>JARUPY010000139.1:0-249217 GCA_029817715.1 Melastoma dodecandrum
TGGTTGGGGATGCCCTGGGGCTTGTCTTCCAAAACACTCGCAACTGGTATTGCAGGGATAGTCATTGCATTTGCCGCAAATTGGCAGCTAGGTTGTATCGTCCTTGCCATGCTTCCAGTGCTCGCTGTCAGCGGCTACATTGAACTGAAGTTCATGAAAGGATTTACTGCCGATGCCAAGGTAGCACCATAACATAAGGTTTATCTTGGTTTATTCCTGCAATGCATGATATTGCACTCACTGTCGAAAGAATTTTCCAGAAAAGGTACGAGGAAGCAAGTCAGGTGGCTAGCGATGCGATCGGGAGTATCCGAACAATCGCCTCTTTGTGCTTGGAAGGGAAGGTATCGGAAATGTACAAGGAGAAATGCCAGGGTCCCATCCGCACTGGCGTGAGAAGAGGAATGCTAAGTGGGATCGGGTTTGGCCTAGCGATGCTGCTGCTCTACTTGGTCTATGCCTGCAGTTTCTACGCAGGTGCCCGCCTTGTCGAGCAAGGCAAGACGACGTTCTCCGATGTGTTCCGGGTAAGTTTTCATTCACTAACGAATAAACGGTAGCTTTCTTCCGTTCGTACTCACCGGTTAACTTTTTTCGCTTCTGTTTCAAAGGTTTTCTTTGCTCTCGCCATCGCATCCCTTGCAATCTCTCAGTCGAGTACTTGCTCCCTGACTTAACAAAGGCAAGGTCTCGGCGGCTTCTATATTCGAGATTGTTGACTGGGAGTCGAAAATTGATCCCAGCAGCGAATCCGGAACCACAATAGATAACTTGAAGGGAGAAATCGAAGTTTCGAAATGTCAGTTTCAAGTACCATCTCGACCCGACGTTGCCATACTTAACGATCTCTGTTTGTTGATCAAATGCAACAAGGTACGTTTGATTTTTCGCATTCTGCAGTTTGTTCGAGTAAGGTTATAGTGCTCTATTTTCTCGGGTGCAGACCACTGCGAATGTCGGAGAGAGTGGAAGCGGGAAATCGACCGTGATATCCTTGCTCCAGAGATTTTACGACCCCAACGTTGGTAAATTCTGGGTGGACGGAACTGACATCCGAAAAATTCAATTGAAGTGGTTGCGGCAACAGATGGGATTAGTGGAGCAGGAGCCTGTGCTGTTCAACGATACAATCCGGGCAAACATAGCTTATGGAAAGGATGGAGAAGCGACAGAAGCGGAGATCATAGCTGCCGCTGAACTGGCCAAACGCGCACAGTTTTATAAGCGGGATGCAAAATGGCTATGACACAGTAGTTGGCGAGCGGGGGATCCAACTCTCTGGGGGCCAGAAGCAGAGGGTGGCAATAGCAAGGGCGATTGTCAGGTCACCGAGGATGTTGCTGCTGGATGAAGCCACGAGCGCACTCGACACCGAGTCCGAGAGGGTTGTGCAGGAGGCCCTCGACAGAGTTGCGATAGGGAGGACCACCGTGGTGATTGCGCACCGGCTGTCCACAATCATGGGTGCGGCCTTGATCGCGGTGATGAAGAACGGGATCGATCGTCGAGGAAGGGGATCATCGGAGCTTGGTGAACATGGACCACGGAGTATATGCTTCAATGGTAGCACTTCATGCGAACAAAAAGTTATTTTACAATTCTTCAATATAGCAGCTACATTTACTCAATCTTTGCATATCCTACCTCGTCTCATTGTTGTCCGAGATCCTCGTATGAACAGCAGAGCCCTAAACTCCTTAACGAACGAGCGGCTGACCGCCAGACCTATACCGAGGCTTTTTAGTCACAGACATCACATATTGTATAACCAAGGCCTTCACAATATGGTCATTTTGTTCCCTCATCCACCCACTCCATGAACTGCAGAGTTTGCAGAAAAGGAAATCTCATTGTGAGCGCATCTGCATTAGATAATTAGTCAAAGGGAGGTTTTAAGATAGTCAAATACTGATCGGATTCACCTGTGGTTCGAGATTCGGTTCCCTGGTTCCGTGGCATTCTGAAATCATAGAAACAGGAAGGCGAGATACAAGCTTTAAATTGACGAGAAGAAGCATTCCGAGATCGCAACAAACCTACGCACATCAAGCGGCCCACCCCTCTACAAGACATGCATTGCGTGCATTGCTGCCCCTCTGCTTGCTTTTCTCTATTTGGTTTTTACCGTTCACTAGCCTTCGGGTTCCTCCCGACGATTTTCACCTACTAGAAAAACTCGCTGCTGAGAGATTTCGACCTCGGAAATGCTCCCTTCCCCAATGGTTTGCCGAATCTCTGAAACTTCGGTTACTGAATCCATTGCAGCTCCATTAGAACCATCCTGAAGTGGTCGTATCAAATCACGAGTACTTCATCAGACACAGCAACTGAGAAGGTAAGAAGTAAATCCTAGTCAAGGGTCCTCAGTTTTTAACCGGATCTTCTCCCGAACTAGAACTCACAACCTGCTTCCATAAAGAAGCATTTCAAGCAACTCAGAGGTCATTACTCCATCTTCATTGCCCCTACAGAAAGCTATACAGCAGCTAAAACATTCAGCAATCATTGAAAGCTACACGAACTGAACAAAATGTCGATTCATCACTCACCTGCCACGTCTTTCACACAGCACGGTTCGTTCCAATAGAGAAGCCGGAATAGTCCATGTCTTCCTCTCCCAAGTAAAATCCCAACCTCATCAGTGCTTCCTTCAATCACAGACTTACTCAGATTTGCCAGTTTGCAATGCGAAATGATGAAACCAGTCCAAAGACACATCTGCAGAATCTTTGCCTCGGGTTTATCGATCACACCCCTTCCTTCACTCGCAAAGAGATCCTTTCCACGACATTTACATCTCTATGCATTTGTACACGAGATTGAAGCAAATATCACCATACTATTTCAGCACAAGCATCTCTTACATGGGGACTTGATTCGCAGGAAACTCCAGAGAAAACACAGCTACTGCATATTCATCCTAAGAGACAATCCAGCTTTTAACATGACAAGCAACGAGCCGCAGAGCAATTCCTTTCTGTTTCTCTGCCCTAAATCAAACTGCCTGTATACGAATTCATAAGAAAACCGAAAGGATGGCTGTACATCGTAAAAGGTTCGGGCCTTTACGTGTGGATCAAAAGGGATCTCCACACCACACCTCGCAATTCCTTCACATCATCTCCTTCAGCGCCCATCCTCAAAGCCTTACTCCCTTTACTCTTCTTCTTCGTCTCCTCCGGTTCCTTATTCTCCTACAACACCAACGGCCTCACGCTGACCCCACTCTCCTCGATCACCAGCTTCTCCTCCTCCAAAAGCCTCACTACTTCCCCACCCTCGACTCTCTACCGCCGCCATCTCCAGCTTCAGCCTCGCTATCTCTTGCAGCAGGACCTCCCTCTCCTGGTTCCACCGCCTCTCCCCTTCACCCACCTCCACTCCTCCCTTAGCCACCGCTGTTCCTCCCTTAGCCACCTCTGCTCCTCGAGATTATATTCCGACGACGAAAATTCGCAACTTGGTAATTAGGGTTCGGATAGGGAGGGCGTGGTTGGAGGGTCGGGGATTTGGAATTGAAAGCGCGGCCGCGGCTCGTGACGGGGGCCGCGCTGCCCTCGGGCTGCAGTAAAGGAGGCGGCGGAAGCAGCGGAGGCAGAAGACATTGGCGAACTGAGCGACTGAGGGATTCAATGGAGGCGGATTGAAGTTCAGTGTCGGTTGAAGAAGTGGAAGAAGAAGAAGAAGATGAAGAAGAAGAAGAAAGAAGAAGAAGAAGAGGGAAGACGTCATTCTGGATTGGGCAAGAGGGATTTTCTTTGGCCTTGTGACTTCATCGTTTTAGGCAAACCACCAAACTACTTTCTTTCTTCTTGTCTGTTACCAACGAACAGGACATTCAAGAAGCTGCACGCTAGTACAAGGAGAAGGAAAGAACCTCTGCTTTGTTTTCAACGTAAACCATCAAAGGAACGAAGGTGCAGGCGAAGATACTCCGCGGCAGCTTCCTCCCGAGATGGACGAGGTAGAAGAACATGGGGAAGGGTCTTATGGGGTCTCATTGTTCTTTCGCTGCAGTGGCATCTATACAGAGTTTTGTTGGTCATAGCTAGATTTCCTTTCTTTTATACCGAAGGATGATGAAGTTGAAGCGCGTTTTGTGCACGGGTTTGGTGTATAACGAGCTGTTCAGGGTGCGAGACTTCCTCCGATGGGTTGCTGAGGATCGACATAAGGAAGCGGAAGCTGAACGTAGCGAGTGCCAATGGAGGGAGCTACGATCATTTCACCCCTGAGGGGAAAAGTGGGACCAAGCACTGCCCTCGTGTACCTGAAGAATTACCTTGATGTCCAAAATTATGGCGTGATTGGTATCGGGGCTCCACCGCAGGCATTTCTGGTGGTGTTCGACACCGGCAGCGCAAATCTCTGGGTGCCATCTTCGAGTTGCATGTTCTCTGTAAGTCGCCGTTAACCCAGAAAACTTAGCGTATCTGTCATCGAGAAAGTTCTCGAAATTTGAGTTTTGGGATGTTTGCAGATTACCTGCTACATGCACTCGAAATACAGGGGGCAGATTATCCAGTACCTATAAAAAGATCGGTGAGCTGTGTGGTTGTTGTAGTATTCACGTGGACGGGGTCGCTGATGTTTCTTCCTCCGCGTCGTCCAAGAATAACATGCTGGTTACATTATGGTTCGCACTACATCTCTGGGGTGCTAAGCCAAGATATCATTAAAGTCGGGGATTTTGTCATAAAAGATAAAGTACAGCACAATCTCCAACTTTGCAAGTTCGCTATCTCATTTCATAGCCTAAAACTTGTTCTGTTGCTTCAGGAGTTCGCTGAGATCAAGAGAGAAGGCATCCTGGATTTCCTATTCACCAAATTCGACGAGATTCTCTGTCTCGGGTTCATAGACACTGCCATAGGAGGAACTATTCCATTATGGTGGCTTTGTTTGCTTTTGCGAATCTTGTCAAACAAATGTTTCAATGATCCTCATCACATATCGCAGGTATACTATGGTGCAAAGAGGTCAAGTTGGCCAGAAAGTATTCTCTGTTTGGTTCAATCAAGATCCATCATCATTGCTGGGCCGCGAAATCGTCTTAGGAGATCTTGACTAGAGGCACTTCAGGGGCGAACACGTTTTCTTCCCACTCTCTGAAGAGGGATACTGGCAGGTTGTATTACGCATCGAAAAGAAAATCCCAAGTCTCCCCGATCGAAACCGGTCATCTCTGATGGTTATCTTTCGAATTCCAGATTGACATGGGAGATGTTCTTATAGTCAACAAAGCCACAGGTATATAGTGTCGTCCTGTGCCTGCTGCGTATTTGTAAGCAGATGTCTGTTCTTCGCAGTGTGGTGATTGACATTGAATCTGCAGGATTTTTGCGGGAGTAAATGCGCCGCAGTTTTGGACACGGGGATGTCCTTCATAGCCGGTCCATCTGTATGGAAACAGATTCCAACAAACTCATTGCCTTCTTCAAATGAAATGATTTCATCGTTTTTTGTCCTTGAGGAAATATGCCTGTTTCTTCTGGGTGTGTTTTGAATGGCAGAAAAATAGTCGCTCAAATCAATCACGCTATTGGAGCAGTAGGGATTGTGAACTTGGAATGCCAGTATGTTGTGTCCAAGTACGGCAACCTGCTCTGGGAAGCTCTCGTAAACGGGGTTCGTACCGAAGAAATAAGCTCGATGTTATGAGTTGTTTCTCCTCGTCTCCTTGCCATTTGTTAGTTCCTTTTCTGCAGCTGAAGCCTGAAAGGGTATGTGCCGACATTGGACTTTGCGGAAACGATGATAACAACACCACCAGGTCAAAATATTCTTTAATATTTTTAATGACTGTTTGCTCATGATACCAATCGTCTCATGGAATCCCGCAGCTCCCATATCGATGCCCCTTTTGACGAGAGCGCCCTATGTTCCTTGTGCGAAATGGTCATTTTCTGGATGCAGACACAGCTCAAACAATCGAACGTGAAGGACACGACTTTCAAGTTTATTGACGAGGCACGTCCCCCGAACCACCCTGTTTATTAACTTATGGTATCCAACCCTTGGGATGACTAACAACTTAAAAAGCTCCTGCGTCCAGAAGCTGTGCGCCAAGATCCCCAGCCCGACATCAAGATCATTTGTCAACTGCGAAGACGTAGTAAAATTGCCGCCGGTCACTTTCATCATTGGGAACAGATCATTCCCTCTCTACGCCAACCAGTACATACTAAGGATCGAAGAGGAGTTGTCGACATTTTGCATCAGCGGCTTCGTGCCTCTGGAAGTGCCGCAACATGATCCCCTCTGGTAAAGTCCTCCTCAATCAAGGCAGTTTGTTATGCCTACGACAATCACCCGACGTTTTGTGATTGCAGGGTTCTGGGGAGCATGTTCATGGGGGCATACCACACCGTTTTCGACTTCGGCAATCTGAGGATAGGACTCGCAGAAGCAGTTAATTAGTAGTAGATGTCGATTGTCTGTCTGTCAAGATGTAAAAATACCATATGACTGTAGAGGGGGGGGGGGAACGTGGATAGAAGAACTATTGTGTTCTTGTAATGACTATAAAAAAAGAAATAGTAAAAAATGAATGCACCAGCCGGGAATCGAACCCGGGTCTGTACCGTGGCAGGGTACTATTCTACCACTAGACCACTGGTGCTTTCTTATTAGGGTTTCACAATATAATAAAAATGTATTAAAAAAACACGTTTGAAATATTCTCCATTGGGGGGGGGGGGGGGGGGGTTCGTAGGCTTTTTAGTTTAGAAAGTGAGTAAATGTAAATATGTGAGGGTAGGGAGGAATTTGAATGATAATTGGTAAAATATAAAATATAATATATATTTTTTATATATTTGGTGGAACTCCTTTCTCCTGGTTAGGACAGGAGGGGCAGGACATATATTGTCTGACTTTGGGACTTCCCAAACATGTTTGTTTCTAAGCAGTTAGTTACATTACATGTGAACCTCACATGCCCACATTCCAACTCAACTTCCCCCTCTCATCTTTCTCTTTATTTTAAGAAACAAATCTAAGGAACCAGTGTGAGGTTGAGGTACATTCAATGTACTTCCATGCCCTACGGACTCTCCCTCGATTCATTCGATCTTATCTATTTTTCACCCTTCTTTCCACGTTCTACTAATTATATACTTTGTTGTGGGGAGAGTTCATGAAGTTTGGACCAATTGGGGACAAATATTAATGGCCAAAAGGATCTTTCTACCCGGGGGAAATCCGTATATGTTAAAGGTGTGTGTGTGGTGGGTCGGATAGATCGGAAGGCACATGACTATCAAATCCAAAATGTTTTCTTGGGGAAAAAAACATTTACCAAAAAAAACAAGTCCGGTATCAATTTTAAGGGGTGAAGAGCTTGAATTTACTTACAGAAGTATCAATTTCGAAATTTACCTTACACCGCGGCCATTCTTAAAATTAAAATTAAGAAATGACATTTCAATCAAATTGTTAGAGTTCCAAAAACCCAATTGGGAGACCAAATAATAATAAAGAAGGAACAATAATCTCTTTCTCTTTTCTTTGTAAATGTCTTCACATGTTGTGTCATGGGTCCTGAATCTTTTGAGTAGTAGCTTCCCACCATGTGCGCCCACTTGAACACACACTTAACTCTTCTCCTTCTTCTTCATCTTCATCTTCTTCTCCCCTCACATTTCCCATCTCTTCCTCCTCCAAAAGCCTTGGCACCCATAAATTCCCCCTCCCCCCCCCCTACCCCACTTTGCTTACCAAGATAAAGGTGGGTTTTGAGTGGGGGAGGAGGAGGAAGAAGTACTTTGTTCTCAAGTCTTGGAATCTTCTCATTCTCTTATGGCTTCTTGGAAGAAGACAATTGCCACACCATTCAAGAAGGCTGCCACTTTCTTCAACCAGCAGCCAAGGGAGAAGAAGCCTCCTCTTCACCCAGGTTCGTTGGCCCCTTTCTTTTCAATTCCCTCCACGGACGAGTGACGGTACTCGTATCGGCTTGCTATCGACAACTCGGCCGTTTTCGGGTCATTTTTAGATTACTGGGTTTGGCTTGACACATAAATGTTGTCAAATGGGGGTCCCAAACTTTGAGAAAATGGCGTCGTTTCTTGGTATAGGGCATGAGAAGAGTGTGATGGATCTGCATGGAGAAGTGATGGCTTGTGCCTATGAAGATGTCCAGGTGATGTGGTCCATCCTTGATAAGACCAAGTCCCCCACTTCTTGCAATATCACCACTTGATGCCCCTCCACAAAACATACTCCTCCAAATCGGGAAGTGCCCACCAGTCTATAATCATCAACTAACAAACTCGCCTCCCAAACTTGTGTGTCTTTCGAATCCGTTAATCGAATATCAAGTCTCTGGGGAATCCCCATGATGCTACTACTTCCAGGAATCGATCCGCGACTATGTTACGCGCGTAGACTCGATCGCGCACGATATGTCCTGTGCTATGGTTCTTTGAAAAATCATGGTGAGATTTAGTGGAAGAAATCAAAGGTAATTCTTGTACTGTGTTTGGGAGGGCAAACGACAGTGTTAACTCTCTCCCTAGTGGCTTGGAATTACAGTTGATTTCTTTTTAATCTTTCTTTTTAGTTGTTGTCGTACTTTGTACACGTGATGAAATGATGATGATGGGTTTTAGATTGCGACCCTCCAAAAATAAATTTTGAGCATGACCCACATGGTGGAATTTTGGGAAGATTGTTGGGTAGTGGACAAAAGTTTTTCATTGGACCGGATTGGATTGGATTGGATTGGACAGGACTGGATATGATGTAAGGAATTGAATAGGGGGTGTAATAATTTACCAACTATGAACATTTGGGAATCCTAGGCATATATGTTCCCAAGCCTGGCTAGTAATTTGGATCAGGATTGAGAATGTGATGTGACGCGAAAGAACTGAAGAGAAACAAATCTTTGTTGACAATCAAGCGGAAAGCAGCGCGAGAGCTTGCGAACAAATCCTCTCACAGATGAAGAACGCTCCAGAGGCAAGCAGAAGCGTGCAAAACACACACAGGCACTCGCATTCATTGGACCTTCTCTTGCAGCCGGGCATCGACGACGATGATCTTCGTGCTTGGTGACCGCCCCACGATCGCCTTCCTCATCTTCCCCAACGAGCTCTTCACCCTCGACATCAGTTTCCCTGGCTGCTTGCCATTTGCGACATCCTTGCTAGGCACTGCGATTGTAGTCGATTGTGTATCGACCGGATCACTTTTCTGGCTGACTTCGTGTTCGTCCTGACTTGCGTGCTCGGATTCATTGATCTCATGAACAATCCTCTCTGCTGAGACATCGGCATTCTCTGGGGGACTACGCTCCTCCACTTTCCCTGGCACCTTGTGTTCAGTACCGGTCCCGTTCGGTTCACCTTCCGCAGCTTGATCCATTGCAACTAATTCGGATAGTTTGCTTCCAGCTGCAGATGCCTTTTCTGGTTCCAGGGTCGGAATTTCTTATTCGCCTGGATAATCATTGCTGGTTCCATCTGTTGGATCTGTCGCTCGCTCAGTTTCCTTGGCTTCTGTAATCTCGTTTACCGCATCTTCCACTATCAACTTCTCTTTGGGTTCGGTTCCTTCTCTCCCATCCTTCATATGTTCTTTTGCACCATAATCACCAGAAGCTTCGCCATCCACCAAGGGCGTATCGAAAACTATACTCTCGTTCCCTACATCATCGACCGAAACATTACGTTCGGCTTCACTCCCTACATTTTCTATCTGCTCGCTGAAGTAATTCTCAGCTGGTGGCTCATTTTCCTTGTCTTGATCAGGATTGTATCCGAATCCTTCCTCTGTCTGTTGTTCCGCCGGTTTGCTTTCAACCGTAACCGCTGGAACGGTCTCAGAGTACATCTCGGCATTCCTTTTGTCCTGATATTCTGAGGGCTTCACGACCTCTCCTTCAGATGCTTTAGCTCGGACAGTCTCCTTCACTGGATCTTCGATATCGTCATCTTTCATGGATTTCCTTTCCTTGACTTCTATGCATCCATGCACTTCAATTACTCGCTTCGTGTTCGATTCGTCTTTAAGCATTCCATCAGCCGTTTTGTTTGCCTCTTTATTCTCAGCTATCAAGCATGAACGATTTCATCCATAGTCTTCTCATCAGATACAGCATCCGGGCAGTGTTCGGCGATGAATCCTCGTTTGGCTCCTCTCCTCGAGCTTCGATCGGTTCTTCCATGTTTCCCTCTGCTTTGGCTATTTCAGATTCCACTATTTCAACGGTTGGTTCAGTAGATTCAGCAAGCAAGTCGCAAAGTCCTCTGCCCTCAGCTCCATCAGCTGCTTCATCCTCAACAACAAACTCATCAACCTCTGGAATCAGGTCCTTTTCCATCACTTCAGTTTGAACCACTACTTCTGATATGTGGTTGAGGAGTCCCACGTCGGGTAAGAAGAGTCTACCCGGCTAATATGTAAGAAGGGAGGGCACTCCCACCTCTCAGGCTAATATGCACAGTGTGATCCGAACTTAAATCCTAACCTGACATGGCTGTGCTTTTACCATTCTGACGTTAGCCGCTTCCGTCTAAAAGACTCAGATGACATAGTTGAGCAGGCCATGATGATGTCCAAAAATAAAAAGGGGGGAGGGGGGGAGGTTAGGAAGTGGAACAGTTGAAGCCTCAAGAAGTGGCATCTTCTTTCCCCACAAGAGTACAATTGGTTGATTAAACAATTGGCTAACTAATCTCTCCTAAAAATTAATCATCTTTCAATAATGTTGGTGTGGCATTATTTTGGGTGGAATTCTACTGTGGGGAATCTCTTGAGATCAGCATTTTTTGGGTTGCACAAATCATTTAAGCTGTACATAAATATATGATTCAATCTAGACAATGTGGAGCGTTTCCTCGTGTAATAACAAAAATCATCCTCAAAGTGACAGTGACATCTCACTGTCCGAAACACACAAATTTCATTTTCATTACATCCACCTATTAATAATTTGAACAACATCGCCCACCCCACCAAATGTTGATGTCTCATTTCCCATATCCATCACCACCCACTTCCATTGATATCCCTGAGATTCTTTTCTAGGCAGACAGGTGTTTGTCTGGGAATGGGGAGGCATTCCTCCTGCTGTCACAACCAGAAGCTCAGGAAAGGGCTCTGGTCTCCAGAGGAGGATCAGAAGCTCGCCAGGCATATCACCCTCTACGGCCACGGCTGCTGGAGCTCCGTCCCTAAACTCGCCGGTCGGTACTTTGTTCAGCCCGTACGTGTAGCTTTATGAGGCCTTGGGACGAAACGGGTGCGACAAGTTTGTCGTTACGTGCAGGGTTGATGAGGTGTGGCAAGAGTTGCAGGCTCAGGTGGATCAATTACTTGAGGCCTGATTTGAAGAGGGGGACGTTCTCGCAGCAGGAGGAGGACCTCATCATTGAGTTGCATGCCATTCTCGGGAATCGGTAAGAGTTCTGGTCTTCGCGGCTGTGTTGTCCGAACAACTCCCATGAAAATTGGAGAAGTTTGGCGAAAGACTGGAATTATTTGCGGGAATTGGTTAGCATTCTTCAGGGACTTGTCTTGAGTTTCTGGCATTGCTCGTTGTTTGTTTTGCATGTGTTAACGTACTGTTTTGCCTTGGCAGATGGTCTCAGATTGCTTCCCAGTTACCAGGAAGAACAGACAATGAGATAAAGAACCTGTGGAACTCCAGCATCAAGAAGAAGCTCATCCTGCGAGGGATCGATCCAAAGACGCACAAGCCGCTTCCCAGGGCCAATATCGAAAGCAACACCACCACCCCCGTGTTCTCTTCATCCAGTGACGTGACCAAGAAGTACTCGTCGACAGGATTCTTGTCTTCGACAGTCAACTCCTCCAGCTCAACATCCCATCAATGCGCCAACATTCCAACTGATCCTTCACCAACCAGGAACTTGTTCCCAAGGCAAGGCAACGGGACCGGCTTGGAGACTGCAAAACTGCCAAGAATCTTCCCTTTCCAGGAAGTAAACTATGGACCAACTGGGACAATCCTGTTCCCCCCTGAATCCACCTCAGGGCCATGGTTCCCCCACCAAGGCTACAACCCATTCAGGCCTTCCACTTCTGCCAGCGAAAAGTGGTTCTTCACCACGGGAACAACCGGACAGAGGGACGCCGGGCTCCATAATCACAGTACCCCAGAATCAGAGGATGTGAAGTGGTCAGATTACCTCAACATCCCATACCTCGGCCAGAATCATCAAGAGAAACAACCAACTCTTCCTCACAATCATGGGATGGCATCAGAAACAAAGTTCATCCCATCAACATATGTGTCATCATTTTCTTTCTCATCCGCCGAGGATGTTGACATTGATGGGAATAACCACGAGCTTACTCCTTCACAGGCTGCAGATATTTACTGCAAGGACATCAGGAGATTGGCTGCAGCTTATGGAAACTCCTAGAGCAATGACCCTGGACTTCTTCATGAAGACATTTCATCGTGCACATAAACACGAAATAAGAGAGCTTCTCCTTTGTTATGTAAAAGAGAAAACTTTCTTCTTTACCTGTCATTACAGTATCGACTGAATTATTACCTCGCGCGTTCATGGATACGGCCGATCGGAGCAGGTAGAGAAGACACTGATGCGGATCCATCTAGTATTATATTCTTTCCACGTTTGACAGGCTTGCTAACACAACACTTCAATATATGCCTGATGATGTAAGAACTACGGCCATAAATAAATATGTATGCAAACCTTATAGACTATTTCTCATGTGAAATGCATGATTGGGTGTCATGTAATTCAACTGTTGTCCCTTTCCATGCCAGCAAATGCGAGGTTTTCGACTGTGACATGAACAAGAAGAAGAAGAAGAAAATAGAAGCAGGCTGGACATTTGACTTCAAATTAAATATGGCAAAAGCACACAGAAATATACTGAAGGGAATGGCATCATCCTGTTGTGTAACAACTATGGAGTATTTGAGTTTACGCCGAGTCTAGGCAAATAACTCGTCTCAATAAATAAGTTCAGTTCTCGGATGTGGAGGAGAGGCGCGATGGCATGACCCGAACAGGATTGACCTTAGTCCTGTCGTAATTATCATAAAGTATACCCATGAGACCTGGGGATGTAATGTGGGAAATGGATGCTGGTTTGGTCAATGGAACACCAAATTGTGGCAGGAATTGTCGCAAGGATATGCACAGTCGATTTCCCTGACGATGCTGCGGTCAAAGTACCAGTTTCCGACCGACTCTGCAATGCCCTGCATCCGTCAAACGCAAAACATGTTAGGATCTCTTTCGGATTGAATACTTGGTGTTCTCTCCTGTGAAATTTAAAGTACCTTGTTTCTGATGCGAGGAGAATTTGGAGCGAACCACGTGTCCGGAGTCTCTGTCTGGCAATGGGAGAAGCATGAATTTATGAAGTATCCATTTCGGCTAGACCATGAGAAACCTCTTATGGCGCTGAGCATTTGATGTCGGAATCCTGTGCGAATAAAGACAGAATAAATTGAGTACAATGTAGAAAATTACGGCCTCTTTTAATAAACTCAGAACAGACCTAAAGACCTTGGAAGAAGCTAATTTGCCAGGAACCGCAATGTGCGTAATTCATCCTGCATTGACTCCAGTAGCCATGAGGATCGGCAGATGGTGGGACAAGACTGTCCAGAACCTGATTGGATATTCAATACCAGAATTTTATACAGTGAGCGACTTAAGATTCAATCCGGGGACTCAAAAGGATTTTCTGATAATAATTTTGTTGATGTATGTAACTTGCCTGCCATGTATCATAAGCAGCGTTCACTAGGAAAAGCGGCGTCTTGACAGTCTCTATCACATTTTGCGGGAAGAAACACTGGAAACAAGAAAGAAGAAAATGAATGCCGTGACGATGCTTGTAAATTGATTGAAGGTACTGTGAAAATAAGTTTGTAAAGGGACTTGATTAGTCAAATATTTACCAAGGTCGGATTCAAGTGGCTCGTGCAGCTCCACGGCAGGCTCCTTCCAACACCCTATGGAAAGAAGTGTCATCAACATCCGGGGCTTGATTCAACAGTAATATTAAGGATTCCTTTCATGCAGGAGAAGTGTTAGCCACAATAACCTGTAGATTTACAATGCTTTTAAAGACGCTCCTCATAGTTCGCCGACCGGACACATCGACCCTGGTATTTCAGACAAGAGTGGTCAGTACATTAAACTGTTTAAATCATTAGACATTGCAACTGATATATATGTTATGGAAAATGAGAAAGAGATGAATTTACGAGTCGAGAAATAATCCAGCATCACTCAGACACTTTACTCTTGTTGAACTTGGGAAGAGATTCCGAAACTCATCACAGTGAAGAATAGACGCCATGCCGCCGGCACTACAGCCTGAGAGAAGAGCCTGGCAAGAAAAGTGTATCCTCAAAATCCATCGCAGGGATAGAAGTAAATAAGAAGGCTTCGAGTTCAGGAAAGATAATGCCAACTTGATTAGCATAGCGCATTCCCCTTGACATCAACTCCTCCATAGCAGCTAACCAAATGCGCTGACCGCGAAAGTACAGTTGTGGTGCCTGAAGAAGCACCGGGCATGATTCAATTAAACGCTCATGGGAGAACAAAAGCTTTAAAACGAAGGATATCTCATCTTCTGAACCTGATTTTGGCTGTCACCAGTAAAGGACGCTCCATCACAGTACCGCACTTTAACTCTGTTCCAATTGAAAAAATCTGCGTTTGTTAAGTTCAATTTCCATACATACAATGAGTTAAACTAACCAAGCATAAATCCCAGGCGGCAGCTAAAATCAAAAGATTCGGAACAATGTAAAGAGAAGAACCAGGATTTTCCCAAGATTTGTCACTTAATATCCCGACGAAAGGTATCTCTCTTTCCATGTACGCGGATGAACCATGCCGCGTCTTCTTCCTGAATACACAAGTCCTCATTGTATTGCACCACCCGCCTCCCTGACAAAAACATATCGCAATACAAATCATCTTCCAGAACATTTCCTATTCCAAGAATCCAACCAGGCGATTGTGATTAATCAGACGTACCTCCAATTGAATGAGCCAACTATTTGCGCCTGATCCATAACCCCTGTGCAAATGGTAAGCTGGTAAACTCCCATCAAGGCAGACTGCAAGAACAAACCAATGAGACCCATCTTTTATATTCTACAATAACAAGTAGACACAGTCATCTGATCCCAGAAGGTGATCCCACCCCCCTTTGAATGCAAGTCCCCATTATAAACAGAAACAACACAAACCAACTCAAAGTAAGTCCTTTACCTGGACCCTTGGCTGCAGCTCCATTAATAAGAGCAAGACCCGCCATGAGTGCTCCCTGAGTGAAGCCATACTTCTCCTCATGATACTTCTGCTGGGTCATGCTCATGTTCATCAGGTATTCGTCCTCATACCCATAAACCCATTTCCCAGCAAGCAGTGTTCTTGTCACTACTAATACTGCTGCCAAAATGAGACTAGAAAATCTCATAGCTTGAATCACAGATCACCAACTTTGTCCTCCCCAAAGGCACCAAATCTCCTTTTATTTGCTTAAAAAGAGTGAAGCAGGAAATGCGAAAAGAACCAACACCTAATGGACTTACAGACGCAGAAAGGCTTCTCAGAAAGCAAAATACAGGAAAAAGGAAGCTAGAGAAGTGACAAGGACAACCGCTTTTTACTACCGTGAGTGATGGGGGATGGTGTGAAAATCTTGGTGTAAACGCGGGTGAACCTTTTAACAGTGAATGGCTTCTATTATTCAATACAGCTGACATGGTAGGGCCTGTGTTCAAGGTGGTCAGAAACATAACATCACGAGGTTCACATCAATTCTGCAGGGAGTAATAATAACAAATGAGAGAGAGGTGGGGAAGTATAGTGAGAGAGCTCACCGACATTTTCACGGGAAGAAACGACGACTTTGGATTTTAGTGGGACAGTTGTTGCATTGCAGGCAAGTCGAAGTCACGGTCACAGTCACCCCCATTTCTGTGCTGTCTGGTTCTGTCGCATCTTTGGAGTCTTGTTCTTTTACCACTATCATCAGTCAACAGGGGAGTAACCAAGAGGGACAAGTTCTCCAGGTGATTAAATATGAAGAGTCCAACCTAAACATAATCCGAGAATTACCCAGTTTGATTACTAACTTCCTTTTTCATGCCAACAAAATCTGGTGTACACCAGCAACCTACAATGCAACTAATTCTGAACCACACGAGTCCCAATGTCATTTTCATGGATGTCCTAACAAGGAACATGCGACAAAACTCCAAAACCGAACGCTGTTATTACATATTCTTGGGGAGAGTGACATCAAAACAGGTCAAAATTCCCCACTAGAGAATAAAACTATTGATCCTTGAAAGGGAGAGTGACAAAGAGAGGAGCATAATCTTGTTGCACATGGAAAAGGGGAAGGGGGAGAAACTCGCGCCATTCACGCCTTTTGCAAATGTCAGGAAGAAAGAGAGCCATCATTTTCTTAGTAGTTGATTCCAGCTTTTAATCAAGCTGCTATGTAGCCATAATGTGATGGCCACCTTTAGGACAGCAACCCATGAACATAAACTAACCAATACATCCATGAATGGCACACAACAACCCAAATAATTAGTCATAATGAGCTTCGTCGAGAGGGTCGTATTTGGCATGTTTATCTTCAACTACCCCCTCGACCCTTGAACCACTGAATCAAGTACTCTGGTGAGGTCACTAGTAAGCCGATGCAATGAGCCCTAATGATAAAAAAGTAAAATATATTGATTTTGGAGTTAGAACGATCACGATTTTGAAGCAGGGTCTTGGGGTCGTTCGGTTTTGTCGAGCAAATGATAGTAAAGGGATGCAAAACAGATTAGAACGTCTGCCAGTATAAGACCCACGACGTCAAAGACAAACTTTGGAGCGAACAATGCCCATACCTGCAAAAAGTAACATTAAAGTCTGCATAAATGGTTTGAATTTCGAGATTGAAGTGTTTTAAACGAAGTAAAAATAAATTTTACCATTAAATGTCTTCTCTGTATTGTGACACAGATTATGGTTACTGTGACGGTTGTGGCCATGATGAGCCCATACATAAGATCAACCTATCAAACAGAGATTTTCGTAGTCACGCAAGTGAGCCAAAGATGCATAAATAGGAACTAGATAATGCACATGATCCTCATATGAAGACTGTAACTCACTTGGGTTAGGCAGAGAGTGACAAGCTTTCTCGGTTGGTTTGTACGAAAAATCAAGTTATTGCCCAGCACAAGGAAAGGGAGTCCAAATATAGGAATAATGTGAGAAAATCCAAATGTCTCAATAGTGAGAAGAATCGCTTGGCGTACTAAAGCAAACTCATCAAACCTGTGAGGAGTAAAGAGATATCACACAAATTAAGCAAGAAATAAACATTTATACGTTACAGTACCAAAAACAAAAAAGATTCAAAGAGATGAGAGAAAAGGCAACGGGACTAAAACATGCTCACCCGACAAATGCGGCACCGTAACGTAGGCCATCAAAAGCGCACCTGAAGAAACATATGTGATGGGTTAAATATACTGAAAGATGAAATGGTGGAGAGGAAAAGAAGCATAAATGCGAGAGGGTTTACCGGTGACCAGTGCTAAAGAACATAATCACAGCCAGTAGACTCCATTCCACTACAGAAAGGGGATCGGCAATTAAAGATACCCCATTATCTTCGCCTGCATTCTGCAACTTCATTATGCAATAACCTGTGATAACATCCAAATTCTCATCAAGAAAGCATATATCATTATATATATATATATATATATATATATAACAATCCAAACTGTGGAGTCAAATATAATGTCTAAATTTCTAAATGCTATGCTGAACTTAAAAAGCATTTGACAATTAAAAGGAAAGATCCTCTCGCAATTTATCCCTTTCTACATATAGCATCTGAATGAATAAGCGTACATGAAACCATCCGGCATATAATAGATTAAGTAGGAAGTGAGGTGAAAATGCACCTCCAATAGTGGATGCTATGGCCATCAGAGGTCCTTGTCTCCCTGACAGCAGTATAACTGTTGAACTCCACGTAGACAACATGCAAACAGTCCTGTTAAGCAAACTTTCTCTGCAATCAGTGACACCCACCTCGCCCAGCTTTCCAAAAGCCAGCAATAACAGCTCTCCCAACCCAATAGCATATATTATTCGGGGAATTAGAGTCCTTCCAGTTTTCTTGAAAGCCAGGTTTGAAATACCATTTTCAGAAGCCCAATGCACAGCTATGAGCACATAACAAAAAATAGCTTTGACTACTATGGCTTTAGAAATACCGAGAATAATTCCACTGGCAGTTGCTCTATACAGAAGATAGGCCAAGAAAATGAGAGCTACAAATGGAATTAATTCGGCAATGATTGTGGAATATGCCTCATTGATTCCTATAATCCAAGAGCCAGAACTCAGTAATGTAGTCACACCAGCTTGTTTAGATAGGCCCACATATATAGCAAATCTGAGAACAAGTACTAGAAAGAGAAAGGCCCCCGCCTGGAAATGAAGCACAGAAATTTAGCAGGTGAATTGATAGGTTTCTATTACAGTAGCATCCATATGCAGTTGAGTGGCGGGAACAAAAAGTACCTACTTCATAGAACATCTTCATCTTCACCATCGAGTGTTTAAACTTAACGAAAACAACAGTTGCAAGAAGAAATGTCGCAACTTTTGCCTCTTCAACTGATAAAAGTTAAAAGATGATAATTCAAAGGATGAGCATGAGTGTCAACCTATATAAGCTCTAATGAACCTTTCAAAATCACTTCTTGACAGGCAGAACTTACCTAGGTAACTGTTAGATAGCAAGCTCATTGCATGAATTGCCACTAGGAAGCAGGCAAATAGTGACCCAAAAGATATTCCACTGTCCCCTGATACCTTGTGACTAGTTTTTCCAAAAATTTTGATCACCCGTCTGATAGCAAAATATTGAAAGAGCAGCGAAAACAGCATTATTCCAAGGCCCAAACCCATCATTCCCAACTTAAATTCAGTCCACTTTGACCGTGCTAGCTCTGAAACTCGTGACAAAAATTCAGCATGGGCATCAATTGAGCTCTTCAAATGAGTAACAAAGGTATCACCAGGGTCGCTTTGAGATGAAAGAGCATTCATGGCTTTCAGATACATCTTCTCTGCTTTCACATATGCATTTGACAAGAGTGAAACATCATCGGATGAAAATCCAATCATGGACGATGCTGAATAGATGTCGATGTATCTTTTCACCTATATAAATGGACATGCAAAAGAAGAGTAAGCTGTGGCACAACTGCTAAAATCTTCGTGACACTCCTTTAACTTCACAAAACTAATCCAGTGCTATGTTTGCTTTTCCATGGATAGAAGCATTAACCATCCAGATGATGCACTAAAATCATTCAACTAGCGAAGGTAGTCTACATAAAAGCCAGTTAACAATGAGAGATCTAGACAACCTCTTACACCAATCCTGCTTGGGACATGACTTCTTCACCATAAATCAAACTCTTAAAAATCAACATGGATGGTTTTAGCAAATCATTGGCTTTCTAAGTAAGTTATTACGATATTTGACGAATTTAGCCAGCCAAATACCTGCCAAGCATTCGTGCACAGCACCTGGACATAGTCATGCAACCACATCTCAGAGCTAAGGTAATTTTGCCCAGGATCCACTTCAGACTCCTCCATACTCCAAGTGCCAGTAGCCAAAGCATACAGTTCAAGGTTGACCCGCCCAATGCTGCAAAATCAATCTAACAAGTGAGTGTACTATAGGGCATGTTTCGTTTTTTTTCACACATGTAAAAGCAAACAATATAGGTTCTTTCAACATGCTAAATGAATATTACTTCGCAAGCAGAATCACTAAATTTGCTACATGCTAAAAACATGTTTCTCTAAGAAACTAAAGACATGCATCAAAATGCAAAATTTTTAATTTTTCTGCAATTGCAATCCAAATGAAAGCATGCAAATGGGGTACTAGATTAATGTCTAGAAAAACACAGCTAGCGAGCTTACAGTGCACCTTCCAAAGGGAAAGGGTATGCCCAGCAATGCCGAAACTGTGACAGCAAAATCAAGCTGCAGAAAAGAAAAGCGTTACTTCCACAACAGAACAAAGATGTCTCAAACAACTTCCTGAGGAACAGATTGCCCACCTGTTGGAAGGTGCTGATTTGTACCCTATTTTCCTAAAATTAAAAATGGACCAGTGAGGGACATCTTAAATGCATTAGAAAAATTGCCAAAAACAACCATCAACGTTCGACAATCTGCTAATAAAAACCTAAAGAGATTAAATTGTAATTGGGAGGATTAATTTTCGACAAAGCAGACAAACGGCCAGAATATATTTCAATGCCATCTTGAAACTACTCCAAAAAATTACAAACAGTAGTAATATATTCCCTGAGAAATGACTTTGCGAAAAATAATTTGCAGAAGCTAAAGGGAAAAGCCACAATTTGAACGAAAGCATGTACCGAATCAAACTCATAAGGAGTTTCAATTTCAGGTGGTATAAAGGGTAGAGATCTCTTTGGACTCATGGCAAACATTGATGTTTCAACCTATCAAACCAGAAGCAAATGTCATGCAAAGCATGAAATGAAATGCACTAATCAAAATAATAAGCATCCAAATAAACTAGCTAACCTCTTCCGCACTCCCACCCCCATGATCGCCATTTAAGGTCTGCCCATGGTCACCCATCACAAGAAGAAGTGTATTCTCATGTAAACCCCCAGGTCCAGACTGGCTTTCCAGCACCTCAATTACTTTCTACCAAGAAACAAAATCAGGTCTTTAATCAGAAAATGAACAAGTAATGACGATAAAAGTCTATTCAATAAAACCAAGAGACTAATAGGAAGTTTGAGATGAAGAAAATTAATAAAATGTTAAACTTAGTAAACGAAAGAGAGAAAAATCACTTTCCTACCCAGATTTGATGCAAGGAAGATAATCAGCTTATTACCAGAGAAAGTTCCAACGTGCTACATAGAGAAACACAATCATGGAAAAGAAAAGTTGAAAGGTACCTCAAGAACACTATTATATTGTTCTAGCTTCTCTATCATCTCAGCAGAATCAACACCAAAAATGTGCCCGGCATGATCCTGAATTTAGATGAAAGTCAGAGATAATCCAGCCAATATATCCTCCTAAAGTATCAAAGTCAAAGAGATGATTACATAAAATGTACCTGGCACATAAAAGATAAATATGAAGTCACATGATGCCATCCATTTTATAATTACACAACAAACAAAATCATGTGATTCCTAATCTGCATGATTTACTCTAGAGCAGCAATTTTCACCTTATTTTAAAATGAAGTACAAGGATAATTTACATACAAAGATTGAAACCAACTAGTCAAGTATCCGTTGAAAAAGTAGAACCCAAATTGATAGTGGATTTACATTAAAGAGGTTACTCACTGATTGAAGATACCATCGATATTCACGAGTGTTCAACCTTCAAAGATATTGTTACTTTTATCAAATCAGATAGAAAAATCATTCAAAGTCGTCTTCAAACATCAAGCAAACTACTGGAATTAATTGGATCTGTTCAGTTAGCCAGAAAAATTCGAGAAGACTTCACACTACCATGCCGAGGAAATGAGCAATGAGCACATCCCAATCTTCCTCATACATTGATGGAAATAAGTGCTTGATGCATCCGTTATCCACCTATAAAGAAAACGAGAATGAATTTTAGCCGGGACTAATATCTGAGCAATTTACCACAAGCAGTTTTGTATTAATTAGTCGTTAATGCCTTTGCTCAAACAAGTAACATACTGTGTCGAGATCTTTCACATTGAATGAGGGGAGAGGATAGGATCTAACGAAATGCTGAGGAAATAACTGCACCCAAGTATCATCCCCCATCATGACAACTCGCTTGCCACTATTAATCAGCTGTAGATGAAGATAACACAACAATGATGAATAAAAGTGATCAAAAGAGCAGCAACTACAGCATAACACACTAACCATGAAATCCAATCAAAGGCGTAAAACCTGATTTATCAAGTTATCTTCAGCTAATGCAGGGGTTCCAAAGCTGTTTCCTATATCGACGAAAGTAGGCAACCCACCAATTGTCAGTCCCTGTAACCATGAATAGAGTGAAATTACTCCGTACACACGATTTCATCACACTTTTAAGTATACCAAGCCAAGAAAGTCCAAAATATGGATCACAAAGGAATCTTCATCTTACTTTTAGACGTTGCAGACTGGTCGTAGGTGGATCAGCAATTGCCTTAAAAATCCTTGCAGTCGACCTTTCATTAAAGGCCAATTTTTGCAGCACTTTCAATTTGTCCATCCACGGTTTCTTCTCTACACAAAGACAGGGCATTAATGATCAGATAAGAGCCCTGTAAACACAAACAAAAGCACAACTTTTTTGAAAATCTAAATATGAGGATGAAGGTAATAACCTTCAAAGAACGAACTTGGTGCAACAAAGTCGAACCTGCAATCCCAGAATTACTTAATCATCAAGGACCACAAATACCCAATTAATTAAGATACCTTTTCAGTCATAAAGACATGTTTACCAAAAATCATCGCCTATTTCGACTCACTCTTAAAGCTAGTATGATTATTAAGTTCTAAAAAAACCAACAGATCAAGAGCCGTAAAACGCCAGGATGGTTGACATCCATAATACTTCAAACAAAAATATGGAGTCCTCTCCCTCATGCCAAAGCTTTGATCATGATTCATCAAACCACTGAGATTTCGACTCTCCAGCACATTAAACAACAACATATTCCCAGTCCAAAAAAAAAAAAAAATTGCAAGTCCTCCACCGAGAGAAGAAGAAACACCCGAACATCCCCAAACACCCAGAAGAATTAACCGACCGGAGCGCGTCAAGGACGATGATGACGATCTTCCCGACCACGGGCTTCGTCCAGCAACCCCGAAATGCCCCATCTCGACTCGTCCCATTAAACGAGCCGCTTTCAACTCCAGAATCGTAACAGGGACACGAGGAGACGTCCGAGCAATCGCTGTGGAAGGGGAGCTCTGTTCTCGCGAGGAGGAACCCACGGGTGAAGATGAGGATTGACACCACATGGAGGACCAGGACGGAAAGGAAGATCAGTGTTGGGTGCATGGTCTTGGTCTGACTCTTGCCATCGGGTGAACCCCCCGACATCGTCCGAGTTTGTCGATCGGAGGAGGAAGGACTTCGTCCGGCGAACTTCTTTCGATCCCTCTTTCCCGAGCTTTCTGTTTCTTTTCCAAATCAAGTAATTTTAAAACTTCGGGGAGCAAATTGAAAATTTTCCCAAGTATTTTGATTCTTTTCCAACGCCCAATCTTCATCTTCAACGTAACGATAGCCCCCCGACAATGCTAGCAAAACCTCTTCATCCCCCTGTCCTAAAACCCATCTCCGCCCATGGCGGCGGAACGTTATCTCCTCCTCATCTCAACTTCAAGATTCTACCTTTCTGCCTTTCCCGCCGTGCCCACATCGGGAGAAGAACTGGGTTCGCCAAAAGATGCGAAATTGTGGCGAAATCCGGGTATACTCGGATACCGATGGAGACCTCCGGGGCTTATCAGCTGGTGGACGAGGAAACCGGCGAGAAGTTCATCGTTTGGGGTGGGAGCGACGATGGTCCTGACTCTCCTATCCCTTCGAAGGATGTTCTGTCCTGGAGTTCTTCCGGGCCTGGTCGTGGGAAGGGAAAGGAAGAGAGGGTGAAGGTTGGTCGTGGCTCTGGTGCAGGTGATGAGATGATGCGCTGATTCCTTCATTTGCGGCTGATATTTGATTTCTGCTGAATTCTTGGCGTTTTGACAATTCATTGTCTATTGTTTTCTGCTTCCAGACATTGAAAATGAGGCGTCCCCTGCAAAAGTTGCAGCTGCTGCAGTGGATGAGAGTCGTTTGCGCAGAAGTTTCAGCAGGCTGAAAGTTCAGAGAGTCAAAGCACTCGCCAAAAGATCTTGTTTAAAGCATGATGATATTGAAGATGTTATTGGCCAGCCATCTGCAGCATCGAAATCTCCTATGCAGGAGGAAAAGGAAGTGCCAGCTATTAGACGAGGAGGAAAGGATTTGAATGTTAGACGGGTCTCAAGGGATGTAATGACAGCAAGAAATGACACGGAAACACGGCAACATCGATCTGAATTAAGTAATCGCAAGGTGTCTTCATACGCTGAATCCAAGTATCCAGAGTCTGATGGCTATAATTCTGGTTTTAGAGGATGGAGGAATGGCAGGCCTTCACAGAGCTCCGCATTGGAATCGAATCACCGTATGAGGTCCTCCCGAAAGTTTTCTGCTGATGGTGACTTCTACAGCAGGAAGTCCTTTGTGGACCTAGGTTGTAATGACTACCTCATTGAATCTTTGCGGAAGCAGATGTTTCTCCGCCCCTCGCATATCCAGGTACATTTTCTGTTTTAGAAACTGTGGTTACTGCTTAAGGACTGCAGTTTCAATGAGCTACATGAAGTTTGGTAGTCGGCGTGAGAACTTCTCTTGACAATTACTTGCAGGCAATGGCATTTAAACCTGTTATGGAGGGAAAGAGCTGCATCATTGCAGATCAGAGTGGCTCAGGAAAGACATTAGCTTATCTGGCTCCCCTAGTTCAGCGCCTTCGGGAAGAAGAGCTGCAAGGACAGAGTAAATCCTTGCCTCGAAGTCCCCGAGTTGTGATATTGGCCCCAACTGCTGAGTTGGCTTCGCAGGTCCTTCATTGTCCCTCTATATCATTTTGTCAATTTTATCTGTATTTCGCTCTCGATTTTCTATGCACTGATACATGACATTTTTTTTTCAATTGATTACATAATTTTGTGAACAGCCTCTGGGTTTTTGGAAAATCGTACGTTTATTGTTGAATTAAAGTGTGCTTGACTGATATTAGAGAAGCCTAGCAATGAAATAAGCCTCATCTACTTCGTTCAAGTTTAGTCCAAGCCTGTTTGACTTGTTCGTGGCTATTCAATTGACCAGACAGAGGAAATGAAGAAGTACTAAAACCTGTAATATTTGTCCTTGGTTCCTGCTGTGGGAGTTTGAAATTTGGATTTACAGCTTTGATGTTATTACCTTTACAGAGAGCTTTGTACTTAAATCTACACTCTATACTTAAAAGAATGTAACTTTCATGCAGGTCTTAAACAATTGCCGATCAATATCCAAATGTGGGGTTCCATTTCGGTCAATTGTTACTACAGGCGGCTTCCGTCAGAAAACACAGTTAGAAGCTATAGAAGAAGGGGTTGATGTTTTAATCGCAACACCTGGTCGTTTCATGTATCTCATCAAAGAAGGATTCATGGAGCTTGGAAATCTTAGATGGTAAGTATTCTTATCATTCAAAACTATTCTTGCCCTTCTACCGGGATTTGCTGTGAAGGTTTTCTTATAATAAAGTGTATAATGTCCATATGCCCAAGTGCAAGCATACTTCTCTAATTTCTTTGGCATGGGATCACCTATTCTTGCTTCATAACTTGATGTTCAATGGTACAGTGTCATTCTGGATGAGGTAGACATTTTGTGCAAGGATGAAGACTTTGAAGCCGCGCTTCAAAATTTGATCAGTTCTTCACCTGTCACGACACAGTATTTGTTCGTTACAGCCACATTGCCTGTAGATACATACAATAAACTCGTTGGCGTCTTTCCTGATTGTGATGTGATCATGGGACCCGGGATACACAGGACGAGTATTCGACTTGAAGAGGTAATCATTTGACGTCCCTCTTCTCTTTTCCTCGACAGGATCAATAACTGCAGAGGGTTTCTGCTAATCCCAAGAGGTATTGAGACAAGTGGTTTTCATCTTCAGGTTCTTGTAGATTGCAGTGGCGAGGAAGAGAATGAAAAATCTCCTGATACCGCATTTTCAAACAAGAAATCTGCACTCGTTCAGCTTGTGGAAGAAAACCCGGTTCCTAAAACTATCATCTTTTGCAACAAGGTGACATTTGGTTTCCTTGTAAGAGTTGTCAGTAAAGCTTCAAAATGGTTGTATAATTTTTTGGTTCATCAACGTTAGATCGAGACATGTCGGAAAGTGGAGAATACGCTGAAGCGCGTGGATCGAAAGGGGGCACGCATACGCGTCTTACCTTTCCATTCTGCTGTTGCACAAGAAACGCGTCTGGCCAGCATTAAAGATTTTATTGCTGGTCAATCGAAAGATGTTTCCTTATTTTTGGTCTGCACAGACAGGTTAGATGACTTCCTTCTTCTCACGAATTAAGTGGTATGGATGCAGTGATTTGATTTTCTTTTTCTCCATATCATGTGAATGGAAGGGCTTCACGGGGGATCGACTTTCCCGAGGTGGATCATGTCATCCTGTTTGATTATCCACGTGATCCTAGCGAATATGTTCGCCGTGTCGGAAGAACAGCTCGAGGTGCATCTGGGAAAGGCACAGCTTTTGTATTTGCAGTTGGGAAACAAGTTATGTTGGCGAGGAAAGTCATGGACAGAAACAGGAAGGGGCATCCATTGCACGACGTGCCGGCTGCTTATGAGTTTATTGGTTGAGCAAGCCTCGGATTAGAAGTAAACGAGAAGAAATGCGATCGACAAGCATTGACCAGCGGGAATCTTCTTATCAGCTCTGACATCTGTGGTGAGATTACTCCGTCATTTAAACTTGACATGGTAGACTCAGCCAGTGTGATGCCTTTGGCACTCTGGTGCTGCCGGAGGCTGATATTGTACTGACATGCTGTAGGCTTGCCCAAGAGTATCGCGTGCTGCGCTCAGTAGATATAATTATGGCTAAATGTAAAATGTGATCAGAGGTAAAAGACTTTCTGGCTTATGATTATGTATGAAGGGCTTCAGTGGTACTCAAAGGCACCCGTTTTACGAAATGATTATCGTGGTCTCAGCTTAGGTAAATGAGTCGCGAGGCTGGCCGCTCAATGAAGTTGAACACGCAAAGGCACCGTAAACCCTATACACGCAAACATGTGCGAGAACAGCCAATGTTGTTGAACACATTCTTTCGATTCTATTACATCGACTGGATCACAAACTTATCATAAGTTTTGAGATAATGGATATAAAGTGATCCCATTCCTAGTCATTTGTCGAAACCTCCACGATGCATCGAGTTAGTCTTCAAATGGAACTTGGCCATGGATAAAATACTTCCCATGTTACGATACCTTCACTAGCACCGTATATGCCATCGGGCCGCACAAACCACTTGCAAGTATCGCACCTGCCGCTGTCCCTCTTAAGGTCGTATACATCAAACAAGAAGTCTTTCACGTTTCCCTGTGAAACTCGACAATAGAAGAGAGTGGTTCTCCAGAAATTTACACCGAAATGCCACTCAAATCCCTTACCGAAGAGAGTTTCTTGTTGACCCAAATCGTCATCCTTGGATTGGCAGTGGAGCGACATTGTTTTTCCTTCTCCGAGGTCGTTCCATATGCTCACGCTGCTTGCCAAGGCCCCGGACACCAGAGCATTCAAGGCAATCATAAGTAGAACGATCTTCATTTTATATAAGCTGACACTTGATCGAATGACTCATCGGCCAGAAGGGTGTGAGACTTTATATGACATTTTCCTTCACCAGCGTTTCGCTTTCCGGTCAAAGTAAATGATCTGGATCTTGCGACGAAAGTGTTGCGATATTTATGAACTACTCATTATAACACATAACAAACCATACAACCCCAAGTCCTGACAAATTTCGTCGAGACAATTATGCTCGACGAGAAATGGGCGAGGCTAAAGAGGAAGTTGTTATTACAAAAAAACACGAGCGCACATGTAGGAAACCGGTACGCATTAGAAGGTGTTATACTAAAAGGGGGGTGAATTAGTGTTAATCTCCAAATTCGGATTTTAACGCTTTTTCGTTTTACCCCGCAGCGGAAGAAAGCTTCTGTTAAACAGAACCGTAGATAGGTTTCTGTACAACAGAACGTTCAAGTGTGTTCGCAATTTGTTTGATTGGACACAAGTATTTTTATAGTGGTTCAGCAAATTGCTTACATCCACTCTTCACCCAGATATTTGGATGGTTTCCACTCAAATGTATCTCTGTACAAATTACACAAATGATTGCAACTGAAATCAGATCCAAAGGTTCTGTACAATAGAGGCTTGAGTGGCAGAGCATAGACCAGAAGGTTCTATACCGTAGAGGCTCGTTATGTAGCACAAACCCGAAGGTTCTGTACTATAGTAACTTAGGCTCAATACAGACCAGAAGGTTCTGTATCGTAGTAAGTTCGGCACAACACAGACCAGAGGGTTCTGTGTCGAAGTAGCTTAGGCACAACACTGACCAGAAGGTTCTGTGTCGAAGAAAGTTTGGCACAACACAGACCAGAGGGTTCTGTGTCGAAGAGACTTAGGCACAACACAGACCGAAGGTTCTGTGTCGAAGAAGGTAAGGCACAATACTGACCAGAAGGTTCTGTGTCAGACGTGTTAACCTTCTATAGCACAGATCAAGAGATTCTGTACTGTAAGCGTCAACCTTCTATAGAACAGATCCAAGGATTCTGTATCACAGAAGGTATAGCACAGACCGTAAGGTTCTGTACCAAGAATGTGTCAATCTTTAACAAACCAAAATGGTTCGTATTAGAAATGACTTGAGTTATGTACAGACCGTAAGGTTCTGCACTAGAGTAGATTCAGACCTTAAGGTTCTGCTCTACAGGAGGTTGTACAGATCCGAAGATTCTGCACTACAGGAGGTTGCACGCGTTAACGTGACTAACAAGGTAGCAAATGCGCAATCCCTCAAGGATAACGACTTCGTGGCGTACCCCACGCGAGCACGTAGCGAACCCTACGCAAGCGAACAGCGACCCCTGTTCAAGGATGGATTTTCCCTCCGGCGGCTCCACACGACCTGCACGATCTCCTCGAGATAGCGACTATGTGGCGTACCCCACACAAGCACGTAGCATACCCTACGCAAGCACGCAGCAGACCCTGCGCAAGCACGTGGCAAACCCCATGCAAGCAGACGGCAGCCTCCGTCCTAGGTTCCTGCACACAGAGCTCTACACAACAGAAGCTGGTTAGTCCCTCACCTTCTGTGCTCCCGAGGTTCAGCCCTTCTCTCCGGCCCACTGCACGTTGCCCACGTACACACGCTTCCAACAACGTATCCTGCAGCTTCCAACCGAGTCCCTCGAGCCCCCGAGTCACTCTCCCAGAAGGCTTCACCGACGATACAGCCTTCTGTTGCTAGTGCTCCACGTGTGACTAGGTCAAACGAATGAAAGAATTAGAGAACTAAAGAAATTAAAACAAATGAAGTTCACGCTCTCTCTGATCAGAATGGGATGGATGTTTTTAATAATTTCGTGAAGTATTGTTTAATGGGAGAGAGGGCGTGGCTATTTATACACAAAATTTCAAGAAGAAAATACAAAGGGAAAATATAATACGTAATCTGCAAAATGTGAAACAAAGAATTAGTTTACAAAATGATTTATATACAGAAATAATATATACGTGCAAGTATTCTGGTAGAGAATAAATCATAATTGAATTATAATATATTTTCCATGAATAGTGCACCACAGAAGGTATCGTAGAAGGTTCTGCTTGATAACCTTCTATAGTTAGAAACAATCGTTGATTTGCTTCCAAATGAATTAAAATCACTTCCATCCTGATAAAGACACACGTGAGAGTGTATCTGGACAGGTGGTAGTTGATTTGCATCCAAATAACGTTCGTATGTTGGTCAAGTAAGCTTACAGAAGCTTGTAGACTAAACAATAGAACATTTCCATACATAGAGGATACATTTCCTTTTATAAGAAATAATATCTCCAATATGATTACCTGGAAACCAAATCGTGTAAATTTGATCAGACGATTATCTTAATCAGACTAATCCAATTTCGTAATTAAATAATTGATAACTAATCATTTAATAACAAGAATAATTCTTACATAAAGCCCTTAACATAAGAAACTTCTGTAGAATAGAATGTTCGACCTTCTGTAGTAGAGGGTCCGGTTCATCATCAAAACCGTCCCAACAGAAGGCTTTCTAGATGTCATAAGCAAGATTAGGCAGATGTCTCCTGTTAATGTCAACGGACAAACATGAGCGACAAAATCCCGCGAAGGCTCATCTGAGAAGAAAATCGAGGTCTGATAAACGAGATCGGAAAATTCATATCCTAATTCATATGAAAAGATATTCACCGATTGTGGTTTGATGATCTTATTATAGACGACATCGGTTTAGAATGAAACTAATGCATTAACATGTTTACTCCATCCATCCTCCAAATGAAAATCTGTCAAAAAGTTTTGTTTTGTTTTTTTTTTTAATGTCAATGAGTCGTAGGTTTGGTGTAAAAGTCATTGCTGTTAAATGCCATCAAAATTAGGGTCCTGAGTATTAACAACTAACAGAACGGGTCACCTATAGTCTGACACACCGGAATCCGGCGACCGACCGGATGGTCAACCAAAGCAGGCGGCCTGCTTCCGGAATCGGGCCGGTTTCACCTCCCCTCGTGTCCGTACGGCCATTCGACGCCTCTTCGACAGTCCCCTTTGTTCGGCATCTCCTTCCTTCCTGAAAGACCCCTCCCCATTGCTCCCTGGGGATCCCCTCCGAGAAAGAACACGAGTAAAGAATTTGTTTTCCTTTGTTTCCAATGAACTCATAGGCATGTTTGTTTTTTATTACCTAGTCATTTTGTTGCTGGAATCGACGTTGTATTCATCAAGTCCTGACGGTATTTGATTATCGTAAACGAAAACCCCTTTTTAGAACAAGATGAATAAGAACGTTATAAATGAAGTGGAACGAACACCCTTCTCTCCTACTCGAATAACTGAAAGGGTTCAAGATGAGGAAACAATTCGAGATTATTTCACTCTTACTGGTGTTCTCTGGGTTAATGGTTATGTCCTCAGCATTCGGAGTCTGCATTTACAACAACCTCGAAGATTGGAAGACCATGTCCCTTCACTGCGCGTTGAGAGACAATGATCTTGGTCAGAAACAAGTGAGGAACAAGGAGTCCTCTTGCTGGAATTTCGGGCGAAATATTTGGGGCAACACGCTTTTCTATTGCCATATTTCACAGGGGAACATCCAAAGCTTTCTGTTCGATGCGTACATCCAGAAAAAGAATCGCCGTAAGTGTTGGTCTCGATGCGAATGGTCCGTGCAGCTTGATGGGTTACACGGTAAAAATTGCTATACATGTGGGCATAACATATTCCTTCCATGGCCAAAGGCTAGTTGAAGGCCACCTCAGCATGCCACGGAGACGTCAAAAGCATAGGGACGACGGACGGCGTTCATATTCCCCGTCGTCTCAAGGGTATGTGCTTGTGTTAGAAATTGATACAAACTTATTTGCAGCTGTTGACAAGTTTGAAAGAGAAAAGTTCCCGTGAAGACAGACTTACAAGTACCGAAGCTTGCATATGTGATTCGAATCGAATAAAACTGTGGCTTGATGATTAATTCTTGTTAGAGTTAAATGATGTTGAAGGATAGTTCTTAGACCGTGAACAAGAAATTGTTAAAGTTGGATCGTTCAGGTGCACTAAAAGTGGGTGAATTAGTGATTGTAACTTTTTCACCATTTCTCAGTATAAGTGGAAGAGTATTGTATCACAGCAGTGCATTTCTCATAATGAGATCTGCTTCGCTATAACAGTTACGATTTGATCGAGTAGGTTTTCATACGAATGTTTACGCGATCGTAATGGACATAGTAGTTTATAGTAGTTCGGCTTTAATCGACCTACGTCCACTTTCCGCCATAGAGGTGATTCTACTATATAAATATAATGGATGCAAATGAACCTTTTGCACTAGGCTTTGGGTATGTCAACAAGAGATATTTAAAATCCTTTACAAAAGATCACTCCTGGGCAATGATATCAGCTCCTCACACAGTGGACGTCTTCTCGTTTCCAGCAGAATGATGCTCACGCTCAGAAGTTGATTGCTCAAAGGATTTCCACACAGCACGTTCCCACTTAGGCGTAAGCTTGTCAATCAAAGCACAAAGACAACGTCGTGTTAGAATATAAATCCTCACAAATAATTCCTTACAGTGACAAAACGACTTCTCAAAGAGTAGCCCGTTTCTGGTTTACAGTAGAGGAATGCTTCAGCACTTAATAGCTCAGGAGAGGATTTCCATACAGCTTTTGACTCTTATCAAGATGAGCCTGTAAGCACTCAAGATACAGCCACAAAGAGTTAGAGAACAGAAAGGATAAAATAGGGATTGGTACCTCACACCGCGGAACCTGACTTCTCACGCAGCGAAGTCACGCTATTCGTCCTACACTCAGTTCGGATGTCCACGGTTACCACAGCCGTGACTCACTACACTGCACCCCCAGTGCCTAGGATGAAATTTTCAGCTCTGGCGGCTCCCACGCAACCTACTTTACTGTCCCTCTATATCAGGTGGTCGAGACTTCTGCACAGCACCCCTGTGCTCGAGAGGACCTCTTTCCACTCTGGTTGCGTTCCCAACTCATGCTCTACCCTGCAGGTACGAAACTTCTGGCACGCGCCCGCAAGCGTGTGTCTAACTGCTCAAACTCCGTAGATTCGAGACTTTCCTACGAAAAGACGACAAAAAATGGCTTCTTGCCGATGGGTCAACAACTGGTTACTGCGATCAGCATAGGTATTCACTTAGCTTCCCTTAGACGATTCGCCAGCCGCTCGTTGAACGCACCGAGGATACACAGTCCCTCTCACGGCGACCAAGGTAGCACACAACCCTTGGCGCTTCGACATACAGATTGCAAGATGTAAGAACCAGGCGATCACTTAGCACCTTCCGTTCTCCGCCGATCACACAGCTCCTCAAAGCTTCACACAGATAACAAAGGCTTTGGACAACCACACGGACCACACAGATTCGTTGTTTATTGTATGGATGTCGTCTGGCTTTAATAGGGAATGAAACAGATAATTCGTTTTCCAAACATCAGCCTTCAGCAAGCTGTAGTCACGATCAACAGATAGCTGCTCAACGGTCATAACGACCAAGAAGGAAGGAAATCTTTGTCAGCTTTCCTTATGTGTATGATTTAGTCCAATTATTATCAGATTGCTATCTGATTATTGTTTCAATCATTTTCCACAACAGAACGAGAATAACTAAATTCTTTAATGACCGTTGAGATAAGATAGGAAATAACATATTGCTATAATTAGAGATTTTATTTCCAAATCTTTCTGAAATGTCACTATCTGATCCTCACACGTGATTGTCTGAAATCAGATAATGTAATTAATCATTAAATATGATAAAATTACAATAAACAAGTTGGAATAATAATTATTACTTCATTTTAGTAATTGTAGTCCAGTAATTCAGTACAGCTTTGCGGTAGTGTAACAACACACTTATCAAGCATAGCGACTCACTTCTCAAGCGATACAACAATACATTTCTCATCATCAAAACAAAGGTCAACATTCTCCCCCCTTTTTGATGATTACAAAACTCAAAACTGAAAGGAAAGAGCTTGAGAGAATTATACTTGCGCCCCCCTTAACACATGCACTTCTCCCTTTTTTTTCATATCAAAAGTAAGTGGGGGATAAGAAGCAAAGATCTGTATATTTACTGGTGCATCAAAAAATATTGCAAACACCCAAACATAGTTTAAAACACCCAACCTAGTGAAGAGTACACTCAATCCACTCCAACAAACTTATTCAAAACAGAGAAACATAGTTCTTAACACGAGAAACCACAGAAAGGAGAGTCATCTCAATCCCGTGGGAGTTCCTTGACAACATCGATCATTTCCTCTGCCATCTTCTCAAGCTTGGCCAGTTTTTCACCAAAATCGTCCATCCTTTCCAGGAGACAGCGCCTGGTAAAATTGGTCTCTTCACAGATTGTGCTCAGAAGCTTGGAGTAAGGGGCATCAGCCTTTGAATCAACAGCCATCTTCTCGCGCTTAACATACTTTTGCTTTTCAGCAGGTATCCATTTACCTGAGTGATCCAGGTATCCATTTTGTTCAAGGGTGTAACATCTTGGCCATAGTGCTTCAGCATGGCAGTGATGACATGAGTGAAAGGGAGTCCCCTGCTCTCATCCTTGATGCAAGATGCCATATGACTAAGGATAATATTTCCCAGATTTGAAGGAATACCTTTCTTGAGATGGACCAACAGAGTCTAATCTCGTGGAATAACAAAATCAACACTCCCCACCCTTGGTGCAAAGCACGACATCGCCACTTTATGCAGTATCATGTTGCTAAAACTCAAAGCAATGTTCTAGAGATAACCATTGGGTGTGATGGGAACTCCATCATTGATTACCTGATAGGCTTCTAGTTTGGCTTCATTGATCACCCTCGGATTGTTGACAAGGTCAGCATTAAAAATGCGGCATATATAAAAAAAAGAGAAGACAAAAACCTTCCCATCAATGATGGATCTTATGAACTTGATGTTTGAGTCATCCTTGTAGAAAGTCAAATTAGCATAGAATTGCTTGACCTTGGAGATTAACCCTATCTCATTAAACTCACGAAAGGTTTTCCAGCTAAGTAGCTCAAACATTTCAGCAAAGGTGATCTGATGCGCAGTAAACTAGTCAAAATCCACCCTTTTACAGGCAGTAACATTTCTAGCTTCCAGATTTCTATTGGACATTGAATCATCAGCAAGAATGCGATATATCTCAGCCATAGACACATATTGATCAATCTCAGGCACAAATACATCAGAGTTTCCATCAGTCTTTTGCTTTTCAGTTCCAGCAGGACCAGATTTTGGAGTACCTGACAAGTAACGCCTTCCTCTGGTGCGTGAAGAAACACCAGTGACAAGGGAATGAGGTTTCTGTGCGAGATGAACATTAGTGACTTCAATCTCATCCCCAGCATTATCCTCAGTGAGGTCATTCTCCTCAAGCAAGTCCGTCTCCTCATCTTGAGAAGCATCCTAGTTGCCTGAAGTTTGGTCACCCTAAGAAGTAGCCACAACCTTGGTGTGTGAAGAGTCCTCCTTTTCAGGGGATTCCTGGGTCTCTATCACAGAGTTCCCAGATATAACAACACAGAAGATTATTCGAATCACACTAGGATAATTTCAACAAATGTTGAAGAACAAGTAGATTAGTGCATAAAACAATTAAGTTCATTCGCCCGGAACTTACCTTGGGGGTCGCCGGAGGTGCTAACGAACAAACGCGAGGAAGGAGCATCTGGATGATTTCAATGATCGGAGCGATTGTGTGTCTCCGTCCAGTGGAAAACAATCATTTTCTTAAATTGAAACTGTCTTTATTTCTTGCCTAAGATGAGATGACAATCTCGTATTGTTTCGTTTCCTTTTTAATAATACTGAAGAAACGAGTACTCGGAACCGAAGATCACTAATCCAATAATAATACCCAATCCCCAGTAGAGACCAAATCGTCCCTCGGGACATATCAATGTTTTCATCTACGACTTGAGATTTATTTGATATATTTATCAATATTGGGTGCATGATTTTATGTAGATGGTTTATTGTTTGTCTTATTCTCAAGAATATTCTCTCTTTTTGGGACAAACAATTAAGTAAAATGTACAAATAAAAACACAAACATCCCTCCATAAGTAAAAGAACGTGATTTTTTGTTTGTTTTTGTTTTTAAATTTTTTGTTTCTGATTATGCAACTGGACACAGCTTACATTTCATTCCTCGTACATAAGGATTAGGTATATTTATGCTTGTCTTTTATGGTCATTTTGTTTTTGACATTGCATTCACCAAATCCAAGAATTACTGGTTGATGAATAATAGAATTACAATAAGACGAATAAAAATCTTATATATAAAGTAGATGAACTTTCTTCGGGCCTCCTGCGAATCATATTATAAGTCGTAGGTTCTCAAGATGGGTAAACAACGGGAGACTGTCCTACTTTTGTCCTTCATCTTTGCCTTCATGACCGTGTCCTCTGCTTTTACCATCTGCATTTACAACCACCTCGAAGACGGAAATGCCATGTCCCTTCACTGCGCATCGAGAGACGACGACCTGGGTCAAAACGAGATCGCCAACAAGCAGGGTTATTGCTGGAGTTTCGGGCGAAATTTTTGGGAGAGTACTCTTTTCTATTGTCATATTTCACAGGGGAACGTTCGAAACTTTCTGTTCGACGCATACATCGACAAGAGAGATCCTAAGAGGTGTCTATCGGGGAGATCCTAAGAGGTGTCTATCGGGGTGCATCTGGTCTGTGCAGCTTGACGGGGTTCACGGTAGAAATTTTTATTCCGCTGAATACGACATATTTATTCCATGGCCAAAGTCTATCTGAAGACCACCTTGACATGCCACGACGGTGTTGAAAGCCTAGAGATGAGGCTGTTCATCTTTCAACGAGACTAAATATCCTCAAAGCGGTTAAAAAGTTTATACGCTGAAAGGTTCGCGTAGACTTACGAGGACCAAAACTTGTATTTTCGTATGATATTAAATAAAGCTGCCGTTTGCAATTCTGGCGTGAATCAATTATTTCCGTTTATGGGTTATGCTTCGCCTTTCGCGCATCGCCTTTGACTCCCTCATGGGAATTGAAGATGAATGGCGGAGGGATCGTGCAGGCTATTTAGGAGGATCGACCTAGATTCCACCACAGCTCATCGGCGATCGTATCAAGAGGTCGACCGGGTGACATCGGGGGAGCGATCTTGGATCTACGTTTGTCGATCCACCGATGTCGAGGGCCGAGGCACATACATCTTTCACTTCGTAAGTCTTGTGATTTCAGTCGTGTTGTCTCAATCACTGGTTATGATATGCCATGTCGATTTTTGAAGGAACGATCATTAGTTATCCCGCTGTGATGACATTATAATGAAAGGTTGTGGTTGACCTGGTTACATGTTAGAGTTTTTCTTTTGATTAACTCATCCGGGTAAGTAAGCAATCTTGACTATTAAATTCCTTCGAGGTGACCAAGATCGAGAAAATTTTGTCAGGAATTCGAATGTTGCCTTATGTTTTGTAATATAATTTACATCACCTCGGCAATCTTTCATTTAGCACCCACAAAACTTTCAGAAACATTAACGATTACGATTTTATTGATGCTTAGAAATTTAAGAAAGTTACAAGGCACACCCTCTGGCACCCGAAAGCGGTCGTGGATGAGCAACGTATCGGAAAAGACTAATGGTTCGATCTCATTACTTTCGAACATTACCTTTCAGCGTCGGCCTAGGGACCAATATTGTAAAACAGCTCCTTGAGATTATTGCAGCAATACAACCCCATTCCATAAGAAGCTATAAACATCTCCTCGGACACGTTGAGGACACCTTTAGTTGGAATTTGGCCATGGAATAAATATGTCCCATTTTCCGGCATGCGAATTTTGACCATGTATGCCATCGGACTGCACGGACCAGACACATATTGGGTGAAACCTACCATCATCCCTCTTGGCAACGAAGGCATCGAATACAACTCCTTGATCATTCCCTCGGGAGATATGACAATAGAAGAGGGTACAATCCCGAACATTCATATGGAAAATCCACCGTTCCAGACGACGACGGCTTATGATCCCAAAGAGCTTAGGAACAACGTAAGTTTCATTATCTCTACCTATGTTTGAATTGAACGACTAGGGGCTTGTGGCTTTATATATATAGCATTTACTCCATTCCCTTTTCGAAAAACTCGCAAACAGCAACATTTTGGGTTATGTCACGACAGTATCACTTCTAAAAGTTAAACAACAAAATAATCACTTTAACATGAAACCAAGTAGATGCATCTTTCCTATTGAGACAATCAAAACAAACATAAACATGTGCACAGAAGACGGTCGTGCCTATGGTTCAGCGAACATCGTACTCGAAGACAGCCAATAATTTATTGAAAAACAAGACATTTATGTTCATCGAAAGAATGCACAAGATCACTACCAAAAAAAAAGAGGAAAGAATGCACAAGACAGACGCAAATGTTGTTTCGTGCTACATAGGGCTGAGGATATCACGACAATATGAAGCTCGATGTCATGCATATAAAGGACAAACAGATATTATTCGAATCTCACGAGAATAATTTCATAAAATGTTGAAGAACAAATAGATTTTAGTAATTAAAATTCATATTTGCCCATGACCTTTTAATTAGTTATTTCCCCTTTCTCCGTGCTTATCAATAATAGCAAAAAAATTAACGGAGGTTATATATTTAGTAGCACAACTGGACACAGCTTTTTTTATGTTTTATTTTTTTATTCACCAAATCCAAGCATTATTCATTGATGAATATAAAATTAGAATAAGACGAATAAAAAGGTTATATATAAAGTAGATGAGCTTTCTTTGGGCCTGCGAATCATATAACTCGGTAGGTTCTCAAGATGAGTAAACAACGGGAGATTATCCTGCTTTTGCTTACCATCTCCGCCTTCATGACCGTGTCCTCATCTTCTACCGTCTGCATCAGAAACGACCTCAGATTCTGATCCATGTCCCTTCACTGTGCATCAAAAGATGACGACCTGGGTCAAAACGAGATCCCCAACAAGCAGGAGTATTGCTGGAGTTTCCGGGTAAATTTTTGGAGAACTACTCTTTTCTATTGTCATCTTTCAGTGGGGAATATCCAAAACTTTCGGTTCGTCTCATTCGTCGATCATAGAGATCACAAAAGGTGTTTCGAGCGGTGCGTCTGGTCTGTGGAGATTGACGGGATTCACGGTACAGATCCAGACTCTGGATACGACATATTAATTCCATGGTGGAAGTCTACTTGAAGACCGCCCTCACATGCCACAACGGTCTCGAAAGCCTAGAGCTGAGGCTGTTCATGTTTTACCGAGACAAAAGTATCCTCAAAACGGTTAACAAGTTTGTACACTAAAAGGTTCATGTAGGCTTACGAGGACCAAAACTTGGATTTCCGTATGATATTAAATAAAACTATCGCTTGCAATTCGTGCGTGAATTGATGATATTCGGCACAAACTCCGTTGCCTGTATGTTGCTGATATAAGCTGAAACCTTTCTCAAACGAAAGAAGTATGATCTCCCCTTGTTTTTTCATCTAGAGAAACTTCGAGTTACATGATTGACAGGACTGAAGAAAGTTTCATCTGCTCTATGTATAACATTTTTATGCGTCTTATTCTAAAAACAGTTCTATACTAACAAATCAATAATGCTTGGATTTGATGAATACAATGTTTAAAACAAATGACCATAATACAAGCATAGGTACCTACTCCTCATGTATGAATAGTGAAACGAAGAAAAAGCAAACAATGATCGCGTTCTTTACTTATGGAGGAGGGATGTTCGCCTTTCTATTTGTACGTTTTATGTGTTCTCATCCTTTCGAAATTTAAGAAAATTACATGGCACACCTTCTGGCACCTGAAAGCGATCGTGGATGAGCTTGTACTGGAAAAGACTAGTGTTTCGTTCTCATTACTTTCGAGCCTGTCCTTTCACTGTCAGTCTAATGACCGATATAGTGAAACATCTCCTTGAGATTATTACAGCAACACAACCGCATTCCATATCAGCTATAAACGTCTCATGGGACACATTGAGGCCACCTTTAGATGGAATAAATATGTCCCACATTTCGGCATAAGAATTTTCACCATGTACGCCATCGGACTGCACAGACCATAAACATTCTGGATTTCACCTATTGTAATCCCTCTTGGCGGCGAAGGTATTGAGTACAAGTCCATGGACATTCCCCTGAGAAATATGACAATAGAAGAGGGTGGTATCCCAAGCATTCGTACATGGATCATTAGGTGTGTGGATCGACTAAGTAGAAGTAGCCGGCCACAAAATTTTCAGAAACATCAACGATTCCAAGTTTATTGATTCATAGAAATTTAAGAAAATTTCATGGCACACCCTCTGGCACCCGAAAGAGGTCGTGGATGAGCTTGTACAAGGATAGACTAATGGTTCGTTCTCATTACTTTCGAACATGACTTTTCATTGTCAGTCTAATGACTGATATTGTGAAATACCTCCTAGGACAGGTTGAGGACATCATTAGATGGAATTTGCCCAGGGAATAAATATGTCCCATATTTAGGCATGCGAATTTTTACCGTGTATCCCGTCGGACTGGACAGACCAAATACATACAAGATTGCACCTTTCACTATCCCTCTTGGCGTGGAAGGCGTCGAATACAACTCCTTGAGCATCCCCTTTGGAAACATGACAATAGAAGAGGGTAGTTACCCAACCATTCTGATAAAAATCCCAATGGTAGTTTTCCCCGTTGGGAATTTCGTGTTGACCCAGATCGTCATCCTTCGATTTGCAGTGAATGGACATGGTTTTCTGATCCTCAAGCACGTTCCAGACGACCACTTCAGAATATTGAGTAATTTCAAATGCTGAAGTCATGATTACACAAGAGCATACGAGCAACATAAGTTTCATTATCTTTATATGTGTTTTCATAGTGAACAACTGAATTGAATGAATAAGGGCTTGTGGCTTTATACATAGCATTTAAGCCATAACCTTTCCAAAAAATTTTCATTGTTTGACAAATAGTAATGTTTCGGGTAATGTTAGGACAATATCACTAAATGTTAAAGAAGAAATCACTTAAACATGAAGCCAAGTAGATGCATATTACCTATGAGACGAGATCGAAAATTCGACTAATCGCCGATTACTGCCTAGCATGTTCTATACTTAGTTGTGCAACAAAATATTCATCAGGGACATGTAACATTCATGAAGAAGTCTTTTGATAGTCGACAAATTAAATTACATTCAATGAATAAGGGCCGTGAAGCTTACCCGTCCTTCGTCTATCGACGATTCATTTGAATAAGTTACTATAGCCGTGTTATGATCTATCGCGACTTTGGCGATACTTCTACACAAATTGGCCAAAATACTATATGGCCAACAAACCGAACAAAAATTGTAAGTTCCCGTGGAATTTTTTGAGGCATTTATATTTATTGGAAAATTGAACAAGACAGATGAAAATGTTGTTTCGTGCTACATAATGCTAAGGACATCAAAGCAATAGGAAGCTCGAAGCTTCGAAAACGAGGAGAGTAATTGTCTTCAAATGGATAGTTGTAGTTGTTTGGAAGTTTGGTATTAGGCTAAAAATGTTGTTATTCAAATTTATACTTAAATTATGTGTCGACCCATAAGCCTTGACAAAACCAATGATATACTTGGGTCCCTGATAAACTCCCACCCGCTATAGTCGCGTGGCTTCGTACATGTCGTAGGGAATGTCAGTCTATTGTACATGTCGTTTAATTATTTTTTCCATGTAACTCAATTTTTTCGTATATGTCATTTCAACATTCTTACATGTAGCCAGAGTTTTCGTATACGTCATTTCGTTGTTCTTACGTGTTGCCCATTTTCTGTATATGTCATTTCATTGCTTTCTATATATAGCCCACATATGTTCGTACGTTTGTAAAACGGTTAAGCAATGAGGTTAATTTATAGCACGAGCATTGAATTCGTCTTCTCATAAGGTAGTGTAAGGATTACAGTTTTCGTCTGCATTCCACGCACAAAAGAATTCGGAGAAGTTGATAAGGTCGTTCTAATAAGTTCGTATAGAATTCATTATGTTGTTACGAAAGAAATATTTTAAAGTTTAAATTATAAAAGAAATATTTTAAAGTTTAGACTATAAAAGAAAGTCGTCCAAATATTATATGTTCATTTTTTTTATAGAAGAACCCAAAAAAATTGGTAAATTACAAAATATTTGTAAAAAGTACTAAATTTCTTCGAGGGAATTCATAAATTATGAATATTTGGTTCTTTAAAAAAAATAAAAATAAAAAAGAGATTTATATTAATTCACTTAACGAATAAAATATTCTACAATTATATGTGATCCGGGGCTGTGGTAGAGTGAATGTCAAGCCCGAATCTATTCATAGGCCCATTCTCGGTCCAGGAGCTCATGATTTTCAGAAGGAAGCAACCGTGATGATTCACGTCTATTTGTGTTCTTAATTAGTCATCCTGAGTATTGAACATCTCTACAGGATCGACCGCAACCAACAAACTTCGCGGCAAATCTCTTCATGTTTGATATTAATTCTTAAATCCGTATTCAATCTTATTTCCGATAGGTGATGTTTTCACCCGACTCTAATAGTTCCGCGACCCCTGGACGTCGTCCTTCCACCTAAGCTGCGCAGGAAAGGCCCAAAGCCAATCTCAGGGAACAGTAAAGCTTCGTAGGGTCTTAATGTGCTTTACTTTTATGAACTTTTACCAAACATTGAAGGATTACAATTCCAATGATTCTGAGAAATTTAAGAATATAATACATTCGCGCTCAGAACATCACGGCGCGGTGCTTATTCAGGATTCCTTCGTACCTGAATCATTAGGTGTGGATCGACTCAAGTAGAACTAGCCGGCCACGAGTAGACATATTCCCAGAGGCCGGTCTGATCATTCATACCATAAATACCCTCGCCGGCCACGAGCCAGAGGCACTTCGATTTGCACCTAACGGAATCCCTCGCGTAGGAATAAGCGTCAAACGCGTAACCCTGCACACTCCCCTGGTCGAGCAGACAGTAGAAGAGGGTGGTCCCCCAGATATTAGGATTGAAATTCCAACCGAACTCGTCGCCGTCCGAGACAACATGGGGGCCAAGATCTGTGTCCTTTGACTGACAGTGAAGGGTCATGTTCCTGCCGCTCCCCAGGCCATTCCTCACGCCAACGTGCACGGCTGAGGCTCCGAGGACGAAGGGAACCATCAGGGCAGCCAAGAACAGGATGCCCTTTGTGGGTGGCTTCATCTTTGACATCAATTGGGATTGGTATTGACTAATAAAAAAACAAATAAAGTTTGGAAACTTTATGATCCCAATATTGCAAACTTTGGTAACTCCTCCGTTTTTATTACAGAGGTCACCCTTTTGGATTTGACAATGTGAAAAATTGCCTTATTAGGACAGCCAAAATCCAAAGGTAATAAATGATTAGACCTCGTGATTGTACATGGACCGAATTGAAATAACTCAAAAGTAATTTATGGGCCGGAATCAATTAAGGCCCACTTACATGGGGCCTGCTGTTGCTTTTCGTCGGTCCGTAAAATATTTTATTCAATTGCACAATAACTTTTAGAATTTTTTTTACGGAGAATAGCGATTTTTCGACCAAAGTCTTCAAAATTGATAGAAATATTTTTCGCACTAACGTTATACAGGACAAATCTCGTGTTCTTCGTGGCCTGTTTTGACAAGATTTTCGGGATGCATGTCATATTGCTGATCTACAAAGGGGCTCGTCGAACTTGATGTCCTTAACACCTGCGAGGACCGAAAGGTGCGTTACGAAGTCCATTTCTCTTGTTTCGAGAACTTGAGTTGGGGGCTGCTTGATCGTTCCGACGTTATTTGAACCGAAGGTGGTGAATGACCAGACTTTTGCTATCTTGACGCTCATGGCTTTGTTCACAGCATTTGTTACTAGCCTATTGCAATGGCAGTGTACAAGCCTGCAAATAGGGGAAGATCATATAAACATGGGATAATACGATGGAAGGACCTTGACACCGAGCTGCATATCCTGGTCTGCTTCTACAGCAGACGTCGTATCCTGTCTATGATAGATCTCACTGAGTCCTCTTGCGGGACCTGAAAAGAGGCACCCTCTGCGTGTATGTGAGCACCTCAGAGAACTATCAGAATGATCCTCGGTGATATCAATAGTCCAAAGGGTGAGACGGAGAGGCCTGCCTGTGTAACAAAGAGCACAAAGAGGACGACAAAACTGTGATTTTTTTCGAGAGATATAAGCAGCTGAGCAGCGTGACGGCGTGGCCGATGACAGCGATTTCTCCCCTTAGCACAATACACGGTGATATCTGCGTGAGTGCACACCAGAAGGGAGCGTCCATGATAAATGCCAGTACACAAGCATCAGAGGCTGCACGGCGGGAAGGAGTGATCGGGGTTACTTGTTCAGTTGGTCAACCAGTGGGTCCTCTGTCACGCACCCTGCTCGGTCGGGATCCTGGTCGATTGTGGACTAGGAGGCAATTCCAGGATCTCGGCTAGCAACGGAATTACACTGAAATTTTTCGGTGGACAAGATGACCGAGGCATTCGATTCATCCCTGCACAGGGAACTTTCAAGAATGCTGCGAGAGGAGAGAACAAAGATGAGCCCATAACGAGCGAGGAAGACATAACAACATGATAACTCTATGAAAGTATAGTTATTTGGTACTCTTAATGGGGCTTTACATGGCTAGTTAGATGAGTTTATGTTAGAGTTTTACAATTTTTTATCGTGTTTTTACTTCAGTTTAGTTTTAAGTTACTTTTGTTATTTTATTAAATCTTGAGCATATTTTGAGAGTAATTGGAACCTAGTTGATGCATCTTAGATTTGTTTTGATTTGATGTAGGTAAACGAAGAGAATCATAAGTTGGGCAAGTGAAAATTGGGAGAAATTTGATAAAGTGCTGAAAAGTTACAGAGAGTAGAAGGACGCGTCTCTCAATCTCAAGGACGCGACCTTCGACAATCTGCACAAGATCTCGCTAAAGCACTTGATTTCTTCATTATTACGATTTGAAGAGAGAGAAGGCATCAATTAGTTACTATTTTTATTATTCTTAGGTTATTTTAGTATTTATTTATTTTTTTAGGCTTCTTAGGATCTTTGACAATATTAGGAAATCTTTTAAGGGAACAATATATTCTCTAGGATAGCCTAAGGAGGAGGGAGAGTTTTTGATTTGTTTGATTTTTTTTAGACTTTTGTGGAATGGCCTTCTAGGATCGCGATGCACAATCGAAGAAGACAAGGAATGAAGAAGGACTGATCTTCCTGAAGAACTCAGCCGAAACTTTCATTCATGTCGGATGTCAAAGTACAGCAGAAACAGAGAAGAGTTTTACAAATCCAGCCTACCTCCTAACTCCTGTTTTCTCCCTTCTTGCTGTAACTACATTTGTAACTACTTTAACCGAATACAACAGAAACAGTTTATTAAGCAAGTACTTCTTGTTGCACTTGCTCCACCTCTCTTCTTCCCTTCGCCACATCCTTTCTGTCATTTGACGAACTGCAACCGTGTAACAACCAATTCTTCAGCTCCCGCGTATACTCTACATCACAAAGAATTGCAGCACATGACAATCCATTCCCCTTAGAATTTAGCTTGTCCTCAAGCTACTCTTCCCTCCAAACTCATTCCTCCCCCCTTAAAAACCAGCTTGTCCTCAAGCGCCACAACAAGATTTACTCAAAATCAGGAAAAAATGAAATCTGGATATGATTCCCATGTAGCATCATTGATATCCCCATTCGACCAATGAACCAAAACATACACCATAGCCTCCTGCCCCAGTTTAACCATCTTCCGATCCAAAATGGCTAATGGCCTAGCAGACAAATTGTTCTGATCATCAAGATCTGGCATTGAACAAGTCAGAGGGGATGTACCTTCATGCTTCTTTAGGAGAGAAACATGGAAAACAGGGTCAAGTTTCGCTTCCACAGGTAATTGTAACTTGTAAGCCACTGTGCCAATTCTGGCCACGATTGGAAAAGGGCCAAAAAAGTGTGGAGACAATTTAGCCGAATGTCTGAGAGCAAGAGTGCGCTGCCGATAAGGTTGAAGCTTGATATAGACAAGATCACCAACCTCAAACTCCACATCCGTCCTACCTTTATCAACTTGATACTTAAATCGATCATGGGCACGCTTCAAATGGAACTTTAACATCCTTAAACATTCTTCCCTGGCCTGCAGACTCCTATCCACAGCTGCGACAACACTGTCTCCTCCAACATACGGCATATGCAGAGTTGGTGACTGACCATAGACAATTTTATAAGGGGTGGCTTTGGCAGAAGAATGGTACGAAGTGTTGTACCACCATTCAGCCAAAGGAAGCCACTGCAACCAATCCTTTGGGCGCTCACCAGTCATGCACCGCAAATAATTTTCCAAGCATTTGTTGACTACCTCCGATTGACCATCGGTTTGTGGATGATAGCTTGTAGACATGAGGAGATCAACCTGCTGAAGACGAAATAGTTCTTTCCAGAACAAGCTGGTGAAAATCTTGTCTCTGTCTGAAACAATTGACCGAGGCATCCCATGGAGCCGAAAAATTTGATCCAAGAAAAGCTGAGCAACCGAAGCAGCTGTAAATGGGTGGCTAAGAGGAATGAAATGGGCATACTTACTAAGCCTATCCACCACTACCAAAATAGTATCCTTCCCCTTGGATTTTGGCAAACCTTCAATAAAGTCCAGCGAAATATCCAACCAAATGGCTTCCGGAATTGCAAAGGTTGCAGTAGGCCAGCCGGTTTCTGCAAAATAGGCTTGCACTGCTGACAGATAACGCAACACTTGATGTATTGCCGCACATCCCTCTTAAGATTTTTCCAATAGAACAAGGTGCTGAGTCGCTTAATAGTAGCCTGCATCCCCGAATGACCTCCTATGGGAGTGTCATGGAACAAGGCAATAATTTTCTGTTGAACAGCTTCATCCGAACCTACCACCAACTTCCCTTTTCGCCTTAACTCACCCTGCACCCAAGAGTAATGACCCTTAACATGTACCTCCTGCAGTTCAGAAATGAGAAGCTGCAACTGCCATCCTCTTGCCAAGTCCTGCAAATCTGCTCTTTTAAGTTCGTACTAACTTGCGACAACAGCAAGGACATCAATTCAGCCCCCTGCATCCTAGAAAGAGCATCCACAACCACATTTTCTTTACCTTTCTTGTATGTCACCTCATAATCCAACCCCAACAGCTTAGATAAACACTTACTCTGAAATGCCGTCGTAATTTTCTGTTCAAGCAAGTATTTAAGGCTGAAGTGATCGGTTTTGATAACAAAATGGCGTCCACTTACATAAGGTTTCGATTTCTCCACGGCAAACACCATAGCCAGAAGCTCCTTTTCATAAGTTGAACTACTCTGAGTTCGTGGAGAAAAGGGCCTGCTGATATAGGCAATAGGGTGACCATTTCTGAGTCAATACTGCGCCCATTCCTCTGTCAGAAGCATCAGTTTCAATAACAAACGTTTCTGCGAAATTAGGCAAGGCTAGAGCAGGTGCAGAAGACATTGCAGCCTTGAGTGCAGTAAAAGCAGCAGTAGCAGACTCAGTCCATTGAAAAGAGTTCTTCTTCAGCAAATTAGTAAGTGGTCGACTAATAACTCCATAATTCTGAATAAATCTCCTGTAATACCCTGTCAAACCAAGAAAACCGCGCAATTCCTTAACACTCGTAGGTTGAGGCCACTGTTGCATTGCGGCTATCTTAGCAGGGTCATTCTGCAGACCTCGCCCCGAAATAATATGGCCAAGATAATCGATTTCATCCACACCAAAGACACATTTGGACAATTTTGCAAATAAAGTATGGATGCGCATCAACTCTAAGACAGCCCGCACATGAATAACATCAGCTAGGGACTTGCTGTAGATCAATATATCATCGAAAAAGACTAGGACATACTTGCGGAGCTGCTGCTTAAACACTGTGTTCATAGGATGCTGGAAAGTGGAAGGAGCATTCGTGAGCCCAAATGGCATCACAAGGAATTCATAATGTCCTTCATGTGCCCGAAATGCAGTTTTTGGGACATCCTCCGGTCGCATTCGTATTTGCAATAACCAGACCTTAGATCAATTTTAGAAAATACACAGCACCATGTAATTCGTCCAAGAGCTCCTCTATGACTGGAATAGGAAATTTGTCCTTAACCGTGTGATTATTTAGCTCTCTATAATCAATACAGAGCCGCCACGTGCCATCTTTCTTCTTGACTAGCACAATCGGTGAAGAAAAAGGACTATGACTTGGTCTTATCACTCCCGCAGTCAACATTTCCCGCACCATACTCTCAATAGCAACTTTCTGGACCACTGGATATCTATAAGGCCAGACATTTATTGGGGAAAAATTGATCAGTGGTACCATCAACTTCACTTTAACACTATCAGTGGTGCCATCAACTTCAAAAAATTGATCGCACTTGTACAGCCAGCCTTGAACATCCTCACCATTGAACCGTGGAAAATCAATGGTTGCAAACCGAGCAAAGTTGGAAGTAAAACCTGCAGAATTGGTAAAATGCAGGGGAGTAAGTGATCCTGTTGTATTGCTGCGGTGCGGCCCGATATCTCTGTTTTGCTCCAAATCACGAATCTTGTCGCCCATTTCATGAAATTGGTCAATAATCCGTAAGAGCATTTCTCGTTGAGCGCGCATCTCATCCTGCATATCGTCCTGTTGTTGTTGGTGTTGCTGCAAAAACTCCAGCCAAGAATCGTTCACGATTTCTGAAGGTCTTCCATTGCTGATTGTGTTTTTGTAGAGACAGCCATGGATTGCCAGGATCGAGATAGGTGATACCATTTGAAATTGCCTTCTAGGATCGCAACGCACATTCGAAGAAGACAAAGAATGAAGAAGGACTGATCTAGTAGAAGAACTCAGTCGAAGCTTTCATTCAAGTCGGATGTCAGAGTACAGCAAGAGCAGAGAAGAGTTTTACAAATCCAGCCTACCTCCTAACTCCTGTTTTCTCCCTTCTTATATGCTGTAACTACATTTGTAACTACTTTAACCAAATACAACAGAAACAGTTTATTAAGCAACAACTTCTTGTTGCACTTGCTCCACCTCTCTTCTTCCCTTCGCCACATCCTTTCTGTCATTTGACGAACTGCAACCGTGTAACAACCAATTCTTCAGCTCCCGCGAATACTCTGTATCACAAAGAATTGCAGCACATGACAATTTGCTCTGAGGAGAAAGGAGAGGTGCCGACTAGGGTTCGAGAGAAGATCCGGACGAGGCGACTACTAACCAGATCGGGAGATCGGGAGGGCATTCCTTATCTATTTTCCTTGATTTTTTTGTCGATACTACTTTCTTCTAAACTTTCGATGTTTTCTTATTTTAGTATGAACTAATTTTCTTATCTAGGGTGCTAAATTTGCTAGACTTGTCAAGGTGACCTTGAACGTGATTTATTTTATTTGAAAGTCTGCTGTTTTTTGATGTGCTTGCGTGTTTATTTTTTCTGAAATACGATTGGCGTCGGTTTCTGAAATAACTCGGATTACCTTAGGATCGGGAGGTGTAAGATTAATTCGAGAGGAAAATCGAAGAACAGGTTAACAGAAACTGGAGATAGTGATATCACAGTGGATATTAATTGGATTGACTATTAGGAGTAGATTAATAGAAACCGTAGATAGGGATATCACGGTTAATATTAATTGAATAGAATGCTAGGAGTTAATTGAATATAAATCGTAGGGATACGTCTAATATATAGGAGAGCATGATTTAAATCCTCAGATAGCTTTATTCAAACGTTCGATTGATCCACGACAAGTTAAGTAAATTTAGTTACCCTAGGCTTTCTTATTAATATTTTCTCGTGATCCTTGCTGATTTTATTTTCGAAATTTTTGTTTAATTCGTCATTTATTCGATTAGTCTAGATAATATTTAGTGGTTCAAATTGGTATTCAGAAATAATTAGTCCTCGTGAGAACGATATCTTACGTGCTATAATCGATTCGTGTGTATACTTGCGCACTGACACATTTTTAACAGATACAACAGCACTTGGCATTGGTGAACCAATGCAATCTCTTGATAGTAGGAAGGACGCCTGCCATTTTGCCGGTCCTGGTAACCAGAACAAGCGACTGTCCCGAGCTGGGACCCATCGGAAGCTACCTCATCAGAATATTCGACCATTGCAATCTTAGTCGTCCAACATTCAACCCTGCAGCCAATTGCCAGCCTCTCGTAAAGGAACCTCTCCTCACCATAGTCCATGATGTACCTGACTAACCACCGGCAACAGAAAATGATGGCGTTAGCGACATGGTTTGAGTAGTCGCCTGCGACAGGCTGGTCGTCTTCTGTGTAAATTTTAGTATATTTGAATGTGTCGATATCGAGAGTATAAACAAATCGTACGTACGAAGCGGAGCGAGTTCGAAAATGCTTGAATGTTCAAATACATTCAAATGGGCTCGTCTGAGATCTCTACCTTATCTTAGCTTCCGAAGGGGCAATGCTCGGCCAAAGAGCTTCTCGACTTCGTTTGCTTCCATCTTCAACTGATCTAATATCTCCATCTCTTCCTTGCTAAGGCCCTTCAAGAAGTTCTCCTCGTCCTGTCTCAGCTCCTTGAACCCTTCAAACAATCTTTGGAACAACGTCACCTCGGTCTTCCCGACCTTCTCGACCTCTTCCTCGAGCTCCTCCACCTCCCTCACCACTGCCTTCTCGCCTTCCTCCACCGTCCTCTCAATTCTCTTCACCAGCGGAGGCTCGGGCCCACATGTGTTGTCCGTCCTGATGAACTTGCTGAAATCGCGCCCCACTGTCTTCGCGGCCCGTTCGAGTTCCGGCACAATGGTCTCAGGTAAGACTGGACTTCTCGTGTATACCACAGCTCCCCCGTATCCATCCCATGCGTCATTTCGGCCTCGGTAATACACAAAGACATAGTCATCCGGTTTGTTTTCTATCTTCGATGAGAGAATGTACCAGTCATCCTGGTAGTGAAGGTACTCGTTGTCATGATTGTACAATATACCAGGCTGCTCTGGGTCCTGCACGAATTTCTGTAAGGCAGATCGTGTGAAGAATCCCCCGTCCGGAGTCGTTATCCTCCATGTTAAGTTCCCCACGAGTTTGTTCGACTCTATGTGGAATTCATGCAACTGACAATCGAAGGTGTCGAAGGTTGGGTTTAGGCCGCTGGAAATGAACCACTTTCCGCTAAAATCTGCCAGGTTGAAGCTCTTAACCAAGACGGCCGGATCCGGAACAGGAAATTCTCCGAGGTCAGATTTCTGAGGCACGCACTTCTTTCTCGAAACAGCGCAATCATTGAATTCATCCACGACACTGTTCTCAAAGAGGTCCCCACACTTGATCTGGACAAACGGAAAAGGCTGTGATCATCGAAGCTCATACACGAGCAAACTCTGCAAAGAGAAAACAAAACTGACCTGGCATTCGGTCTCATCGGGTCGATTGTTGCATGTTTGCAAGCAAGCGATGTTGGCAGCACAAGACGGGTTTGCAATGCACTTTGCTAACTCTATCCTGCCATCATAACTAGAAGAATTAACACGACTCCAGATTGAAATCGAGGATTCGTTCCCAGAATACGAGATCCACCTGCATTCTTTCAGCAAGCAAGCGCAAGTCTTAAGAGCATCGGTAGCTTCAGCAGATGGAACTACCAACAAAGCGCAAGCCGCGAGGGCTGCTAACTTAACCGCCGGCAGTTGGATCCAGTCACTGAGCAAGTGGAAATGTACCGGTGTACATTCAGATGCCTTGAAGAAACGGATTCATCAGCATACATAAGCATTCACCAGCTACTAGTTTTTCATTCCAAATCGAAAAGATTCAAGAAACACCAACTCCGACAGTCACCTCGGACTTCCTCGATTTGACACAGCAACGCAAAGAAACACTCTGCTTCTTCATCTTCAGGCATCGCGAATCCGGAAAACTAATCCCCAACCCAGAATCAATCCCGGCACGTCCCTTCATCCTCAATTGTCCACCCCACCTCTTACCGACCAAGTACCTGGACTCACATATCGAGGCACGAATAATGTCCTCCGCGCACAGACACTTACAGCTGCCCGCCATCGCCATGCTTCTCAGCTGTCATTAGAACAACCCAACCCAACCAACCAACCGAACCAATCAATCAACTTCCCAAATCAAGAACAACCCCCCCCCCCCCCCCCCCCCCACATTGCTCCGCAACAAAACCCTCGCCAGGAAATCTCAAGCCCCATTAGCCAATAGAGAAGCTCCAGTCGTACTCAAGAGACCCAATTTGCAACGAAAGGAGCCGATACCTTGAAAGTGGTGGAACGAGGCTACTGCCCTGTGCTGCTGCTTCCCATGGCAGGGCGAAACAGAGGATGCTCCCCCACTTCTTGTAGCCGAAGCCAAAGGTTCTTACAGCGTTTTGCTTTCTATTATATAGAACTGAGAGGAGTTGTTGTCGGATAAGGGAAACGTGGGGAAATAAAGGCCTTCCAAGTTCTTCATGTTCTCCCGAATCTTCTTCTTACCCGATATTCATATATATATTTTTATTACGCCCGTTCACGTTGAATCTGTATCTATCGCTCGTTCGTTCATTCGTCCATTAGATGTAACATGTGTGAAGCGTTAGTGTGCACTTATGTGTCAAAGATAATGTTATTGTGGATAAATAATTAATAAAAGCGAGTATCTGTCATTAATTATCGCTTCTCTGCACGTAAAATTATTAATGATAAAATCCTACATATTAGTATATTAATCTGAAATAGTCCGTGATCGGTTAGATGTTTAAAGGTGAAATGGACATCTAGATTATCGCTAAGTTTAACTGAGGTCAAGATAGACCAAGGGATAATTTAGGGGTACCCTGATATTAGGGTTACAGGACAAGACCCGATTAAGAGGATATCATATATTGAACATTATTGGCCAATCCTCTTTGACTTGAGACCTTCATTTATTCTATGCGTGGAGTTTGCGCACTTTGACGTCGTTAAAAGCAGTCTTTAACCGGATTGTGAGTAATACGATTGTTGGGTATGTGAAAAAGCGTAGAGAGAATAGTGTTGAGTCAATATAGGATTCATCGCTCTCTTGGATTAAAGAGTTGACATCTAGGCCACTTGATAGAAATATTAGTGACTCTAAAATCCATGGCCATGGGAGGAATGTTTTACATTCAAGAGAGTCTATTATATCTTGGTAATAAAGTAAAACAATTAATTCGGTGATGATGTATTTTGCGCCGAATCGGATGAAGAGATTAAATTACACGGTAATCGGTTCATAGTGATTTATAATTTATAATCATTATCCTAACACGTTAGGTGATTAAAAACTGTTGTTAGATGGTTACCTTAGTTTGTGTAGGGATATACACTGCCTTTGTGTATAGGACCAAGAGGGACGCACGCATAGTACATCGACGCGAACATTGTATTACTGATTATTTTTAGTGGATACTAAAAATGATCCTTTTATTATTTCAGAATTAGAATTAATTGGATTATTAATTTATTCTGAAATATCATAAACAAACAAGCTATAGACCAAGATCAAATATGGATTTATTCGGGTCGATTTATAAAGGATATATATTAAATATTTATTTATTGATTGAGATATTATATCCTGTGCACGTTGGCGGAATGAATCTTGAGTTGATTTCTTTCCATTAATTGTGCCAATTAATTTATTTAGTTACTTTTGAGGATCAATAGAAAAGATACAGGAGAGAGTCTTGTGACTAGAGAAATTATTCTGAAAAAAGGAGCACGTACGATTCAAGCTTATTTTCCGTATTTTCTTCTTCGTCGATCCAAGAGGCTAGCACCTATCGAATCGTCAAGTATTCGTAATTGTGTGCACGTGAATACTGCTAGAGAAGTCACACTTGGGGCTCTCGATTACAAAATTATTTATGTACCATGAGATCAGATTATTTTAGGCTGAAAAATATCGTTTTACTGCTTCCGCTGTGCCCAAATTTTAACAGGTATGTCACCATTTTTCTTTCTTACAACATGGGGATCGTCCTGTCTTAGCTACGAGGTGGTTGTGTTCTGCAAGTGGGGGTTATATAAAGGAGGTGTACAGTTGTCTCATGAAATTTCGAGTCATTTTTTGGACAATTGTGAAAGGGGGGTGGGGAATGGTGAAAAGGACTGAAACAATCTGATTTACGCAAAAACATCACTTTTACATTGATTAGCAAAAGATTCGTTACATGTATGCGAGCTATACGCTCAAACTTTTCAAAATCTTGTTAATGTCTCTTCTTGCAAGAAGCGCAGCCCAAAACACATTTCTACTACCTGCAAGAAACTAGAATTCATTTCATTTTAACCCCCATAAACAACCACAAGGACGGCACACACCATCAAAAGCTAACCATACTCAAATAACCAATCTTTTTGTGCAACACAGTCATCAGTTTTCAACCCATTCGGCCTTCACCTTTCCTCATCAATTTCCATTCGTGTCTGCCATTTTCCACCTCTTAGATAAGGTAGGATGACGCCCTTAAAATCTCAAAACCAAACTCCAAGTACATTTCCCCTTAGGCTAGTGAAACCATATACCCGTCTAATCATTATTTCGGTCATTTTTCGTTTTCTGTACATCTCAATTATAACCAATTCGGCTTTGACCATCCCCCATCTTTTTCAACTTGTTTCTACCACATTCCTACTCCCATTCAAGGTGGGAATGTGGCCACAAATTTTCACGTCATAACTCCTTTCCTACAGCCCCTCATTTGAGCTCAAGTAACACTCATTACTCATGCCCGTTTCAACCGAATGTCACCCCATTCGGTCTCACCTCCCATCCACCCCCGAGCATAACTTTTCCATGCTTTTCTAGCATGAGGGACAGCCTTTCTAGGCTTCCATTCCGGCCTTACAACGCCGCAAGATTTCCAGCCCTTAGCCGATTTGATTTCCATGGCCAAAGCCACGCGATTCCGCTCTTAGAGCGCGAGGTGGAGCGCAGCCACCACGGGGCTCGACGCTCCCCTAATCCATACCTTAACTTCACTCATTCAAGTCCCTAAAGACCGCAATCATTCCCCTCAAGGCTCGCCCCAAGCGCAGCCTTTCGGTAAGCCAACAACCACACACATACATATACTCAAACATAGAGGGGTTTGGGTAGCTCCCCTCCACCTTAGGGGTTCGGCCACCCTCTAACCCTCTCCGAACACCTCCCAAATCGCAGCCCCTCCATACCAAAGAACCTCAACAGCATGCACCACAACTAAGCTTAAAAGCGGAGGAGGGATGTAGGGGTTACCTTCCACTTGCTTCAACACACAACCGTGTGAGCTCCGCCCTTTGCCGGACCACTTCAGCCCGTGTAGGGAGCCTCCCCTTTGCCTTTAGCCTCTCGCTCGTTCGGCGCCTTACACTTCTCGCCCTCGAATCCACTTTGCCAAGTCAAAACACTCTCCTTTCTCCTCTTCGTTCCCTCGGCCGAAGATTCTCCTTCTCCCTCCACTAAGTGTTTTTCCCTCCCTTTTTTTTTTTGTGTTCGTATCAGAGTGGGGGTGTGTGTTTTTATGTGGGGAAAGAGACGAATTCCACCCCTTTTCAAGAGGGGTTCACCGCCTCACGAAGCCCTTCATCCTCTTCCATTAGCAAACTAGGGACCAAATTACCATGATTATAATTTGGACTCTCCACATAATTATTTAAATAATATATTTGGTTGACTAGTCAAACTTGATTCAATGGCCACGATTTCCCCCGTTGGGTCCCCTCTTTGGAATGTCCCTTACTATCGCCCCTGTAATGCTCACGCATCGCCCGTGTAACGCTCACGATTCGCCCTCCGAGCGATGCGCACACTCACCTGTCACCCGTTGGGGCAATGCGAGGGTCGATCCTAATTTACTCAGCTTCTTCGAAGCTCTTGACTTAGCCGACTAATCATTACTCAGTCGCTGATGATGTTAAGTCGCACCTCCTTAAGTCGCGTCGACTTGCACCTCCTTGCGTCGCGTCGACTTGCATCTCGCGTCGACTTGTACGTCCTTGCGTCGCGATCGTAGTTCAGTCGCAAGCGAGCAAAGTGACGCCTCACTTGCTGCGCGTCGACGGGGATAACCTGTCCTCACACTTGCCTGTGGTTGTCTATCCATCATTAATCCATCACATGTCTAAACGTTCATACCCTTAGATATACATCATTTATACTCAAATCTACATAAGTCATTATCATTCATCAGTACAACTCCATTTACATTCATAACTAACAAACTGTGGATTATTACAATCTCCCCCACTTAGGATATTTCGTCCTCGAAATTCTTTAATCGAAAAGGTGAGGGTATGTCGTTCTCATACGTTCCTCGGTTTCCCATGTTTCCTCTTCAGTTCCAGCTCCTCTCCAGAGCACACGTACCAACGGTGTCTTCCTCCCACGAGTGACCCGTTCTTTCTGGTCTATTATTTGCACCGGTTCCACTGTAACGCTCATATCCTCATTTACCCTCACGGCTGTGCTCTCCAACCTTTCCTCCGGATCTGGTTCATGCTTTCTTAGCATGGACACGTGAAACACATCATGACAGTGAGACAACTCTGGAGGTATGGCCACACGATATGCCACTTTCCCTATGCGTTCTGTGATTTGATATGGTCCGATATACCTCGGGCTCAACTTATGAACCTTCTTTGCTCGAAACATTGACTTCATCGTAGACAATTTCAAATAAACCATATCTCCAACCTCAAACTCCAATGGTCTTCGCCGCCTATCAGCATAGCTCTTTTGCCGACTCTGAGCCGTCTTCATTCTTTCCTTTACTAGAGTTATTACTTCCGTCGTTTCCTTGACGATTTCAGGTCCGTCGAATACTTTTTCACCCGGCTCCAACCAGCACAATGGAGATCTACAACTCCTTCCATACAGTGCTTCGAACGGTGCCATGCCGATACTCGAGTGAAAGCTATTATTATATGTAAATTCAACCAAAGGTAGATGTTCTACCCAACTTCCTTTCCATTCAATAGCACACGCTCTCAGCATATCTTCTAAAGTCTGAATTGTTCGTTCAGTCTGCCCATCAGTCTGGGGATGAAAAGCGGTACTCATCTGTACTTTCGTTCCCAGTGCGTCTTGTAATTTCTTCCACAAATTGGATGTAAATCTTGGATCTCGATCAGAAGTGATTGTATGCGGCACTCCATGGTACCTTACCACCTCTCGAATGTAGATCTTGGCCAATGTTTCCAATGACCAATTCATCTTAATTGCAACGAAATGGGCTGATTTCGTAAGTCGATCTACTATCACCCACACAGCATCAACATCTCGGCCCCCTTTGGGCATACTAGTTACGAAATCCATGGCTATATCCTCCCTCTTCCACTCTGGTATTGGGAGAGGTTCGAGTAATCCCCCAGGCTTCTGGTGTTCTATTTTTACTCTCTGACAGACATCGCACTGATTCACATATTTTGCTATGTCCCTTTTCATTTTCGGCCACCAATAACACTTCCTTAGATTCTGATACATCTTCGTAATACCCGGATGAACACTATATCTTTTCTTATGTGCCTCATCAAGCAAGCGTCGTTTCACACCCTTATTATCAGGCACACAATTTCTTCCGTGATACTTAAGTATGCCATCTCCACCTTGTGTGAAATGCCGGAAGGCTTCTGTTCCTAGTCCTTCTTTCGCAATTCGGAGGTACTCATCTCCATCTTGTGCTCTTCACACGACCTCCATTAACTCAGGTTCAACTTGTCCTCGAGCCATACATACCATCCCTTCAATTTCTTCTAATCGGATGTCTAAACCACTCATCTTCTCAATTAATCGTGATTCATCCACTACTAAATTAATAAGTGTAGCATGCTTTCGACTTAATGCATCTGCAACAACATTCGCCTTTCCGGGATGATATAATATTTCGCAATCGAAGTCCTTCAATAACTCCATCCATCTTCTCTGTCTCATGTTCAACTCTTGCTGAGTGAATAGATATTGTAAACTCTTGTGGTCCGAGTATACCTCAAACTTTTCTCCGTAAAGGTAATGTCTCCATAACTTGAGTACAAATACCACTGCAGCTAGCTCTAAGTCGTGAGTGGGGTAATTTTCTTCGTGTTTCCGAAGTTGTCGAGACGCATAAGCGATTACCCTTCCATCTTGCATAAGAACCCCACCAAGTCCTTGCGCTGATGCGTCGCAATACACCACATAACCTCCAGTTCCACTCGGAAGAGTCAACACCGGAGCGCTAGTTAGCCTCCTTTTTAATTCCTCAAAACTCACCTCACATTCCTCCGTCCATTGGAAACGGATGTCCTTTCGTAACAACTTCGTCATGGGGCCTGCTATCTTTGAGAATCCTTCAACAAACCTTCTATAATAACCTGCTAGCCCCAAGAAACTCCGTATTTCAGTAACGCTTGTGGGCCTCGGCCAACTTCTCACTGCATCAATTTTAGACGGGTCTACTTCCACACCATCAACGGAAATCACGTGACCGAGAAACGTTACTTTGTCTAACCAAAATTCGCATTTGCTAAACTTAGCATAAAGTTTATGTTCCTTCAACGTCCTCAACACTTTCGCCAAGTGTTCTTTATGTTCCTCCCGATTTTTAGAATAGACGAGGATATCGTCGATGAATACTACTACAAAGTGATCCAGGTACGGTCTAAAAACCTGATTCATAAGACTCATGAATACAGCTGGTGCATTTGTTAACCCGAATGGCATTACACGAAACTCGTAATGTCCATAACGCGTCCGAACTGCGGTCTTTGGAACGTCTTCTTCCCGGACTCCTATTTGATAATATCCCGATCGAAGATCGATTTTTGAATACACGGACGACCCTTGTAACTGATCAAACAAATCATCAATGCGCGGTAAGGGATAACGATTCTTAACTGTCCGTTGATTCAACATACGATAATCAATACAAAGGCGCATACTACCATCTTTCTTCCTTACAAATAACACAGGAGCGCCCCACGGGCTTACACTCGCACGTACCAATCCCTTATCCACAAGCTCCTGAAGTTGAGCCTTGAGCTCCTGAAGTTCGGCCAAGCTCATCCGATAAGGTGTGCGTGAGATGGGGGTCGTTCCGGGAACAAGATCGATCGATAACTCCACATCTCGTTCCGGCGGTAACCCTGGCAGTTCTTCCGGAAAGACTTCCGCATAGTCACGCACCACCTCGATTTGCTCCAACGATGGCATGTCCGACTCCTTGTTGAGTAGTATTGCAAGATAAGCCCCGCACCCTTTTTTAACATCCCTTTGCGCCCTTGTACCGGACAGCATCAAAATTCGGCCGGATCCTCCTTGGCCTATGTATTCACGAATATTCCCTTCCGCATCTTTAACAAAAAGTCGCTTCGTCCCACAATCCACTTGGGCATGGCTCGAAACCAACCAATCCATGCCCAAGATTGCGTCGAAGTCACTGATCTGTAAGACAAAGAAGTTGATCATAAACTTCAGCCCAGCCACAGTCATTACAAAATCTGAACATATATCATCCGCAAGTATTTCTTCTCCTGTGGCTAACAATACTCGAAGCCCTCTTTCACTCTGTCTTACTTTCCATCCGTGTTTCTCTACACACTTCCGCGATATAAACGAGTGTGTAGCGCCTGTATCAAATAATGCATGCACCGGTATATCATGGATTAGAATCGTACCCGAGATCACTCCTCGGGAGGCATTAGCATCCTCCTCGGTGAGCGCATTCACCCGTGCCACTTCCGCCGGTCCCCTTACCGAACCACGCGACACCGAGGCCGTTGGTCCGGGCCTCATCCTGCCCCTTCCTCGAGAAGCGCTCGAGGCAACCGATCCTCCCCTAGAAGTCCCGCCACCTTGCGGGCAATCCCTCCGTAGATGTCCCGGGCGTCCACACTGATAACACAATGGTTCATTCGTAGCGCAAGAAAACCCATAATGTGCCCGTCCACATCGAGGGCATGGTGAAGGACCACTCGGCCTTGGTCCCGAGCTTCCTCCCCGAGAAAAACTCCGCGTCGGCATGGGTGCCCGTGGAGGTCGTGTCCCAAGGTGCCCCTGCTCGTAAGAAGTTCCTCCTTGCCTAAACTTCTTCCTTGGCGGATATGTCCACTCTGCCTTCCTCTTCGTCTCTGCCAAAGCTTCCTTCGCCTTTACGGCTCTCAGCGATGTCTCAGCGCTTTGCGCCTTCTTATACACCTCGTCGTACGTCGAAAGCAAATGCGTTGAAACTTGCACTTGAATGTGAGGATCTAATCCAAGCTCAAACTTCCTAACTTGACTCTCCTCATCTAGAACTGGTCCGTACTTCGAAAGCATTGAGAATTTGGCCTCATACGCATCAACTGTCAATTCCCCTTGCTGCAACTGAGCAAACTCGAACGCCTTGTCCGTGCGGTAAGAGAATGGTAAGTATTTGGCTAGGAACGCCTCCTTGAATACCGTCCACACATTCGCCGCAGGGTCCCTCTGGGCCCTTGTCTTCGTGGCCTTCCACCACGCTTCTGCTCCCCTCTGTAAAGAGTATTCGGCGAGGTATAACTTCTCTGCCGAATTACATACCAAGGCATCCAAAATCTTTTCTATGTCGCTCATGAAATCCTCGGCCACTTCAGGCCCCTCATCCCCTTTGAATCTCGGAGGGTCCATCTTACGGTATTGATTCATGAGGTATGCCTTCCTCTTCTCTGGAAGAGAATGTTCCACTTCGGTGAACTCACGCACCGCTATGGACACTTCTTCATCCGTCATTTCCCTATTAAATCAACATTCGAACATTTAGTCGTACATCTCATTCCTCCCAATTTAGGCGCACACATGCAGCCTCAATTCACACATTTCAATTTCAATTAACCCCTTTTTTTAGGTGATTCCTTTACGGCACCATACCTTTAGCGCACCAAGCGCTTGTTTCCATCACCTTCCGTGATGTTTATACCTCAAACCTTCCAAATCAAACACCCACTCATGTGTTCTCATACACACATATTTTGGCAATTCCGAACCCCTTTCCATTCACTTTTTCCTCAATACCAACTCAACCAAATCAACTTCGAACCAATCCAATCAATTGCATACGCATGCGCATGGCAAGAAGTGCATTTTCAATGTAAAAAAAAATCAACTCAATTTCCACCCTTATCACTCCAAAATGATCCTAGGCTCTGATACCACTTGAAAAGGACTGAAACAATCTGATTTACGCAAAAACATCACTTTTATGCGAGCTATACGCTCAAACTTTTCAAAATCTTGTTAATGTCTCTTCTTGCAAGAAGCGCAGCCCAAAACACATTTCTACTACCTGCAAGAAACTAGAATTCATTTCATTTTAACCCCAATAAACAACCACAAGGACGGCACACACCATCAAAAGCTAACCATACTCAAATAACCAATCTTTTTGTGCAACACAGTCATCAGTTTTCAACCCATTCGGCCTTCACCTTTCCTCATCAATTTCCATTCGTGTCTGCCATTTTCCACCTCTTAGATAAGGTAGGATGACGCCCTTAAAATCTCAAAACCAAACTCCAAGTACATTTCCCCTTAGGCTAGTGAAACCATATACCCGTCTAATCATTATTTCGGTCATTTTTCGTTTTCTGTACATCTCAATTATAACCAATTCGGCTTTGACCATCCCCCATCTTTTTCAACTTGTTTCTACCACATTCCTACTCCCATTCAAGGTGGGAATGTGGCCACAAATTTTCACGTCATAACTCCTTTCCTACAGCCCCTCATTTGAGCTCAAGTAACACTCATTACTCATGCCCGTTTCAACCGAATGTCACCCCATTCGGTCTCACCTCCCATCCACCCCCGAGCATAACTTTTCCATGCTTTTCTAGCATGAGGGACAACCTTTCTAGGCTTCCATTCCGGCCTTACAACGCCGCAAGATTTCCAGCCCTTAGCCGATTTGATTTCCATGGCCAAAGCCACGCGATTCCGCTCTTAGAGCGCGAGGTGGAGCGCAGCCACCACGGGCTCGACGCTCCCCTAATCCATACCTTAACTTCACTCATTCAAGTCCCTAAGGACCGCAATCATTCCCCTCAAGGCTCGCCCCAAGCGCAGCCTTTCGGTAAGCCAACAACCACACACATACATATACTCAAACATAGAGGGGTTTGGGTGGCTCCCCTCCACCTTAGGGGTTCGGCACCCTCTAACCCTCTCCGAACACCTCCCAAATCACAGCCCATCCATACCAAAGAACCTCAACAGCATGCACCACAACTAAGCTTAAAAGCGGAGGAGGGATGTAGGGGTTACCTTCCACTTGCTTCAACACACAACCGTGTGAGCTCCGCCCTTTGCCGGACTACTTCAGCCCGTGTAGGTAGCCTCCCCTTTGCCTTTAGCCTCTCGCTCGTTCGGCGCCTTACACTTCTCGCCCTCGAATCCACTTTGCCAAGTCAAAACACTCTACTTTCTCCTCTTCGTTCCCTCGGCCGAAGATTCTCCTTCTCCCTCCACTAAGTGTTTTTTCCCTCCCTTTTTTTTTGTGTTCGTATCAGAGTGGGGGTGTGTGTTTTTATGTGGGGAAAGAGACGAATTCCACCCCTTTTCAAGAGGGGTTCACCGCCTCACGAAGCCCTTCATCCTCTTCCATTAACAAACTAGGGACCAAATTACCATGATTATAATTTGGACTCTCCACATCATTATTTAAATAATATATTTGGTTGACTAGTCAAACTTGATTCAATGGCCACGATTTCCCCCGTTGGGTCCCCTCTTTGGAATGTCCCTTACTATCGCCCCTGTAATGCTCACGCATCGCCCGTGTAACGCTCACGATTCGCCCTCCGAGCGATGCGCACACTCACCTGTCACCCGTTGGGGCAATGCGAGGGTCGATCCTAATTTACTCAGCTTCTTCGAAGCTCTTGACTTAGCCGACTAATCATTACTCAGTCGCTGATGATGTTAAGTCGCACCTCCTTAAGTCGCGTCGACTTGCACCTCCTTGCGTCGCGTCGACTTGCATCTCGCGTCGACTTGTACGTCCTTGCGTCGCGATCGTAGTTCAGTCGCAAGCGAGCAAAGTGACGCCTCACTTGCTGCGCGTCGACGGGGATAACCTGTCCTCACACTTGCCTGGGGTTGTCTATCCATCATTAATCCATCACATGTCTAAACGTTCATACCCTTAGATATACATCATTTATACTCAAATCTACATAAGTCATTATCATTCATCAGTACAACTCCATTTACATTCATAACTAACAAACTGTGGATTATTACAAATGGGCTGTCTTTAAACAAATGGAATGTTGTCTCATGAAAGTGGAACAACTTAAAAAACACAAAACATATGCTTTGCCCTTAAATATCATACTTAAAAATGTGATTTTGGACTTAGTAAAGGTGGTGTGAGAATATGGAGCTAATCACATGGACAGAAAAACCAAAAGGAACTAAATGACAAAAGCACCCCAATTATCATTAATCACGCTTATGCTCTGTGCTTAAGTGGAGCCGTTTATCTTCAGTTTCGGCGTGCTCTTATCCTTCGTTGTATAGCCACCTTTCAATCTTCGAGGCTTTTGCACGACGAAGACAGGGTGTTATTCTTCTGCTTCTTCAGGCGAATGGATCCGGGCGATGAAGCTATCTTGAGGAGAAAATGCGCTGCCGTTTTAAACATGTAGCAGACCGCCGCATGATCGAGCTTGTCACACCGTTCAGCTCGTCGCAGGCGTATTTTCCATAAACAGAGATAATCACACGCTTTGTTTTTTTTTTTTTTACCACGCCTTATTATTTAGTAATGATGTCGGGCTCGAGGGCTTTGTAGGAACAGGGGTAATTCCAGATATATAAGAGTTTCATCTCGTCAGGGCGTTGGAGAATTTATACGTGTTGACTAATAAGACTTACGTGGGTGTTGGGTCTATTCTCAGGTACTTCACGCGACTGGCCTCTGCACTGAAGCCTGAACGGCGACTGAAGGGAGTGTTGGGCTGTGCCATTACGAGAGATCCAATGCCGGGAAGCATAAAGAGAGCCAGGATGGAGGAGCTGCCGGCGAAACAATCCATGAAGAGCTTAGCTTCTTAAGGACTTGGATGGGTGAACTAAAAAGGGTGGGAAAGAGGAAGGAAGGAAAGACAGGGGAACGGACAAGTGATCCATCCAGTCCTGCTATTATTCGATTGGATCGGATCTGTTTTTGGAGACAAATGTAATGTAATGCCTTATTTCCTACTTGCAGGCGCACGTTGGGCCTTATAGGAAGGAATCTGGGCCACCTCTGTAGTTCTCCTCCTTTTCTTTCTCCTTTATAAATTACCTTTATAAAAGAAACAAGAGTCTTCTTCTTAAATAAACTCGATTATTGGTTTGCTTTTTTATAAAGGAATCCAAAACTGCTTTAGGTAAATACATATGGGAACAAGAGAACAACCCCCCGACTGTCTTCTCTTCATCCCACCCAACTGAGACGACAGGAGATATGGCTGCAGCTGTGGTGACTGTCCCGGTTGATGACTTGCTTCGGAGTTTGAGCGAAGAAGGCTCCCTCACGAGGCTCGGTCCTCAATGGGGAGTTGAAGCTCAACTCCAAGAGATCCACGACCTCTTGTCTTCTGTTCAGGTGGTCTTGCCTGAGGCAGAAAGGAAGTTCCCGTGTAGCTTTGAGCTGCAGGATAGGATTAGAGAGCTTAAGGATGCCGTTTATGACGCAGAGGACCTGCTGGAGGAGCTGTCCTTGGAGGAACCCTTACGGCTGCGGGATGTGAATGAATTCAGGCGCAGCGGAAGTGGTAAAATTAGATTTTTTGCCCCAAATCACAAGATCATCATGGTACGTATAATATATTTGAGATACAGCAACCAGAAAAACTTACCCGGAAATCGTACCTCGAAATTTCCGGTAAATTAGAACAGAGTCGCGAATAAGTAAGAGCCCCACATATGACTCCTCTATCGGTATCCACGCGCACGCGATCACGAACACTCGACGATCCGGCAGGTGCTAGCCTCTTGGATCCGTCTAGTCTCTAAATCGGAAGTCCCTCAAAATCCTAAGCTCTCGTATTTTTTTCTTTTTTCTCCACACTGATTTCCTCATATAGCGATCTTTTTGTTTGGCACCGTATTGCCATTAATAAAAACAAATCAAATCTTGTAACGTAGAAAAAATCTTTGATTGAAAAAGGGTACGTTACATATTATAATAAAATATTTAAAAATTAATCACTTTTAACTTTTAAAATAATATTATCAACGCTTTTAATAAAATACTATGCAAATGGATTTTATGTTTAAAGATTTAATGTAAATAAATCTATACTTACAAATGAAATTGACCTGAATAAATCCATATTCAATATTGGCCAATTTATTTACTTCCGATATTTCAGAATAAATTAATAATCCAATTAATTCTAATTCTGAAATAATAAAATGATTAATTTAGTATCCACTAAATAATCAAAATACAATGTTCGTGTCGACGTGCTATGCGTGCGACCCTCTAGGTCCTATACACGAAGGCAGTGTATATCCATACACAAACTAAGGTAACCGTCTAGCAACAGTTTTTAGTCACCCAACGTGTTAGGATAATGATTATAAATCATAAACCACTATGAACCGATTACTGTGTAATTCAATCTCTTCATCTAACTGACATCCCAATTAATTCGGCGCAAAATACATCATCACCGAATTAATTGTTTTACTTGATTACCAAGATATAATAGACTATTTTGAATGTAAAACATTCCTCCCATGGCCATGGATTTTAGAGTCACTAATATCTCGATCAAGTGGCCTAGATGTCAACTATCTAATCTAAGAGAGCGATGAATCCTTTACTGACTCAACACTATTCTTTCTACGCTTTGTCACACACCCAACAATCGTATTACTCACAATCCGGTTAAAGACTGCTTTTAACGACGTAAAAGTGTGCCAACTCCACGCATAGAATAAATGAAGGTCTCAAGTCAAAAGATCAGTTACACTCGTCCATAAAGAGGATTGACCAATGATGTTCTATATGTGGTATCCTCTTAAACGGGTCGTGTCTAGTATCCCTAATCTTAGGGTACCCCTAAGTATAACTTAGATATACTATCACTTGGTCTATCTTGACCTCAGCTATACTTAGCGATGATCTAGATGTCCATGTCCCCTCTAAACATCTATCCGATAACGGACTATTTCAGATTAATATACTCAATAATCTGTGGGACTTTATCATTAATAATTTTACGTGCAGAAAAGTAAAATAATCAATGACAAATACTCGCCTTTATTAATTATTTATCCACAAATACAATAAAGTGTCTTGGCACATAAGTGCACACACTAACAGATGGAAAGCTACGCCGCCTCTTCCGGCACGTAGAAAGTTGTTGGTTCGGATGGAGGATGCGCCGGGAGCTTCGGGCCATCGCAGGGCGCCTTCGAGGTCTGACAGATCCACTTATTAGCATCATCCGTAGCATTCCGGCCGAGGTTCAGGAGGTCCTGGAAGCGCGTGAGATCCCGTTCGTCGGGAGAGTCAACGAGAAGGGAGAGATTATCAGGTTACTGTTGGATGGAGGCTCGGAAGTTAATTCCGTTGTGCAAGTATATGGCAGTTGGGGGTGTGGGAAAACCGCACTTGTTCAGGAGGTGATGAAGGATTTAAGGGTGAGTGGTTATTTTGATGTTAAAATCTGGGTGAATGCGTCTCCTCCCTATGGCACGAACAGGGTGGCACAGGAAATCATAGGTAGTTTAAGGGAAGAGGAAGATGAGGAAGAGGGGGAGGTGTTTGGATGGGAGCAGTCAATTCATCTGTTAGCGAGGCTTCTCGATGATACCAAGAGGTACCTCTTCGTTCTCGACAATATATCTGACGAAGGTTGCTGTTCAGAGTTGTGGTGGTCACGCTTCACGAGGTTGCTTAAGGAAGGAGGAGCTGCCAGTGGGAGCAAGATCCTGGTGACTGTTTCTATTTGGGCAGCTCAAAATATCGCCCTGCACCGTACTGATTATGTTGATATTCGAAGGGTGGATCGGGGAGACGCTGTCGTATTACTAAGGGAAACAGCTTCCCAGGGAAGGGAGGAATATCATAATTTCTTCAACAACCCTGCAATCCTTCAAATCGCGGGAGATATCGTTGATTTATGGAATCCGTGGAAGATAAAGGCAATGGGAGGTTACTTGTCCCTCCAACCTCCTGCTGTTGAGTATTTGGCACGTCTTCTTGACTGGCTACGTAGTTATGATTATCGATATCATGGATTGTCTCGTTTGCTTCGTGGAGGTTATCCGTACGCTGATTTAATAAGTCCAGGAGTGAAGAAGAGGTACGACAATCTTCTCCCAAGGATTAAACAGTGCTTCGCCCTCTGTTACTTGTTCCCAAGAGGTCACCTCGTCAACCCTCATACCCTGGTCGAGCTCTGGATCTCCCTTGGATTTGTCAACAACGACCATGACGAAGATGACCGTCGGCCGTTGGAGGATATCGCCTACCATTACTTGGATGTACTGCTCCAGGAAGAGCTGTTCCAAGTAAAGAAATCCGATATTTTTGGGAAGGTAAAATCGGTCACTCTGCATCCCCATGCCCAAGAATTGGCTCCTTCTATCGCTGGTTGGGAGTGTCTGGCTTACCATGTTCATCATTTTTCGGTGGATTTCTATGCGCGACAACATGCTCGACATCGATCTATTATATATTATGATCTACCTATATGGTACACCGGTTTGCCATACGACAAGCTGCGAACGTTTCTTCATTTCGAGGAAGACCGTACCAAACTGGAAGAAATGTGCCACTATCTGATCGCCGAACTAAATCCAAAGAGAAACAGTGTGCGTGTGTTGGATCTCCATGATGTGAAGGCAGATGTGTTGTCGAAAGGTGTTTGGAAGCTGAAGCATCTGAGATACCTCGACCTCTCTGGCAACAGCACGCTCCAAATGCTTCCTCCAGCGATCATCCGACTGCTGAACTTGCAGACCCTCAAGCTCTCGGGTTGCTCTTCCCTCACGGAATTGCCCCGTGAAATGAATAACTTGTCCGCTCTCAGGCATCTCTACATCGACGGCTGCTGGAAATTGTCTCTCATTCCAAAGGGACTCTGCGACTTGAAATGCCTCAACATACTCACAAACTTCATCTTGCCTCCTGATGATTCAAGCCAAAAGGCTGATTCAGCTGGCCTCACTGATCTTTGTAAGCTGAATGATCTCAGAGGGAGCCTTGAAATCAGAAACCTGGGCTGTTACGATGAAGAGCTCATGGACGAAGGATCGGAAGGATTGTTGGATAAGAAAAGTTATTTAGAGTCTGTTGAACTACGATTCATGAATCTACCGACAGATAAATGGTTATTGGAGAAGCTCCAGCCACACCAGAATTTGAAAGGACTGAGAATCCACAATTACGGGGATACCCAATATCCTCAATGGATGACTCGACTCTCAACTCTCTTGCCAAATCTAGTTGAGATAGCGCTGATTGGATGCGAAAATTGCATGTATCTGCCCCAGTTTGACCATCTGCCTCATCTAAAGAAGTTGACAATTCAAGGGCTGCCAGATCTCGAGCATCTGGTGTCAGGTTCAGGACAAAGCCTAACCGAGGATGCAAATGATGTGCAGCCTTTCAGCAACATCTCGTCATTATGCATCAAGGACTGCCCAAAGTTGAATTCCCTGCCAATGATCCCACGTCTCATGAAGCAGACTCTGGTGAATGTAAGCGAAGCGATATTCAGGCATCCTTGTCAACTTCCTAACCTAAAGACTTTACGTCTGGAGAATATTGAGCTTCTCGATCACTTGCCAGAGGAATGGCTTCGAGGTCTTACCAGTCTTAAGGAACTTCACATTGGGAGCTGTCATTCTCTGGTTTCTTTCATTCCGGGAATCAGTCATCTCGGGACGCTGGAAACGCTCTCCGTCTGGAACTGTAAGGAGCTTGATATGTCCACAGATGAGCAGGGAAACACCGCGGTGGAACTGCAAGGCCTTAAAAGCCTCCGGTGCCTAACGATCTACAAGGCCTCTAAAATGGAGCATCTTCCCAAGTGGCTATCACATGTTGCTACTCTGAGATTCCTCTGCATAAGATCATGTCCGAGACTGGTGATGCTACCGGAGTGGATTGGGAGCCTACAATCGCTGAAACTGCTCGAACTGATTCACTGCCCTGGGCTAGCATCATTGCCCGATGGTATACATCAATTCAACAATAGCTACCCAAAGAAACTCACAATTGTTGGATGCCCAGTCAAGGAGAGTCAAATGAGAAGGGGGATATCAACAATACACGGAGGTGGATCATCTCACCGGCTCTGAAGAGACAGACAGGGGGCTTTGACCATTTAGGAAAAAACAAAAACGAGAGGGAAAGTTTCTTTGTTGTCTATCTCCAACGAACTCCTTCGGACAGTTCTGGCACGGCAGATGGTGTCTAAGTAGCCTTTTTGACATGAGTGATTGTATCTTTTTTTTCTAGTATACATTAATTAATTAGTATTATGAAAGCGACAGTGATGCACCTCAATCAAACTTATCTTGTTAATCAATTGATAATGACATGAGAAATTAAGGGTCCATATTCGGATAAGTCAAAACTTTCGTACTATTTTGTAATTAATCCAAAATCAGTCAAAACGACCGCGCGCTTCTTTCCTTTTTTCTTTTTTTGTTTCCATAAATCCGTTCGCGGCTTTCCCTTTTTTCCTTCCATTGGTGGAGACGAAGGGCGGGCAGATCGACTTGGACCAGCTGTTCTCCTACTGCGACGACCTCGGGTCTGTGCTCAGGGACGACAAGGACGTGGTCGGCCTCTCCGATCTCCTCCGCGGCTCCGACTCCCTCCGTGCTTCCTCCCTCGCCGACCTCGACCGCCTCTCGTCCTCGATCCAAGGTCGGAAACGTTTTATATTGTCGTATTCCTCTTGATTCGGCTGTTGGGAGGGTTTAATTTCGTTTCGATTTTTTTTGGGGGGGGGGGGGGGGGGGGGGGGCATGCCGGAAGAGTGCGAGTTATGCCCTCAACTTGTCTAACGGATGAACTTTCAGGGTTCGGATTCTGCTTGTGAGCGGGTCACGTGAGTGGTTTGGACTGTTTAGCGGTTGTAATTGGACACTATTGTTTGGCTTGAATGAGTTCTTGTAAGGTTGATGTGCAGCCTTTCAGCAACCTCTCATCATTATGCATCAAGGACTGCCCAAATTTGAATTCCCTGCCGATGATTCCACGTCTCATGAAGCTGACTCTGAGTGAATGTAAGCGAAGCGATATTCAGGCATCCTTGTCAACTTCCTAACCTAAAGACTTTACGTCTGGAGAATATCGAGTTTCTCGACCACTTGCCGGATGAATGGCTGCGAGATCTTACAAATATCAAGGAACTTCACATTGGGAGCTGCCCTTCACTGGGCTCTTTTTCACGGGGAATTTGTCATCTCGAGAAGCTGGAAACACTTTCTATCTTGGAACTGCAAGGCGCTCGATCTGTCCAAGAATGAGCAGGGAAACGTCGTGGCGGAACTGCAAGGCCTTAAAAGCCTCAGATGCCTGACGATCTACAGAGCCTTGAAAATGGAGCATCTTCCCCAGTGGCTATCCCATGTTGCTACTCTGAGATTCCTCTCCATAAGATCGTGTCCAAGCCTGGTGGTGCTACTAGAGTGGATGGGGCACCAACAATCGCTCGAACTGACTCATTGTCCTAGGCTAGCATCATTGCCTGAAGGTATACATGACTTCACCAGCAGCTACCTGAAGAAGCTCACAGTTGTTGGATGCCCAGTCCTCGAGAGTCAATTGAGAGGGAACGAAGCAGAAGAAGATGGGCATGTAATAGGCGAACGGCGCCATGACTCGTTTCAATCGGCAGAAGAAGAAGAATAAGTAGAGCAAGTGAGGAGGAGAAGAGGTCGAGCATCTCACATGCTCTAAAGCAACGTATTTTGCTTACTGAAATTAAATAAATAAAATATACTTTAATGCGAGTTACTTCTACGAAGCTGTTTTTCACTTCATACCTGAATCACTGATCTCATATCCCAAAGGGCTCATAAATTTGGGAATCCAACCCGACTGGAAGTAATCAAATGCAGAAGAACCCCGGAGCGGACTAAAAACTGCAGGAAGCGAAGATTATGTCTCCATTGCTTGCCACGGGAGAAACGTTTCATATTCAAGAGAGTCTATTATATCTTGATAATCAAGTAAAATAATTAATTCGGTGATGATGTATTTTGCGCCGAATTAATTGGGATGTCCGTTAGATAAAGAGATTGAATTACACGGTAATCGGTTCATAGTGGTTTATTATTTATTATCATTATCCTAACACGTTTGGTGACTAAAAACTATTGCTAGACGGTTACCTTAGTTTGTGTATGAATATACACTGCCTTCGTATATAAGACCTAGAGGGTCGCACGCATAGCACGAACATTATATTTTGATTATTTTAGTGGATACTAAAATTAATCATTTTATTTCAGAAATAGAATTAATTGAATTATTAATTTATTCTGGAATATCGGAAGCAAATAAATAGACCAAGATTGAATATGGATTTATTCGGTTCTTTTCTATTAGATAAAGTATATGAAATAAGTATTTGATATTTTATTTGAGTTAAATCTATTTGTATTATTTTATTCAATATTTTTATTCTTACTAAAGATCATACGTTACATTTTGGAAACAAATTAAGTTTTATGTGACATTTATTTTGATTAATGACCTGATTGAAACGAAAAGTAAATAGGCAATCAAGTGGTGAGATTGTCTCAAAGTTAAAAGAAAATAACGATAGAAAAATAGAGAGATTGAAAAATACCAAAGAGTTTTTGGCTTGGTAAAACAAAAGAGGAGGTTTTGTGAGCTTCCAGTTTTGAGACTAGACGGATCCAAGAGACTAGCACCTACCGGATCGTCAAGTGTCCGATACCTTGAAAGTGGTGGAACGAGGCTACAGCCCTGTGCTGCTGCTTCCCATGGCAGGGCGAAACAGAGGATGCTCCCTCACTTCTTGCAGCCGAAGCCAAAGGTTCTTACAGTGTTTTGCTTTCTATTATCTGGAACTGAGAGGAGTTATTGTCGGATAAGGGAAACGTGGGGAAATTAAGGCCTTCCAAGTTCTTCATGTGCTCCCGAATCTTCTTCTTACTCGATATTCATGTATATATTTTTATTACGCCAGTTCACGTTGAATCTGAATCGATCGCTCGTTCGTTCATTCGTCCATTAGATGTAACACGTGTGAAGTGTTAGTGTGTGCAGTTATGTATCAAGACACTTTAATGTGTTCTGGATAAATAATTAATAAAAGAGAGTATATGTCATTAATTATTACTTCTCTGCACGTAAAATTATTAATGATAAAGTCCTACATATTAGTATATTAATCTGAAATAGTCCGTGATTGGTTAGATGTTTAAAGGTGAAATGGACATCTAGATTATCGCTAAGTTTAACTGAGGTCAAGATAGACCAATGGATAATGTATCCAGGTTATACTTAGGGGTATCCTGAGGTTAGGGTTACTGGACACGACCCGATTAAGAAGATACCATATATTGAATATCATTGGCCAATCATCTTTATGGACGAGTGTAACTGATCTTTTGACTTGAGACCTTCATTTATTCTATGCGTGGAGTTTGCGCACTTTGACGTTGTTAAAAGTAGTCCTTAACCGGATTGTGAGTAATACGATTGTTGGGTGTGTGACAAAGCGTAGAGAGAATAGTGTTGAGTCAATATAGGATTCGCTCTCTTGGATTAGAGAGTTGACATCTAGGCCACTTGATAGAGATATTAGTGACTCTAAAATCGGCCATGGGAGGAATGTTTTACATTCAAGAGAGTCTAATATATCTTGGTAATCAAGTAAAACAATTAATTCGGCGATGATGTATTTTGCGCCGAATTAATTGGGATGCCAGTTAGATGAAAAGATTTAATTACACGGTAATCGGTTCATAGTGGTTTATGATTTATAATCATTATCCCAACACGTTGCATGATTAAAAATTGTTGTTAGACGGTTACCTTAGTTTGTGAATGGATATACACTGCCTTCGTGTATAGGACATAGAGGGTCGTACGCATAGCACGTAGACACGAACATTGTATTATTGATTATTTTAGTGTATACTAAAATTGATCATTTTATTATTTCAGAATTAGAGTTAATTGGATTATTAATTTATTCTGAAATATCGGAAAACAAACAAGCTATAGACCATGATCGAATATGGATTTATTCGGGTAGATTTATAAAGGATATATATTAAATATTTACTTATTGACTGAGATATTATATCCGATATATTTTATTTAATTAAATTATTTTAATGTATGTGTCGTTATTTTGAACGGATAGAATAAATTATTTATTTATTTTGAATCTGAGTTGATTTCTTTCCATTAATTGTGCCAATTAATTTATTTCGTTAAGATTGATTTATTTTGAGAAAACGGAAGGTTTAAAAAAAAAAAACGTAATCATAGTGGATGGTCTGATAGTTTTTGAGGATCAATAGAAAAGAAATAGTGTGGGAGAGAGTCTTGTGACTGGAGAAATTATTCCGGAAAAAAGGAGCACGTACGATTCAAGCTTATTTTTCGTATTTTCTTTTTCGTCGATCCAAGAAGCTAGCACCTATCGGATCGTAAGTGTTCGTGATTGTGTGCGCGTGAATACCGCTGGAGGTCTCACACTTGGGGCTCTCAATTGTTCGCGATTACGCTTTGTTTATTCGGAGATTTTAAGGTATGATTCCCACGTAATAATTATTTTTATTCTTTACCAAAATTATTTCTATCATACGTACCATGAGATCAGATTATTTTAGGCTGAAAAATCTTGTTTTACTCCCGAATTTTAACAGGCATGTCACCATTTTTCTTTCTACAACATGGGGATCGTCCACGAGGTGGTTGTGTTCTGCAAGTGGGGGTTATATAAAGAGGTGTACATTTGTCTCATGAAATTTCGAGTCATTTTTTGGACAATTGTGAAAGGGGGGTGGGGAATGGGCGGTCTTTAAACAAATGGAATGTTCTCTCATGAAAGTGGAACAACTTCAAAAAAACAAAACATATGCTTTGCCCTAAAATATCATTCTTAAAAATGTGATTTTGGACTTAGTAAAGGTGGTGTGAGAATATCAAATCGAAACTATTTCTTATTATTTTATTTAATTCTTGATAAACTAGTGTTTATATATTGATGTGGGGGGATCCGCCCGAGACTGTCCCTTGGCCCGTAGGTCCTGACACAAGGTTAGAATTCTAGCTCTTCCTAACGCCCACACCGGATATGGACCGAACTGTCTCACGACGTTCTGAACCCAGCTCAATTCACGCACCAACACCCCATTACGTCCCATTACGTAGTCAGGGGAGCCGGCGACCGAAGCCCCGGTGAACGGCGGCCGTAACTATAAAAATGTGATTTTGGACTTAGTAAAGGTGGTGTGAGAATATGGAGGTTATCACGTGGACAGAAAAACCAAAAGGAACTAAATGACAAAAGCACCCCAATTATCATTAATCACGCTCATGCTCTGTGCTTAAGCGTGCTCTTCGCCTTTCGTTGTATCGCCACTTTTCAATCTTCGAGGCTTTTGCACGATGAAGACTGGGTGTTATTCTTCTGGTTCTTCAGGCGATGAAGCTATCTTGAGGAGAAAATGCGCTGCCGTTTTAAACATGTAGCAGACCGCCGCATGATCGAGCCTGTCGTACTGTTCAGCTCGTCGCAGGCATATTTTTCATAAACAGAGAAAATCACACGCTTTGTTCTTTTTTTTTACCACGCATTATTATTTAGTAATGATGTCGGGCTCGAGGGCTTTGTAGGAACAGGGGTAATTCCAGATATATAAGAGTTTCATCTCGTCAGGGCGTTGGAGAATTTATACGTGTTGACTAATAAGACTTACGTGGGTGTTGGGTCTATTCTCAGGTACTTCACGCGACTGGCCTCTGCACTGAAGCCTGAACGGCGACTGAAGGGAGTGTTGGGCTGTGCCATTACGAGAGATCCAATGCCGGGAAGCATAAAGAGAGCCAGGATGGAGGAGCTGCCGGCGAAACAATCCATGAAGAGCTTAGCTTCTTAAGGACTTGGATGGGTGAACTAAAAAGAGTGGGAAAGAGGAAGGAAGGAAGGACAGGGAGAGGGACATGTGATCTATCCAGTCCTCTGTTACTATTCGATTGAATCCGATATGTTTTGTGTGGTTCTCCTTTTTGTCTTCTTTATAGAAACAACAGTCTTCTTCTTATTTAGAAAATCATTTACTGATTATTAATGGGACCAAGAGAACAACCCCGACGGTCTTCTCTTCATTCCACCCAACTGAGACGACCGGAGAAATGGCTGCAGCTGTGGTGACTGTCTTGGTTGACGCCTTGCTTCGGAGTTTGAGCAAAGAAGGCTCCATCACGATGCTCGGTCCTCAATGGGGAGTTGAACCTCAACTCCAAGAGATCCACGACCTCTTGTCTTCTGTTCAGGGGGTCTTGCCCGAGGCAGAAAGGAAGTTCCCGTGTAGCTTTGAGCTGCAGGATAGGATTAGAGAGCTTAAGGATGCCGTTTATGATGCGGAGGACCTGTTTGAGGATCTGTCCTTGGAGGAACCCTTATGGCAGCGGGATGGAAAGCTACGCCGCCTCTTCCGGCATGTAGAAAGTTGTTGGTTCGGATGGAGGATGCGCCGGGAGCTTCGGGCCATCGCAGGGCGCCTTCGAGGTCTGAAAGATCCACTTATCAGCATCATCCATTGCATTCCGGCCGAGGTTCAGGAGGTCCTGGAAGCACGCGAGATCCCGTTCGTCGGGAGACACAATGAGAAGGGAGTGCTTATCAGGTTCCTGTTGGATGGAGGCTTGGGAGGTAATTCCGCTGCGGTAGTATATGGCGATTGGGAGTGTGGGAAAACCGCACTTGTTCAGGAGGTGATGAAGGATTCAGGGGTGAGTGGGTATTTTGATGTTAAAATCTGGGTGAATGTGTCTACGATGAGGGTGGTGGCCGAGGAAATCATAGGTAGTCTAAGGGAAGAGGAAGATGAGGAAGAGGGAGAGGTGTTTGGATGGGAGCAGTCAATTCATCTGTTAGCGAGGCTCCTCGATGATACCAAGAGGTACCTCTTCGTTCTCGACAATTTGTCTGTCAGAGATTCGGTTTCAGAGTGGCGGTGGTTACACTTGAGGAGTTTGCTGGAGGGAGGAGTTGCCTGTGGGAGCAAAATCCTGGTGACTGTTTCTATTTCGGCAGCTCCAAATCTCGCCCTGCACCGTACTGATTATGTTGATTTTCGAAGGTTGGATCGGGAAGACGCGGTCGTATTCCCTGCCAATGATCCCACGTCTCATGAAGCAGACTCTGGTGAATGTAAGCGAAGCGATATTCAGGCATCCTTGTCAACTTCCTAACCTAAAGACTTTACGTCTGGAGAATATTGAGCTTCTCGATCACTTGCCAGAGGAATGGCTTCGAGGTCTTACCAGTCTTAAGGAACTTCACATTGGGAGCTGTCATTCTCTGGTTTCTTTCATTCCGGGAATCAGTCATCTCGGGACGCTGGAAACGCTCTCCGTCTGGAACTGTAAGGAGCTTGATATGTCCACAGATGAGCAGGGAAACACCGCGGTGGAACTGCAAGGCCTTAAAAGCCTCCGGTGCCTAACGATCTACAAGGCTTCTAAAATGGAACATCTTCCCGAGTGGCTATCACATGTTGCTACTCTGAGATTCCTCTGCATAAGATCATGTCCGAGACTGGTGGTGCTACCGGAGTGGATTGGGAGCCTACAATCACTGAAACTACTTGAACTGATTCACTGCCCTAGGCTAGCATCATTGCCTAAAGGTATACATCAATTCAACAAAAGCTACCCAAAGAAACTCACAATTGTTGGATGCCCAGTCATGAAGAGTCAAATGAGAAGGGGGATATCAACAATACACGGACGTGGATCATCTCACCGGCTCTGAAGAGACGGACAGGAAAAAACAAGAACAAGAGGGAAAATTTCTTTATTGTCTATCTCCAACGAACTCCTTCGGACAGTTCTGGCATGGCAGATGGTGTCTAAGTAGCCTTTTTGACATGAGTGATTGTATCTTTTTTTCTAGTATGCATTAATTAATTAGTAGTATTATGTAAGCGACAGTGAATAGTGATGCACCTCAATCAAACTTATCTTGTTACTCAATTGATAATGATATGAGAAATTAAGGACCATTTTCGGATAAGTTAAAACTTTCGAACTATTTTGTAATTTATCCAAACTCCTTCTAAATGCCCGGAACACCGCGCGCTTCTTTCCTTCCTTCTTTCTTTTTTTTTCCATAAATCCATTCGCGGCTTTTCCTTTTTTCCTTCCATCGATGGAGACGAACGGCGGGCAGATCGACTTGGACCAGCTGTTCTCCTACTGCGACGACCTCGGTTCTGTGCTCAGGGACGACAAGGACGTGGTCGGCCTCTCCGATCTCCTCCGCGGCTCCGACTCCCTCCGTGCTTCCTCCCTCGCCGCCCTCGACCGCCTCTCGTCCTCGATCCAAGGTCGGAAACGTTTTATATTGTCATATTCCTCTTGATTCGGCTGTTGGAAGGGTTTAATTTCATTTCGATTGGGGGGGGGGGGGGGGATGCCGGAAGAGTTCGAGTTATGCCTTCATCTTGTCAAGCGGATGAACTTTCAGGGTTCGGATTCTGCTTGTGAGCGGGTCACGTGAGTGGTTTGGACTGTTTAGCGGTTGTAATTGGACACTAATGTTTGGCTTGAATGAGTTCTTGTAAGGTTTTAATAAAATGATGTGCAGCCTTTCAGCAACCTCTCATCATTATGCATCAAGGACTGCCCAAATTTGAATTTCCTGCCGATGATCCCACGTCTCATGAAGCTGACTCTGAGTGAATGTAAGCGAAGCGATATTCAGGCATCCTTGTCAACTTCCTAACCTAAAGACTTTACGTCTGAAGAATATCGAGTTTCTCGACCACTTGCCGGATGAATGGCTGCGAGATCTTACAAATATCAAGGAACTTCACATTGGGAGCTGCCCTTCACTGGGCTCTTTCTCTTGGGGAATCGGTCATCTCGAGAAGCTGGAAACGCTTTCCATCTGGAACTCTAAGGCGCTCGACCTGTCCAAAGATGAGCAGGGAAACGTCGTGACGGAATTGCAAGGCCTTAAAAGCCTCAGGTGCCTGACGATCTACAGAGCCTTGAAAATGGAGCATCTTCCCGAGTGGCTATCCCATGTTGCTACTCTGAGATTCCTCTCCATAAGATCGTGTCCAAGCCTGGTGGTGCTACTAGAGTGGATGGGGCACCTACAGTCGCTCGAACTGATTCATTGCCTTGGGCTAGCATCATTGCCTGAAGGTATACATGACTTCACCAGCAGCTACCTGAAGAAGCTCACAGTTGTTGGTTGCCCAGTCCTTGAGAGTCAATTGAAAGGGAACGAAGCAGAAGAAGATGGGCATGTAGCAGGGCGAACGGCGCCATGACTCGTTTCAATCGGCGGAAGAAGAAGAACAAGTAGAACAAGTCAGGAGGAGAAGAGGTCGAGCATCTCACATGCTCTAAAGCAACGTATTTTGCTTACTGAAATTAAATAAATAGAATATACTTTAATGCGACTTACTTCTACAAAGCTGTTTTGAACTTCATACCCGAATCGCCGATCGCATATCCCAAAGGGCTCATAAATTTGGGAATCCAACCCGACAGGAACTAATCAAATGCAGAAGAATCCGTCGGTTAGATAAAGAGATTGAATTACACGGCAATCGGTTCATAGTGGTTTATGATTTATGATCATTATCCTAACACGTTTGGTGACTAAAAATTATTGCTAAACGGTTACTTTAGTTTGTGTATGAATATACACTGCCTTCGTGTATAAGACCTAGAGGATCGCACGCATTGCACGTCGACACGAACATTATATTTTGATTATTTTAGTAGATACTAAAATTAATCATTTTATTTCAGAAATAGAATTAATTAGATTATTAATTTATTCTGTAATATCGGAAGCAAATAAATAGACGAAGATCGAATATGGATTTATTCGGTTCTTTTCTATTAGATAAAGTATATGAAATAAGTATTTGATATTTTATTCGAGTAAGTTAATATTTGATAATATATTTATGGGTTAAATCTATTTGTATTATTTTATTCAATATTTTTATTTTTACTAAAGATCATACGTTACATTTTGGGAACAAATTAACTTTCCTGTGACATTTATTTTGATTAATGACCTGATTGAAACTGAAAGTAAATAGGCAATCAGGTGGTTAGATTGTCTCAAAGTTAAAAGAAAAGAACGATAGAAAAATAGAGAGATTGAAAAATCCCAAAGTGTTTTTGGCTTGGTAAAACAAAAGAGGAGGTTTTGTGAGCTTCCAATTCTGAGACTAGACGGATCCAAGAGGCTAGCACTTATCGGATTGTCAAGTGTTCGTGATCGCGTGCGCGTGAATACCGCTAGAGGAGACACACGTGGTGCTCTTACTCGTTCGCTACAATTCTTGTTTTACCAAAAGTCGAGGTACAATTTTCGGGTAAGGTTATTTTACAGTTTATCTCAATTATATTCTACGTACTGCGAGTTGATTTAAGCTAAAGTATAATTATTTTATCTTCCGCTGCGCACTAAAACTAACATGAAGGACTCTGCGCCCTTCGCTAATCCATACACTCATAGAAAGCGGAGCCTCATCCTCGACTCGGCTCGAAGCTCAAGCTTCCGCAGCAATGAAATTGAGGGAGAGACCTGAATGTCTAAATCAAGAAGATGAGTCGGGCATGTATGATTGTTGTCTTGTCCTTGGAAGAAAGCTCGTTCTCACCAAGGATTGATGTGAGAAGTTCCTCTTTTTGCCGCAGTTTGATCCCGAGATTTGTTCTTATGTTGAAGGTGCCTCGGATTTGACATCGGACAAGGTTGTGAGCTGGCTTTTTTTGTCTATAATTGCTGTTTCCTTCTTTTCCAAGAGAAGTTTGTAGATTGGATCCTTGATGGCTCCCGGCAGCGTTACATGGCAGGGTTGTCTCTGTCTCGCCCTTGGCTTTGTTCGTGCGCTGCTTGGAGACCTGTCGCCGACGCCTTCACCAAATGCTCCAGCAGGTTAGCCGGAATATCTCGAGGCTTGCCTCATCATTGAGAAATTATCCTCTTGTTGCTGAGTTTTGTTCTCCAGGACATCTAGAGTGTCCACTCAACTTCAGCGCTTTTCCTTACAAGCCAACGGGGGAATGCATCGGCCAACGGGCAAAGGCAACTTACTGGGGCAGCTACCGGACGACTGACTGCTGCCAAAATGCCCTTGTCGTCCTTTCCCAGATGCTGGCCTCTCTTGCCTGGAAAACGCAAGGCAACATCTTCATCCCCAAACAACAGTGGGAAAGCTGCAGCTCTTACCTTCTCCACCAACAAACAGAGCGATCCAATTTATGTAACTTCGAGAGTCTCGCTAGTGGGAGCAGCTACTGCTCGAGCCTGACCCTTAAATCCGTGACGGGAATGGACTCCTACGAGAGAGCACGGAAGAATTGTAGCAATTTCGGTACTTCATATGAGGAAACGTGCACTGCCTGCAGTGTAGCTGTAATAAGCCTTAGGGATGACCTGTTAAGGGAGGAAAAAGAGAACAATTCCGAGAAGACGATATGTGGTGTCGCGGCCGTGATTGCTGTGGCTGCAACAAACATTGAAGATGCTTCTTGGGTCGATAGCTTCTATAGATGCCTGCCTGCATTGGACAATGAGGGTAGGTACTCCGCTCAGTTCCATCTTCTCCGAGTCGATCGCTTCACTAGATCCTAATTTATCGATCATCCTTTCGTTACAGATTCCAATTACATCAAAGTCAGTAGTAAGTAAATAATCTCCATAATCAAAATTTCATATATTATGCCACTTCGAAGATTAGCGCAGGCGGAAGAAAGTCGTGTAATTTCACAGATTCTGCCTTCAAGGTACTGTTAGCGATATTCATAGCACTGATCGGGGTAATCCTGGTCATTTCGTTGATTAAATATGTGAATAAGCGCCAGAAGCCATCGCCGCCGCCGCCGCCTCCTCCTCCTCGTCCCAAGGATTTAACCATGGGGTCCAGCCTCTATCAGTTCTCAAAAGCGGAGATAGAGAAGGCGATCAACTTGTGCAACATGAAGAGTCTTGGAAAAGGCAGTGCAGGCGAGGTGTTCAAAGGCTTGCTCCCGAGCGGACAAGTGGTCCCCATCAAGCACATAACCGAGAGCAACACATCGGACACCTTCAAGCGGGAAATCGATGGTCTCTCCCGGGTCAGGCATCCAAACCATGTGTCTCTCCTCGGTTTCTGCATTGAAGAAGGGAAGCAGTACCTTGTATGGATCGCTCGTTCGTTCATTCGTCCATTAGATGTAACATGTGTGAAGTCTCAGTGTGTACACTTACGTGTCAAGACACTTTTATGTATTTATAGATAAATAATTAATAAAGGCAAGTATTTGTCATTAATTGTTTACATTGTAAATTATTAATAATAATGTCCTACATATTAGTATATTAATATGAAATAGTTCGTTTTTGGATAAATGTTTAGAGGGGACATGAACATATAGATTATCGCTAAATGTAACTGATGTCAAGATAGACCAATGGATAATGTATCCAGGTTATACTTAGGGGTATCCTGAGGTTAGGGTTACTGGACACGACCCGATTAAGAAGATACCATATATTGAATATCATTGGCCAATCATCTTTATGGACGAGTGTAACTGATCTTTTGACTTGAGACCTGCATTTATTCTATGCGTGGAGTTTGCGCACTTTGACGTCGTTAAAAGCAGTCTTTAACCGGATTGTGAATAATACGATTGTTGGGTGTATGACAAAGCGTAGAGAGAATAGTGTTGAGTCAATATAGGATTCATTGCGCTCTTGGATTAGAGAGTTGACATCTAGGCCACTTGATAGAGATATTAGTGACTCGAAAATCGGCCATGGGAGGAATGTTTTACATTCAAGAGAGTCTAATATATCTTGGTAATCAAGTAAAACAATTAATTCGGCGATGATGTATTTTGCGCCGAATTAATTGGGATGCCAGTTAGATGAAAAGATTTAATTACACGGTAATCGGTTCATAGTGGTTTATGATTTATAATCATTATCCCAACACGTTGCATGATTAAAAACTGTTGTTAGACGGTTACCTTAGTTTGTGTATGGATATACGCTGTCCTCGTGTATAGGACCTAGAAGGTCACACGTATAGCACGTCGACACGAACATTGTATTATTGATTATTTTAGTGGATACTAAAATTGATCCTTTTATTATTTCAGAATTAGAATTAATTGAATTATTAATTTACTCTGAAATATCGGAAAACAAACAAGCTATAGACCATGATGGAATATGGATTTATTCGGGTCGATTTATAAATGATATATATTAAATATATATTTATTGACTGAGATATTATATCCGATATATTTTATTTTAATGTATGTGTCGTTATTTTGAACGGATAGAATAAATTATTTATTTATTTTGAATCTGAGTTGATTTCTTTCCATTAATTGTGCCAATTAATTTATTTCGATAAGATTGATTTATTTTGAGAAAATGGAAGATACAGTGTGGGAGAGAGTCTTGTGACTGGAGAAATTATTCTGGAAAAAGAAGCACGTACGATTCAAACTTATTTTCCGTATTTTCTTCTTCGTCGTTCCAAGAGGCTAGCACCTATCGGATCGTCAAGTGTTCGTGATTGTGTGCGCATGAATACCGCTAGATGAGTCACACTTGGAGCTCTCAATTGTGCGTGACTACGCTTTGTTTATTCGGAGATTTTAAGTTACGATTCCCACGTAAGAATTACTTTTATTCTTTGCCAAAATTGTTTCTATCATACGTACCATGAGATCAAATTATTTTGGGCTGAAAAATCTTGTTTTACTGCTTCCGCCGTGCCTGGATTTTAACAGGGATGTCACCATTTTTCTTTCTACAACATGGGGATCGTCCTGTCTTAGCAACGAGGTGGTTGCGTTCTGCAAGTGGGGGATATATAAAGAGGTGTACAGTTGTCTCATGAAATTTCGAGTCATTTTTTGGACAATTGTGAAAGGGGGGTGGGAATGGGCTGTCTTTAAACAAATGGAATGTTGTCTCATGAAAGTGGAACAACTTCAAAAAAACAAAACATATGCTTTGTCCTAAAATATCATACTTAAAAATGTGATTTTGGACTTAGTAAAGGTGGTATGAGAATATGGAGGTTATCACATGGACAGAAAAACCAAAAGGAACTAAATGACAAAAGCACCCCAATTATCATTAATCACGCTTATGCTCTGTGCTTAAGTGGAGCCGTTTATCTTCAGTTTCGGCGTGCTCTTATCCTTCGTTGTATAGCCACCTTTCAATCTTCGAGGCTTTTGCACGACGAAGACAGGGTGTTATTCTTCTGCTTCTTCAGGCGAATGGATCCGGGCGATGAAGCTATCTTGAGGAGAAAATGCGCTGCCGTTTTAAACATGTAGCAGACCGCCGCATGATCGAGCTTGTCACACCGTTCAGCTCGTCGCAGGCGTATTTTCCATAAACAGAGATAATCACACGCTTTGTTTTTTTTTTTTTTTTACCACGCTTTATTATTTAGAAATGATGTCGGACTCGAGGGCTTTGTAGGAACGGGGGTAGTTCCAGATATATAAGAGTTTCATCTCGTTTGGGCATTGGAGAATTTATACGCGTTGACTAATAAGACTTACGTGGGTGTTGGTAAAGGGTTTCCACCGGGCGCAGCGGAAGCTCGTTTCGGAAAAACTATCCATAACACACCCCGGAGCTATGTGATACGTATAAATCGAATAGTAACGTTAAATAAAACATACTTCGTTGTTGCGGATGCGAACTTCAAGAGTCCCAAACGTGACTCCTCTAAAAGTATCCACGCACACGAAACACGAACACCCGAATTCGCTACGGTGCTAGCCCTCAGAATTCTTTATGGTGTATTCTTTCGGAAGCCCTGGACTAAGATTTCCTTCTGTGGCTCTCTTAGTATTTCAATCCCACAATTCAATCACGGACAAACTTTATATTGTGAGTTTTCTATCGCCATTGTCAAATCAGTTACATTAAATAATTTCTTTTAATCTCCAAATTGCACGTACTAAAGTTAGCTTACCCACGTAGCAATGCTACAATTAGGTTTGGAGTAGCCAAATAGGTTTAGCCACGTAACTTGTAAAAAATGATAATATAATAATATAATATAATAATATAATAATTAATTATAATAATTATATTATTATAGCCTACAACTTAGACATATTTGATCAACTGAAATCCAACACTAGGATTTATTACTTCCGATATTTCAGAATAAATTTGTAGTCCAACAAATTCTAATTCTGAAAATTTATAATTCTAATATCCATTAGAATTATATAACAATGTCCGTATTTACGTGCTTTTGCGTGCGACCCTCTAGGTTCTATATACGAAGGCAATATATATCCATACATAGACTGAGGTAACCGTCTAGCAACAGTTTTCAGTCACCCAACGTAATAGAATATTGGTAATGAACCAAAACCGCATTGAAACGATTTCTGTGTAATTCAATCTCTTCATCTCACCGACAACCTGATTAATTCAGTGCATTATGTGTCATCACTGAATTAATCGTTTTACTTGATTTCTGAGATATAATAGATCTTAACTTGAATGATAAACATTCCTCCACGGCCGTGTATTTAAAATCACTAATATCTCAATCAAGAGGCCAGGATGTCAACTCTCTAATCCAAGAGAGCGATGAATCCTATATTGACTCAACACTATCCTCTCTACGCTTCGCTGCACACCCAATAACCGTATTACTCACAATCCGATTAAAGACTGCTTTTAACGGCATCAAAGTGAACAACTACACGTATAGAATAAATGGATGTCTCAAGTCAGGATATCAGTTACACTCGTTCAACAAGAAAAGTGACCAATGACACTTAATATGTGGTATTCTCTATAAACGGGTCATGTCCAGTGTACCCTAAACTTAGGCACCCCCGAGTATAACTTGAACATGCATCCCTTGGTCTAACTCGACCTAAGTTATACTCGGCGTTGATCTAGATGTTTATGTCCCATCTAAACATCTATCCGATCAAGGACAATTTTAGATTGATAAATAATCGATCTATGGGACTTTACCGTAAAGTTAATTACGAGCAGAAATGTAATTAATAAACAGTAAATACTTGCCTTTATTAACAACTATTCACATATATTACAAAGTGTCTTGGCACATACGTGCACGCACTAACAATCTCCCACTTGCACTATTGCCAAGCACTATGAACTCTCAGTCCTAGGCCCCTCACATGGGACTCATGTTTCTGCTAAGGTAAGGCCTTATGAGTGGATATGCGATATTCTCGCTAGTGTCTACTTTACTTACCAACACATCACCCCTCTGAACTATTTCTCTGAGGATGTGATATTTCCGCAATACATGCTTGGATCGCTGGTGAAACCTTGGTTCCTTTGCCTGTGCTATGGCAGCATTGTTGTCACAGTAGAGTAGTATTGTACCATGATTACTAGGAACCACTTCAAGTTCTGTCATAAAATTCTTGATCCAAACAGCTTCTTTTGACGCTTCTGAAGCTGCTATGTACTCGGACTCTGCTGTAGAATCCGCAACTGTTTCTTCCTTTGAACTTTTCCAGCAAACAGCTGCTCCATTTAGACAAAATACGTAACCCAGCTGCGATTTCAGATCGTCACGATCTGTCTGGAAACTGGCGTCAGTATACCCTCTGACAACCAATTCCTCGTCTCCTCCATAGACCACGAACATATCTTTTGTTCTTCTTAGATACTTGATGATAGTTTTGAATGCTGTCCAATGACCCTCTCCAGGATCACCCTGATATCTACTTGTCATGCTCAAAGCATACGATACATCAGGTCTTGTACATATCATGGCATACATAATGGATCCAATAGCCGAAGCATATGGTATCTTACCCATTCTCTTTCTCTCCTCTAGTGTCTGTGGACACATCGCCTTGGAGAGTTGTATACCATGTGACATAGGCAAGAATCCTCTATTGGAATCTTGCATATTTCATCTCTTTAGTACCTTGTCAATATATGTACTTTGACTTAGCCCTAGCAGTCTTCTTTGTCGATCTCGGTATATTCTAATACCTAAGATATAAGTTGCTTCCCCAAGATCCTTCATTGCAAAACACTTATTCAGCCAATCTTTAGTAGATTCTAGGCTGAACTTATCATTTCCAACAAGAAGTATATCGTCAACATACAGCACTAGGAAGACAATACTGCTCCCACTAACCCTTTTGTAAACGCAAGGTTCCTCTGGATTCTTGATGAAGCCAAAATCTTTAACCGTGTACCATGTACACTTCCTCCTCTAGCTTTCCGTTTAAGAAAGCAATTTTAACGTCCATTTGCCAGATCTCGTAATCCTTGTAAGCTGCAATAGCAAGTAAAATCCGAATAGACTTCAGCATTGCAACTGGCGAAAATGTTTCATCATAGTCGATCCCTTGACGTTGAGTGAAACCTTTTGCCACTAGCCTTGCTTTATAGGTATTAACATTCTCATCCATGTCGATCTTCTTCTTGAAGACCCACTTGCATCCAATAGGTTTTATCCCAATTGGTGCATCTACTAACTCCCAAACTTGGTTGGTATACATGGAGTCCATTTCGGAATTCATGGCATCTAGATATTTCTCGGAATCTATTGAAGCAACTGCTTCCTCATAAGTCAAGGGTTTGTCGTTCTCGACGAGTAGTACATCCTCATGTTGTGTTATAATCCACCCATATCTCTCGGGTTCTCGATGTGCTCTCGTAGACTTACGTATATCTTGCATTTCTTGAACAGGTTCTGGTAATGGAGTCACTTGTACTTGTGGTACTATCGCCATATCCAACTGTTCATTTTCCAACCCGTCTGTAGTGTCTGAAACTTCTTCCAGACTTATTTTACTCCCACTACCTCTTTTAGAAATAAATTCTCTTTCTAAGAAAGTAGCATATCGAGCCACAATAACTTTGTGCTCGCTTGGAAGATAAAAATAGTATCCCTTTGTTTCTTTGGGATAACCTACAAACATACACTTGATTGATCTTGCAGCAAGTTTATCAGAACTATCGTTCTTCACATAAGCATCGCAACCCCATACCTTGAGATAAGACAAGTTTGGCTTCTTTCCAAACCATAACTCAAATGGTGTCTTATCTGCAGCTTTGGTTGGAACTCGGTTAACCATGTATGCTGCTGTTTCTAAGGCATAGCCCCAAAATGATAATGGAAGACTTGCATGACTCATCATTGATCTAACCATATCCATGAGTGTGCGGTTTCTCCTTTCTGAAACACCATTCCACTCTGGCGTTCGAGGAGGTGTAAGTTGTGAAATTATGCCACATTCCTTGAGGTAATCAATGAATTCTTGACTAAGATACTCGCCCCCTCGATCACTTCGAAGGATCTTAATCTTTTTGTCAAGTTGGTTTTTTACTTCATTCTTAAACTCCTTAAACTTTTCAAGAGTTTCTGACTTTTGCCGCATTAAATAGATATATCCATATCTGCTAAAATCATCAGTAAAAGTCACGAAGTAGATATAAGCTCCTCTGGCCTGAACTGACAATGGTTCACACACATCACTATGTATGAGTTCTAGTAGTTCATTCGCTCTTTCTCCAATCTTGGAAAAAGGCTTCTTGGTCATTTTTCCTTGTAAACAAGCTTCGCATGTATCTATGGATTCTAATTCAAATGAATCCAAATACCCATCATTGAGTAACTTAGCAATGCGCTTCTCGTTTACATGACCAAGTCTACAATGCCAAAGGTAAGTTGGGTTCGAGTCACACGATTTCTGTTTCTTATTCTCGATGCAATGTATCGGCTCATGTAAGTTTAAAACATACAAACCATTATTTAAAGATCCATATCCATAGAAAAGATCATCTAAATAAAAGGAACACATCTTGTCCTTAAATTTAAAAACAAAACCTTTAGTGTCTAAACTGGACACCGAGATGTTGTTCTTAGAAAAACTTGGAACATAACAACAGTTTTCTAGTTTCAAAACAAGTCCACTAGGCAAACTTATTTTATAAGTCCCTACAGCTAATACAGCTACTCTTGCTCCATTAGCCACTCGTAGGTCCATCTCGCCCTTGGACAACCGTCTGCATTCACTTAGTCCCTGCAGGTCCACACAGATATGAGAACTACATCCTGAATCTAGGACCCATGAGGATGAAACAGAAAAATTGCATTCAATCATAAAAACACCTGAAGCACCTGCCCCACTAGTATTTTTCTTTTGAAAGAGGTAGCAATTCTTCTTCCAGTGGCCTTTCTTGCCACAGTGAAAGCATATAGCTTCCTTCTCATCAGATTGGGGAATCTGTTGGCCTTTCTTCAGTTTGGGCTTTTGGCCCGGGTAAGCAGACATCTTTGATTTCTTAACCTTGGGGTTGAACTTCCCCTTGCTCATTCTCTTGTTGGTATTTCTCACCAACATTGCATTTGAAACAGTCTTCTATTTCATGTCTTTCTCTACTGTCTTGAGCATGGTCAACATATCGGCAAGACTCTTCTCCATGTTGTTCATATTAAAGTTCATCACGAACGGAGCAAACGATGGAGGCAGGGAACACAAAATGGCATCAACAGCCAAATGAGTATCCATCTTGGAACCCAAACTTGCGAGCTTCTCTATGTACCCTATCATCTTGAGTACATGAGGCCCGACAGGGTTCCCTTCCTGCAATTTCATTCCGAAAAAGGTTCGAGAGATTTCAAATCTCTCAGTCCGTGCACTTTCTTGGAAGAGCTCGCGCAAATGGATATCAATATCCCTAGCGCTCATATTCTCATGCTGCTTCTGCAACTCTAGAGACATCGCAGATAACATGAGACATTGCACGTCAATAGCATCTTCCACATATTGATCATAGATGATCCGATCTGTTTCATAAGTGTCTGCTGTGGGCACAGCTGGTGGCTCAGAATCTAGTACATGAAACTTTCTTTCTTGTTTCGGTACAATCTTGAGCTTACGATACCAGTCCAGGTAATTTGGTCCTTGGAGGATATTTTCTTTCTCCAAAATACTTCGCAGCGAAAGGTTAGTCGACATCTACAACAAATAAAATTTTGAATCATTATTCGTGAATAGTTATATAAAGGACTTTTATAAACTCCCACTATTTTATTCAAACCTAATAGCCCCTACTATTAAGCTCGATAATTAGTTGGTAATAATTCCTAGCGGGACCGAATACTCAAATCCTATAGTATGCACACAACTGAGTTGTACCTACACACCATAGTCGTTAAGTAGGCGCTACTCGCCAGTCACAAATTCATGTGACCCTCGGTGTTCTCAATTTGGGTTAATATTTTCTTAAACCCCTCGCCTATCAAATCAATTGACCTTAGCTGAGCTAACAAATCAATTAATCTGAGTTAAGTCGACCAATCAATAAATTATGAAAAACTACAACTGTACTAACGCGAGCCCCCAACTGAGCTGTACCGACTCACGAAGTACGTCGACTATTTTCATTATTATTAATGGAGGGCAAATAAAACTTGACTTAATATTAAGAGGATTTTAGTTAATTGTCTCACCTATATATTGATGGGCTTAGTTTTTATTATTATTATTTTATTCAAGTCCATTTTATTTTCTAAGCCCTGTTAAATTGGGCTAATAGTTATTAGCTACGGGCCAAAATAATTTGATGCTATTGAACCCAAATTGTCAATTAAATCGTTTGTAGCCTTTTAATCCTCGGCCACTTAAATTGATAAATGCTTTTGGCATTTTAAATTATGGGTCACAGAAGACTCGGCCCCATACTAATTCTCTTTATAAATTGAACCCTATTGATTTTAATTCAAAACTTCGGCCGAATTAGGTTTTGAGTTTTAATTCCAAGCCAACTCTATTAACAGAGTTAAACTACTTTGAGTCCTTTTATTTGTCATGGCCGAATTAAAGTTCCCTTATAGTTCTCATAAGCGTAAGCAATTTTATTTCTCTTACAATTATATTTACAATTAGGAAACTTTACTAAGCAATCTTAATCAATGATAAGATTCGCACATCAAGTCCTTCTCATCAAAGTTTATTGCTTTTCACTTGGATTCTTACATTGTTTCGTGGGCACAGCAAGGAATATCATAATCATTCAATTAAATTTTTTGTTAAAATAAAATATCGATTTATACGATACGATCACAAATAAGCTCGGATACCACTAAAGGGTTTCCACCGGGCGCAGCGGAAGCTCGTTTCGGAAAAACTATCCATAACACGCCCCGGATTTATGTGATACGTATAAATCGAATAGTAACGTTAAATAAAACAAACCTCGTTGTTGCGGATGCGAACTTCAAGAGTCCCAAACGTGACTCCTCTAGAAGTATCCACGCACACGAAACACGAACACCCGAATTCGCTACGGTGCTAGCCCTCGGAATTCTTTATGGTGTATTCTTTCGGAAGCCCTGGACTAAGATTTCCTTCTGTGGCTCTCTTAGTATATCAATCCCACAATTCAATCACGGACAAACTTTATATTGTGAGTTTTCTACCGCCATTGTCAAATCAGTTACATTAAATAATTTCTTTTAATCTCCAAATTGCACGTACTAAAGTTAGCTTACCCACGTAGCAATGCTACAATTAGGTTTGGAGTAGCCAAATAGGTTTAGCCACGTAACTTGTAAAAAATGATAATAATAATTATATTATTATAGCCTACAACTTAGACATATTTGATCAACTGAAATCCAACACTAGGATTTATTACTTCCGATATTTTAGAATAAATTTGTAGTCCAACAAATTCTAATTCTGAAAATTTATAATTCTAATATCCATTAGAATTAAATAACAATGTCCGTGTTTACGTGCTTTTGCGTGCGACCCTCTAGGTTCTATATACGAAGGCAATATATATCCATACATAGATTGAGGTAACCGTCTAGCAACAGTTTTCAGTCACCCAACGTAATAGAATATTGGTCATGAACCAACACCGCTATGAACCGATTTCTGTGTAATTCAATCTCTTCATCTCACCGACATCCTGATTAATTCAGTGCATTATGTGTCATCACTGAATTAATTGTTTTACTTGATTTCTGAGATATAATAGATCTTAACTTGAATGATAAACATTCCTCCACGGCCGTGTATTTAAAATCACTAATATCTCAATCAAGAGGCCAGGATGTCAACTCTCTAATCCAAGAGAGCGATGAATCCTATATTGACTCAACACTATCCTCTCTACGCTTCGCTGCACACCCAATAACCGTATTACTCACAATCCGATTAAAGACTGCTTTTAACGGCATCAAAGTGAACAACTACACGTATAGAATAAATGGAGGTCTCAAGTCAGGACATCAGTTACACTCGTTCAACAAGAGAAGTGACCAATGACACTTAATATGTGGTATTCTCTATAAACGGGTCATGTCCAGTGTACCCTAAACTTAGGCACCCCCGAGTATAACTTGAACATGCATCCCTTGGTCTAACTCGACCTAAGTTATACTCGGCGTTGATCTAGATGTTTATGTCCCATCTAAACATCTATCCGATCAATGACAATTTTAGATTGTAAATAATCAATCTATGGTTACGGTAAAGTTAATTACAAGTAGAAAAGTAATTAATAAACAGTAAATACTTGCCTTTATTAACAACTATTCACATATATTACAAAGTGTCTTGGCACATACGTGCACACATTAACAGTTGGGTCTATTCTCAGGTACTTCACGCGACTGGCCTCTGCACTGAAGCCTGAACGGCGACTGAAGGGAGTGTTGGGCTGTGCCATTACGAGAGATCCCATGCCGGGAAGCATAAAGAGAGCCAGGATGGAGGAGCTGCCGGCGAAACAATCCATGAAGAGCTTTTAGCTTCTTAAGGACTTGGATGGGTGAACTAAAAAGGGTGGGAAAGAGGAAGGAAGGAAGGACAGGGGGACGGACAAGTGATCCATCCAGTCCTGCTATTATTCGATTGGATCGGATCTGTTTTGGAGACAAATGTAATGTAATGCCTTATTTCCTACTTGCAGACGCACTTTGGGCATTATAGGAAGGAATCTGGGCCACCTCTGTAGTTCTCCTCCTTTTCTTTCTCCTTTATAAATTACCTTTATAAAAGAAACATGAGTCTTCTTCTTATTTAAACTCAATTATTGGTTTGCTTTTTTATAAAGGAATCCAAAACTGCTTTAGGTAAATACCTATGGGACCAAGAGAACAACCCTCCCGACTGTCTTCTCTTCATCCCACCCAACTGAGACGACCGGAGAAATGGCTGCAGCTGTTGTGACTGTCCCAGTTGATGACTTGCTTCGGAGTTTGAGCGAAGAAGGCTCCATCACGATGCTCGGTCCTCAATGGGGAGTTGAAGCTCAACTCCAAGAGATCCACGACCTCTTGTCTTCTGTTCAGGTGGTCTTGCCTGAGGCAGAAAGGAAGTTCCCGTGTAGCTTTGAGCTGCAGGATAGGATTAGAGAGCTTAAGGATGCCGTTTATGATGCCGAGGACCTGCTGGAGGAGCTGTCCTTGGAGGAACCCTTACGGCTGCGGGATGGAAAGCTACGCCGCCTCTTCCGGCATGTAGAAATTTGTTGGTTCGGATGGAGGATGAGCCGGGAGCTTCGGGCCATCGCAGGGCGCCTTCGAGGTCTGACAGATCCACTTATCAGCATCATCCGTAGCATTCCGGCCGAGGTTCAGGAGGTCCTGGAAGCGCGTGAGATCCCGTTGGTCGGGAGAGTCAACGAGAAGGGAGAGATTATCAGGTTCCTGTTGGATGGAGGCTCGGAAGGTAATTCCGCTGTGGTAGTACACAGCGGTTGGGGGTATGGGAAAACCGCACTTGTTGAGGAGGTGATGAAGGATTTAAGGGTGAGTGGGTATTTCGATGTTAAAATCTGGGTGAATGTGTGGTCCGTTTGACACGAACAGGGTGGCACAGGAAACCATAGGTAGTCTAAGGGAAGAGGAAGATGACGAAGAGGGGGACGTGTTTGGATTGGAGCACTCACTTCATCTGTTAGCGAGGCTTCTCGATGATACCAAGAGGTACCTCTTCGTTCTCGACAATATGTGTGTCCGAGATTGGGCTTCAAAGGGGTGGTGGTTACGCTTGAGGAGTTTGCTGGAGGGAGGAGTTGCCAGTGGGAGCAAAATCCTGGTGACTGTTTCTATTTGGGCAGGTCCAAATATCGCCGCCCTGCACCGTACTGATTATGTTGATATTCGAACGTTGGATCGGGAAGACGCTGTCGTATTACTAAGGGAAACAGCTTCCCGGGGAAGGGAGGGATATCATAATTTATTCAACAACCCTGCAATTCTTAAAATCGCGAGAGAAATCGTTGATTTATGCGATTCGGGGAATCCGAGGGAGATAAAGGCAGTGGGAGGTTACTTGTCCCTCCAACCTCCTGCTGTTGAGGATTTGACACGTCTTCTTGACTGGCTACGTAGTTATGATTATCGATATCATGGATTGTCTCTTTTGCATCGTGGAGGTTATCAGTACGCTGATTTAACAAGTCCAGGAGTGAAGAAGAGGTACGACAATCTTCCCCCAAGGATTAAACAGTGCTTCGCCCTCTGTTACTTGTTCCCAAGAGGTCACCTCATCAACCCTCATACCCTGGTCGAGCTCTGGATCTCCCTTGGATTTGTCAACAACGACCATGACGAAGATGACCATCGGCCGTTGGAGGTTATCGCCTACCATTACTTGGATGTACTGCTCCAGGAAGAGCTGTTCCAAGCAAAGAAATCCGATATCTTTGGGAAGGTAAAATCGGTCACTCTGCATCCCCATGCCCAAGAATTGGCTCCTTCTATCGCTGGTTGGGAATGTCTGGCTAACCATGTTCTTTCACCGGTGGATTTCTTTACGGAACAATATGCTCGACATCGATCTATTATAGATTATGATCTACCTATACGGTACAACGGTTTGCCACACGACAAGCTGCGAACCTTTCTTCATTTCATGGAAGACCGTACCAAACGGGAAGAAATGTACCACTATCTGATCGCCGTACTAAATCCAAAGAGAAACAGCGTGCGTGTGTTGGACCTCCATGATGTGAAGACAGATGTGTTGTCGGAACGTGTTTGGAATCTGAAGCATCTGAGGTACCTCGATCTCTCTGGTAACAGCTCGCTCCAAATGCTTCCTCCAGCGATCATCCGACTGCTGAACTTGCAGACCCTCAAGCTCTCGGGTTGCTCTGCCCTTACGGAATTGCCCCGTGAAATGAATAACTTGTCCGCTCTCAGGCATCTCTACATCGACGGCTGCTGGAAATTGTCTCTCATTCCAAGGGGACTCTGCGACTTGAAATGCCTCAACATACTCACCGACTTCATCTTGCCTCCTGATGATTCAAGCCAAAAGGCTGATTCAGCTGGCCTCACTGATCTTTGTAAGCTGAATGATCTCAGAGGGAGCCTCGAAATCAGAAACCTGGGCTGTTACGATGAAGAGCTCATGGACGAAGGATCGGAAGGATTGTCGGATAAGAAAAGTTATTTAGAGTCTGTTGAATTACGATTCATGAATCTACTGACAGATAAATGGCTATTAGAGAAGCTCCAGCCACACCAGAATTTGAAAGGACTGAGAATCCACAATTACGGGGATACCCAATATCCTCAATGGATGACTCGACTCTCAACTCTCTTGCCAAATCTAGTTGAGATAGCGCTGATTGGATGCGAAAATTGCATGTATCTGCCCCAGTTTGACCATCTGCCTCATCTAAAGAAGTTGACAATTCAAGGGCTGCCAGATCTCGAGCATCTGGAGTCAGGTTCAGGACGAAGCCTAACCGAGGATGCAAATGATGTGCAGCCTTTCAGCAACATCTCGTCATTATGCATCAAGGACTGCCCAAAGTTGAATTCCCTGCCAATGATCCCACGTCTCATGAAGCAGACTCTGGTGAATGTAAGCGAAGCGATATTCAGGCATCCTTGTCAACTTCCTAACCTGAAGACTTTACGTCTGGAAAACATTGAGCTTCTCGATCACTTGACGGAGGAATGGCTTCGAGGTCTTACCAGTCTCAAGGAACTTCACATTGGGAACTGTCATTCTTTGGTCTCTTTCATGCCGGGAATCAGTCATCTCGGAACACTGGAAATGCTCTCCGTCTAGAACTGTAAGGAGCTTGATCTGTCCAAAGATGAGCAGAGAAACGTCGTGACGGAACTGCAAGGCCTTAAAAGCCTCTGGGGCCTGACGATCTACAAAGCCTTGAAAATGGAGCATCGTCCCGAGTGGCTATCCCGTGTTGCTACTCTGAGATCCCTCTACATAAGATCATGTCCGAGACTGGTGGTGCTACCAGAGTGGATGGGGCGCCTACAATCGCTCGAACTGATTCATTGCCCTGGGCTAGCATCATTGCCTGAAGGTATACATGACTTCACCAGCAGCTACCTGAAGAAGCTGACAGTTGTTGGATGCCCAGTCCTCGAGAGTCAATTGAGAGGGAACGAAGCAGAAGAAGATGGGCATGTAGCAGGGCGAACGGTGCCATGACTCGTTTCAATCGGCAGAAGAAGAAGAATAAGTAGAGCAAGTCAGGAGGAGAAGAGGTCGAGCATCTCACATGCTCTAAAGCAACGTATTTTGCTTACTGAAATTAAATAAATAAAATATACTTTAATGCGAGTTACTTCTACGAAGCTGTTTTTCACTTCATACCTGAATCACTGATCTCATATCCCAAAGGGCTCATAAATTTGGGAATCCAACCCGACAGGAAGTAATCAAATGTAGAAGAACCCAGGAGCGGACTAAAAACTGCAGGAAGTGAAGATTATGTCTCCGTTGCTTGCTATTGGAGAAATGTTTCATATTCAAGAGAGTCTGTTATATCTTGGTAATCAAGTAAAATAATTAATTCGATGATGATGTATTTTGTGCCGAATTAATTGGGATGTCGGTTAGATAAAGAGATTGAATTACACGGTAATCGGTTCACAGTGATTTATGATTTATTATCATTATCCTAACACATTTGGTGACTAAAAACTATTGTTAGACGGTTACCTTAGTTTGTGTATGAATATACGCTGCCTTCGTGTATAAGACCTAGAGGGTCGCACGCATAGCACGGACATTATATTTTGATTATTTTAGTGGATACTAAAATTAATCATTTTATTTCAGAAACAGAATTAATAGAATTATTAATTTATTCTAGAATATCGGAAGCAAATAAATAGACTGAATATGGATTTATTCGGTTCTTTTCTATTAGATAAAGTATATGAAATAAGTATTTGATATTTTATTTGAGTTAAATCTATTTGTATTATTTTATTCAATATTTTTATTCTTACTAAAGATCATACGTTACATTTTGGAAACAAATTAAGTTTTATGTGACATTTATTTTGATTAATGACCTGATTGAAACGAAAAGTAAATAGGCAATCAAGTGGTGAGATTGTCTCAAAGTTAAAAGAAAATAACGATAGAAAAATAGAGAGATTGAAAAATACCAAAGAGTTTTTGGCTTGGTAAAACAAAAGAGGAGGTTTTGTGAGCTTCCAGTTTTGAGACTAGACGGATCCAAGAGACTAGCACCTACCGGATCGTCAAGTGTCCGATACCTTGAAAGTGGTGGAACGAGGCTACAGCCCTGTGCTGCTGCTTCCCATGGCAGGGCGAAACAGAGGATGCTCCCTCACTTCTTGCAGCCGAAGCCAAAGGTTCTTACAGTGTTTTGCTTTCTATTATCTGGAACTGAGAGGAGTTATTGTCGGATAAGGGAAACGTGGGGAAATTAAGGCCTTCCAAGTTCTTCATGTGCTCCCGAATCTTCTTCTTACTCGATATTCATGTATATATTTTTATTACGCCAGTTCACGTTGAATCTGAATCGATCGCTCGTTCGTTCATTCGTCCATTAGATGTAACACGTGTGAAGTGTTAGTGTGTGCAGTTATGTATCAAGACACTTTAATGTGTTCTGGATAAATAATTAATAAAAGCGAGTATCTGTCATTAATTATCGCTTCTCTGCACGTAAAATTATTAATGATAAAATCCTACATATTAGTATATTAATCTGAAATAGTCCGTGATCGGTTAGATGTTTAAAGGTGAAATGGACATCTAGATTATCGCTAAGTTTAACTGAGGTCAAGATAGACCAATGGATAATGTATCCAGGTTATACTTAGGGGTATACTGAGGTTAGGGTTACTGGACGCGACCCGATTAAGAGGATACCATATATTGAACATCATTGGCCAATAATCTTTATGGACGAGTGTAACTGATCTTTTGACTTGAGACATTCATTTATTCTATGCGTGGAGTTTGCGCACTTTGACGTTGTTAAAAGCAGTCTTTAACCGGATTGTGAGTAATACGATTGTTGGGTGTGTGACAAAGCGTAGAGAGAATAGTGTTGAGTCAATATAGGATTCGCTCTCTTGGATTAGAGAGTTGACATCTAGGCCACTTGATAGAGATATTAGTGACTCGAAAATCGGCCATGGGAGGAATGTTTTACATTCAAGAGAGTCTAATATATCTTGGTAATCAAGTAAAACAATTAATTCGGTGATGATGTATTTTGCGCCGAATTAATTGGGATGCCAGTTAGATGAAAAGATTTAATCACACAGTAATCGGTTCATAATGGTTTATGATTTATAATCATTATCCTAACACGTTGCGTGATTAAAAATTGTTGTGAGACGGTTACCTTAGTTTGTGAATGGATATACACTGCCTTCGTGTATAGGACCTAGAAGGTCACACGCATAGCACGTAAACACGAACATTGTATTATTGATTATTTTAGTGGATACTAAAATTGATCCTTTTATTATTTCAGAATTAGAGTTAATTGGATTATTAATTTATTCTGAAATATCGGAAAACAAACAAGCTATAGACCATGATCGAATATGGATTTATTCGGGTAGATTTATAAAGGATATATATTAAATATTTACTTATTGACTGAGATATTATATCCGATATATTTTATTTAATTAAATTATTTTAATGTATGTGTCGTTATTTTGAACGGATAGAATAAATTATTTATTTATTTTGAATCTGAGTTGATTTCTTTCCATTAATTGTGCCAATTAATTTATTTCGTTAAGATTGATTTATTTTGAGAAAATGGAAGGTTTTAAAAAAAACGTAATCAAAGTGGATAGTCTGATAGTTTTTGAGGGTCAATAGAAAAGATACAGTGTGGGAGAGAGTCTTGTGACTGGAGAAATTATTCCGGAAAAAGAAGCACTTACGATTCAAGCTTATTTTCCGTATTTTCTTCTTCGTCGTTCCAAGAGGCTAGCACCTATCGGATCGTCAAGTGTTCGTGATTGTGTGCGCATGAATACCGCTAGATGAGTCACACTTGGAGCTCTCAATTGTTCGTGACTACGCTTTGTTTATTCGGAGATTTTAAGTTACGATTCCCACGTAAGAATTATTTTTATTCTTTACCAAAATTATTTCTATCATACGTACCATGAGATCAGATTATTTTAGGCTGAAAAATATCGTTTTACTGCTTCCGCTGTGCCCAAATTTTAACAGGTATGTCACCATTTTTCTTTCTTACAACATGGGGATCGTCCTGTCTTAGCTACGAGGTGGTTGTGTTCTGCAAGTGGGGGTTATATAAAGAGGTGTACAGTTGTCTCATGAAATTTCGAGTCATTTTTTGGACAATTGTGAAAGGGGGGTGGGGAATGGGCTGTCTTTAAACAAATGGAATGTTGTCTCATGAAAGTGGAACAACTTAAAAAACACAAAACATATGCTTTGCCCTTAAATATCATACTTAAAAATGTTATTTTGGACTTAGTAAAGGTGGTGTGAGAATATGGAGGTTATCACATGGACAGAAAAACCAAAAGGAACTAAATGACAAAAGCACCCCAATTATCATTAATCACGCTTATGCTCTGTGCTTAAGTGGAGCCGTTTATCTTCAGTTTCGGCGTGCTCTTATCCTTCGTTGTATAGCCACCTTTCAATCTTCGAGGCTTTTGCACGACGAAGACAGGGTGTTATTCTTCTGCTTCTTCAGGCGAATGGATCCGGGCGATCAAGCTATCTTGAGGAGAAAATGCGCTGCCGTTTTAAACATGTAGCAGACCGCCGCATGATCGAGCTTGTCATACGGTTCAGGTCGTCGTAGGCGTATTTTCCATAAACGGAGATAATCACACACTTTTTTTTTTTTTTTTTTACCACGCCTTATTATTTAGAAAGGATGTCGGGCTCGAGGGCTTTGTAGGAACAGGGGTAATTCCAGATATATAAGAGTTTCATCTCGTTTGGGCGTTGGAGAATTTATACGTGTTGACTAATAAGACTTACGTGGGTGTTGGTAAAGGGTTTCCACCGGGCGCAGCGGAAGCTCGTTTCGGAAAAACTATCCATAACACACCCCGGATTTATGTGATACGTATAAATCGAATAGTAACGTTAAATAAAACAAACCTCGTTGTTGCGGATGCGAACTTCAAGAGTCCCAAACGTGACTCCTCTAGAAGTATCCACGCACACGAAACACGAACACCCGAATTCGCTACGGTGCTAGCCCTCGGAATTCTTTATGGTGTATTCTTTCGGAAGCCCTGGACTAAGATTTCCTTCTGTGGCTCTCTTAGTATATCAATCCCACAATTCAATCACGGACAAACTTTATATTGTGAGTTTTCTACCGCCATTGTCAAATCAGTTACATTAAATAATTTCTTTTAATCTCCAAATTGCACGTACTAAAGTTAGCTTACCCACGTAGCAATGCTACAATTAGGTTTGGAGTAGCCAAATAGGTTTAGCCACGTAGCTTGTAAAAAATGATAATATAATAATATAATATAATAATATAATAATTAATTATAATAATTATATTATTATAGCCTACAACTTAGACATATTTGATCAACTGAAATCCAACACTAGGATTTATTACTTCCGATATTTCAGAATAAATTTGTAGTCCAACAAATTCTAATTCTGAAAATTTATAATTCTAATATCCATTAGAATTATATAACAATGTCCGTGTTTACGTGCGACCCTCTAGGTTCTATATACGAAAGCAATATATATCCATACATAGATTGAGGTAACCGTCTAGCAACAGTTTTCAGTCACCCAACGTAATAGAATATTAGTAATGAACCAAAACCGCGTTGAACCGATTTCTGTGTAATTCAATCTCTTCATCTCACCGACATCCTGATTAATTCAGTGCATTATGTGTCATCACTGAATTAATCATTTTACTTGATTTCTGAGATATAATAGATCTTAACTTGAATGATAAACATTCCTCCACGGCCGTGTGTTTAAAATCACTAATATCTCAATCAAGAGGCCAGGATGTCAATTCTCTAATCCAAGAGATCGATGAATCCTATATTGACTCAACACTATCCTCTTACGCTTCGCTGCACACCCAATAACCGTATTACTCACAATCCGATTAAAGATTGCTTTTAACGGCATCAAAGTGAACAACTACACGTATAGAATAATTGGAGGTCTCAAGTCAGGAGATCAGTTACACTCGTTCAACAAGAGAAGTGACCAATGACACTTAATATGTGGTATTCTCTATAAACGGGTCGTGTCCAGTGTACCCTAAACTTAGGCACCCCCGAGTATAACTTGGACATGCATCCCTTGGTCTAACTCGACCTAAGTTATACTCGGCATTGATCTAGATGTTTATGTCCCATCTAAACATCTATCCGATCAAGGACAATTTTAGATTGATAAATAATCAATCTATGGGACTTTACCGTAAAGTTAATTACGAGCAGAAAAGTAATTAATAAACAGTAAATACTTGCCTTTATTAACAACTATTCACATATATTACAAAGTGTCTTGGCACATACGTGCACGCACTAACAATCTCCCACTTGCACTATTGCCAAGCACTATGAACTCTCAGTCCTAGGCCCCTCACATGGGACTCATGTTTCTGCTGAGGTAAGGCCTTAGTGAGTGGATCTGCGATATTCTCGCTAGTGTCTACTTTACTTACTAATACATCACCCCTCTGAACTATTTCTCTGAGGATGAGATATTTCCGCAGTACATGCTTAGATCGCTGGTGAGACCTTGGTTCCTTTGCCTGTGCTATGGCAGCATTGTTGTCACAGTATAGTAGTATTGGACCATGACTACTAGGAACCACTTCAAGTTCTGTCATAAAATTCTTGATCCAAACAGCTTCTTTTGACGCTTCTGAAGCTGCTATGTACTCGGACTCTGCTGTAGAATCCGCAACTGTTTCTTGCTTTGAACTTTTCCAGCAAACAACTGCTCCATTTAGACAAAATACGTAACCCAGCTGCGATTTCAGATCGTCACAATCTGTCTGGAAACTGGCGTCAGTATATCCTCTGACAACCAATTCCTCATCGCCTCCATAGACCAAGAACATATCTTTTGTTCTTCTTAGATACTTGAGGATAGTTTTGACTGCTGTCCAATGACCCTCTCCAGGATCACCCTGATATCTATTTGTCATGCTCAAAGCATACGATACATCAGGTCTTGTACATATCATGGCATACATAATGGATCCAATAGCCGAAGCATATGGTATCTTACCCATTCTCTTTCTCTCCTCTAGTGTATGTGGACACATCGCCTTGGAGAGTTGTGTACCATGTGACATAGGCAAGAATCCTCTCTTGAAATCTTGCATATTGAATCTCTTTAGTACTTTGTCAATATATGTACTTTGACTTAACCCTAGCAGTCTTCTTTGTCTATCTCGGTATATTCTAATACCTAAGATATAAGTTGCTTCCCCAAGATCCTTCATTGCAAAACACTTATTCAGCCAATCTTTAGTAGATTCTAGGCTGAACTTATCATTTCCAACAAGAAGTATATCGTCAACATACAGCACTAGGAAGACAATACTGCTCCCACTAACCCTTTTGTAAACGCAAGGTTCATCTGGATTCTTGATGAAGCCAAAATCTTTAACCGTGTACCATATACACTTCCTCCTCTAGCCTTCCGTTTAAGAAAGCAGTTTTAACGTCCATTTGCCAGATCTCGTAATCCTTGTAAGCTGCAATAGCAAGTAAAATCCGAATAGACTTCAGCATTGCAACTGGCGAAAATGTTTCATCATAGTCGATCCCTTGACGTTGAGTGAAACCTTTTGCCACTAGCCTTGCTTTATAGGTATTAACGTTCCCATCCATGTCGATTTTCTTCTTGAAGACCCACTTGCATCCAATAGGTTTTATCCCAATTGGTGCATCTACTAACTCCCAAACTTGGTTGGTATACATGGAGTCCATTTCGGAATTCATGGCATCTAGATATTTCTCGGAATCTATTGAAGCAACTGCTTCCTCATAAGTCAAGGGTTTGTCGTTCTCGACGAGTAGTACATCCTCATGTTGTGTTATAATCCACCCATATCTCTCGGGTTCTCGATGTGCTCTCGTAGACTTACGTATATCTTGCGTTTCTTGAACAGGTTCTGGTAATGGAGTCACTTGTACTTGTGGTACTATCTCCATATCCAACTGTTCATTTTCCAACCCGTCTGTAGTGTCTGAAACTTCTTCCAGACTTATTTTACTCCCACTACCTCTTTTAGAAATAAATTCTCTTTCTAAGAAAGTAGCATATCGAGCCACAATAACTTTGTGCTCGCTTGGAAGATAAAAATAGTATCCCTTTGTTTCTTTGGGATAACCTACAAACATACACTTGATTGATCTTGCAGCAAGTTTATCAGAACTATCGTTCTTCACATAAGCATCGCAACCCCATACCTTGAGATAAGACAAGTTTGGCTTCTTTCCAAACCATAACTCAAATGGTGTCTTATCTGCAGCTTTGGTTGGAACTCGGTTAAGCATGTATGCTGCTGTTTCTAAGGCATAGCCCCAAAATGATAATGGAAGACTTGCATGACTCATCATTGATCTAACCATATCCATGAGTGTGCGGTTTCTCCTTTCTGAAACACCATTCCACTCTGGCGTTCGAGGAGGTGTAAGTTGTGAAATTATGCCACACTCCTTGAGGTAATCAATGAATTCTTGACTAAGATACTCGCCCCCTCGATCACTTCGAAGGATCTTAATCTTTTTGTCAAGTTGGTTTTCTACTTCATTCTTAAACTCCTTAAACTTTTCAAGAGTTTCTGACTTTTGCCGCATTAAATAGATATATCCATATCTGCTAAAATCATCAGTAAAAGTCACGAAGTAGATATAAGCTCCTCTGGCCTAAACTGACAATGGTCCACACACATCACTATGTATGAGTTCTAGTAGTTCATTCGCTCTTTCTCCAATATTGGAAAAAGGCTTCTTAGTCATCTTTCCTTGTAAACAAGCTTCGCATGTATCCATGGATTCTAATTCAAATGAATCCAAATACCCATCATTGTGTAACTTAGCAATGCGCTTCTCGTTTATATGACCAAGTCTACAATGCCAAAGGTAAGTTGGGTTCGAGTCACACGATTTATGTTTCTTATTCTCGATGCAATGTACCGGCTCATGTAAGTTTAAAACATACAAACCATTGTTTAAAGATCCGTTTCCATAGAAAAGATCATCTAAATAAAAGGAACACATCTTGTCCTTAAATTTAAAAACAAAACCTTTAGTGTCTAAACTGGACACCGAGATGATGTTCTTAGAAAAACTTGGAACATAACAACAGTTTTCTAGTTTCAAAATAAGTCCACTGGGCAAACTTATTTTATAAGTCCCTACAGCTAATACAGCTACTCTTGCTCCATTAGCCACTCGTAGGTCCATCTCGCCCTTGGACAACCGTCTGCATTCACTTAGTCCCTGCAGGTCCACACAGATATGAGAACTACATCCTGAATCTAGGACCCATGAGGATGAAACAGAAAAATTACATTCAATCATAAAAATACCTGAAGCACCAGCCCCACTAGTATTTTTCTTTTAAAAGAGGTAGCAATTCTTCTTCCAGTGGCCTTTCTTGCCACAGTGAAAGCATATAGCTTCCTTCTCATTAGATTGGGGAATCTGTTAGCCTTTCTTCAGTTTGGGCTTTTGGCCCGGGTAAGCAGACATCTTTGATTTCTTAACCTTGGGGTTGAACTTCCCCTTGCTCATTCTCTTGTTGGTATTTCTCACCAACATTGCATTTGAAACAATCTTCTGTTTCATGTCTTTCTCTGCTGTCTTGAGCATGGTCAACAGATCGGCAAGACTCTTCTCCATGTTGTTCATATTAAAGTTCATCATGAACGGAGCGAACGATGGAGGCAGGGAACACAAAATGGCATCAACAGCCAAATGAGTATCCATCTTGGAGCCCAAACTTGTGAGCTTCTCTATGTACCCTATCATCTTGAGTACATGAGGCCCGACAGGGTTCCCTTCCTGCAATTTCATCACGAAAAACGCTCGAGAGATTTCAAATCTCTCAGTCCGTGCACTTTCTTGGAAGAGCTCGCGCAAATGGATATCAATATCCCTAGCGCTCATATTCTCATGCTGCTTCTGCAACTCTGGAGACATTGCAGATAGCATGAGACATTGCACGTCAATAGCATCTTCCACATATTGATCATAAATGATCCGATCTGTTTCAGAAGTGTCTGCTGTGGGCACAGCTGGTGGCTCAGAATCTAGTACATGAAACTTTCTCTCTTGTTTCAGTACAATCTTGAGCTTTCGATACCAGTCCAGGTAATTTGGTCCTTGGAGGATATTTTCTTTCTCCAAAATACTTTGCAGCGAAAGGTTGGTCGACATCTACAACAAATAAAATTTTGAATCATTATTTGTGAATAGTTATATAAAGGACTTTTATAAACTCCCACTATTTTATTCAAACCTAATAGCCCCTACTATTAAGCTCGATAATTAGTTGGTAATAATTCCTAGCGGGACCGAATACTCAAATCCTATAGTATGCACACAACTGAGTTGTACTTACACACCATAGTCGTTAAGTAGGCACTACTCGCCAGTCACAAATCCATGTGACCCTCGGTGTTCTCAATTTGGGTTAATATTTTCTTAAACCCCTCGCCTATCAAATCAATTGACTTTAGCTTAGCTAACAAATCAATTAATCTGAGTTAAGTCAACCCATCAATAAATTATGAAAAACTACAACTGTACTAATGCGAGCCCACAACTGAGCTGTACCGACTCACGAAGTACGTCGACTATTTTCATTATTATCGATGGAGGGCAAATAAAACTTGACTTAATATTCATGGGATTTTTGATTAATTGTCTCACCAATATATTTATGGGCTTAGTTTTTATTATTATTATTTTATTCAAGTCCATTTTATTTTCTAAGCCCTGTTAAATTGGGCTAATAGTTATTAGCTACGGGCCAAAATAATTTGATGCTATTGAACCCAAATTGTCAATTAAATCGTTTGTGGCCTTTTAATCCTCGGCCACTTAAATTGATAAATGCTTTTGGCATTTTAAATTATGGGTCACAGAAGACTCGACCCCATACTAATTCTCTTTATAAATTGAACCCTATTGATTTTAATTCAAAACTTCGGCCGAATTAGGTTTTGAGTTTTAATTCCAAGCCAACTCTATTAACAGAGTTAAACTACTTTGAGTCCTTTTATTTGTCATGGCCGAATTAAAGTTCCCTTATAGTTCTCATAAGCGTAAGCAATTTTATTTCTCTTACAATTATATTTACAATTAGGAAACTTTACTAAGCAATCTTAATCAATGATAAGATTCGCACATCAAGTCCTTCTCATCAAAGTTTATTGCTTTTCACTTGGATTCTTACATTGTTTCGTGGGCACAGCAAGGAATATCATAATCATTCAATTAAATTTTTTGTTAAAATAAAATATCGATTTATACGATACGATCACAAATAAGCTCGGATACCACTAAAGGGTTTCCACCGGGCGCAGCGGAAACTCGTTTCGGAAAAACTATCCATAACACGCCCCGGATTTATGTGATACGTATAAATCGAATAGTAACGTTAAATAAAACAAACCTCGTTGTTGCGGATGCGAACTTCAAGAGTCCCAAACGTGACTCCTCTAGAAGTATCCACGCACACGAAACACGAACACCCGAATTCGCTACGGTGCTAGCCCTCGGAATTCTTTATGGTGTATTCTTTCGGAAGCCCTGGACTAAGATTTCCTTCTGTGGCTCTCTTAGTATATCAATCCCACAATTCAATCACGGACAAACTTTATATTGTGAGTTTTCTACCGCCATTGTCAAATCAGTTACATTAAATAATTTCTTTTAATCTCCAAATTGCACGTACTAAAGTTAGCTTACCCACGTAGCAATGCTACAATTAGGTTTGGAGTAGCCAAATAGGTTTAGCCACGTAACTTGTAAAAAATGATAATATAATAATATAATATAATAATATAATAATTAATTATAATAATTATATTATTATAGCCTACAACTTAGACATATTTGATCAACTGAAATCCAACACTAGGATTTATTACTTCCGATATTTCAGAATAAATTTGTAGTCCAACAAATTCTAATTCTGAAAATTTATAATTCTAATATCCATTAGAATTATATAACAATGTCCGTGTTTACGTGCGACCCTCTAGGTTCTATATACGAAGGCAATATATATCCATACATAGACTGAGGTAACCGTCTAGCAACAGTTTTCAGTCACCCAACGTAATAGAATATTGGTAATGAACCAAAACCGCATTGAAACGATTTCTGTGTAATTCAATCTCTTCATCTCACCGACATCCTGATTAATTCAGTGCATTATGTGTCATCACTGAATTAATTATTTTACTTGATTTCTGAGATATAATATATCTTAACTCGAATGATAAACATTCCTCCACGGCCGTGTGTTTAAAATCACTAATATCTCAATCAAGAGGCCAGGATGTCAACTCTCTAATCCAAGAGAGCGATGAATCCTATATTGACTCAACACTATCCTCTCTACGCTTCGCTGCACACCCAATAACCGTATTACTCACAATCCGATTAAAGAATGCTTTTAACGGCATCAAAGTGAACAACTACACGTATAGAATAAATGGAGGTCTCAAGTCAGGAGATCAGTTACACTCGTTCAACAAGAGAAGTGACCAATGACACTTAATATGTGGTATTCTCTATAAACGGGTCATGTCCAGTGTACCCTAAACTTAGGCACTCCCGAGTATAACTTGAACATGCATCCCTTGGTCTAATTCGACCTAAGTTATACTCGGCGTTGATCTAGATGTTTATGTCCCATCTAAACATCTATCCGATCAACGACAATTTTAGATTGATAAATAATCAATCTATGGGACTTTACCGTAAAGTTAATTACGATCAGAAAAGTAATTAATAAACAGTAAATACTTGCCTTTATTAACAACTATTCACATATATTACAAAGTGTCTTGGCACATACGCGCACACATTAACAGTTGGGTCTATTCTCAGGTACTTCACGCGACTGGCCCTGCACTGAAGCCTGAACGGCGACTGAAGGGAGTGTTGGGCTGTGCCATTACGAGAGATCCCATGCCGGGAAGCATAAAGAGAGCCAGGATGGAGGAGCTGCCGGCGAAACAATCCATGAAGAGCTTTTAGCTTCTTAAGGACTTGGATGGCTGAACTAAAAAGGGTGGGAAAGAGGAAGGAAGGAAAGCCAGGGGGAGGGACAAGTGATCCATCCAGTCCTGCTATTATTCGATTGGATCGGATCTGTTTTGGAGACAAATGTAAATAAATGCCTTATTTCCTACTTGCAGACGCACTTTGGGCTTTATAGGAAGGAATCTGGGCCACCTCTGTAGTTCTCCTCCTTTTCTTTCTCCTTTATAAATTACCTTTATAAAAGAAACAACAGTCTTCTTCTTAAATAAACTCGATTATTGGTTTGCTTTTTTATAAAGGAATCCAAAACTGCTTTAGGTAAATACATATGGGAACAAGAGAACAAACCCCCCGACTGTCTTCTCTTCATCCCATCCAACTGAGACGACCGGAGAAATGGCTGCAGCTGTTGTGACTGTCCTGGTTGACGACTTGCTTCAGAGTTTGAGCGAAGAAGGCTCCCTCACGAGGCTCGGTCCTCAATGGGGAGTTGAAGCTCAACTCCAAGAGATCCACGACCTCTTGTCTTCTGTTCAGGTGGTCTTGCCTGAGGCAGAAAGGAAGTTCCCGTGTAGCTTTGAGCTGCAGGATAGGATTAGAGAGCTTAAGGATGCCGTTTATGACGCAGAGGACCTGCTGGAGGAGCTGTCCTTGGAGGAACCCTCGCGGCTGCGGGATGGAAAGCTACGCCGCCTCTTCCGGCACGTAGAAAGTGGTTGGTTCGGACGGAGGATGGGCCGGGAGCTTCAGGCCATCGCAGGGCGCCTTCGAGGTCTGAAAGATCCACTTATCCGCATCATCCGTAGCATTCCGGTCGAGGTTCAGGATGGCCTGGAAGCGCGCGAGATCCCGTTCGTCGGGAGAGCCAACGAGAAGAGAAAGATTCTCAGGTTCCTGTTGGATGGAGGCTCGGAAGATAATTCCGTTGTGGTAGTACGTGGTGATTGGAGGTGTGGGAAAGCCGTACTTGTTGAGGAGGTGATGAAGGATTTAAGGGCGAGTGGGCATTTTGATGTTAAAATCTGGGTGAATGTGTCTGCTCTGTTTGACACGAACAGGGTGGCACAGGAAATCATAGGTAGTATAAGGGAAGAGGAAGATGAGGAAGAGGGGGAGGTGTTTGGATGGGAGCAGTCAATTCATCTGTTAGCGAGGCTTCTCGATGATACCAAGAGGTACCTCTTCGTTCTCGACAATATATATGTCGGAGATTGGGTTTCAGAGGGGTGGTTACGCTTCAGGAGTTCACTGGAGGGAGGAGTTGCCAGTGGGAGCAAAATCCTGGTGACTGTTTCTATTTCGGCAGCTCCAAATCTCGCCCTGCACCGTACTGATTATGTTGATTTTCGAAGGTTGGATCGGGAAGACGCGGTCGTATTACTAAGGGAAACAGCTTCCCGGGGAAGGGAGGGATATCATATTTTATTCAACAACCCTGCAATTCTTAAAATCGCGAGAGAAATCGTTGATTTATGCCATTTCGGGAATCCGTGGATGATAAAGGCAGCGGGAGGTTACTTGTCCCACCAACCTCCTGCTGTTGAGGATTTGACACGTCTTCTTGACTGGCTACGTGGTTATGATTATCGATATAATGGATTCTCTCATTTGCTTCGTGGAGGTTATCCGTTCTCTGATATAACAAGTCCAGGAGTGAAGAAGAGGTACGACAATCTTCCCCCAAGGATTAGACAGTGCTTCGCCCTCTGTTCCTTGTTCCCAAGTGGTCACCCCATCAACCCTCATACCCTGGCCCAGCTCTGGATCTCCCTTGGATTTATCCACAACGACCATGACGAAGATGACTGTCGGCCGTTGGAGGTTATCGCCTACCATTACTTGGATGTATTACTACAGGAAGAGCTGTTCCAAGTAAAGAAATACGATATCTTTGGGAAGGTAAAATAGGTCGCTCTGCATCCCCATGCCCAAGAATTGGCTCCTTCTATCGCTGGTTGGGAGTGTCTGGCTTACCATGTTCCCTTACCGGTGGATTTCTATGTGCGACAATATGCTCGACATCGATCAATTATAGATTATGATCTACCTATACGGTACAACGGTTTGCCACACGACAAGCTGCGAACCTTTCTTCATTTCATGGAAGACCGTACCAAACTGGGGGAAATGTGCCACTATCTGATCGCCGAACTAAATCCAAAGAGAAACAGTGTGCGTGTGTTGGATCTCCATGATGTGAAGGCAGATGTGTTGTCGAAAGGTGTTTGGAAGCTGAAGCATCTGAGATACCTCGACCTCTCTGGCAACAGCACGCTCCAAATGCTTCCTCCAGCGATCATCCGACTACTGAACTTGCAGACCCTCAAGCTCTCGGGTTGCTCTTCTCTCACGGAATTGCCCCGTGAAATGAATAACTTGTCCGCTCTCAGGCATCTCTACATCGACGGTTGCTGGAAGTTGTCTCTCATTCCAAGGGGACTCTGCGACTTGAAATGCCTCAACATACTCACAAACTTCATCTTGCCTCCTGATGATTCAAGCCAAAAGGCTGATTCAGCTGGCCTCACTGATCTTTGTAAGCTGAATGATCTCAGAGGGAGCCTTGAAATCAGAAACCTGGGCTGTTACGATGAAGAGCTCATGGACGAAGGATCGGAAGGATTGTTGGATAAGAAAAGTTATTTAGAGTCTGTTGAACTACGATTCATGAATCTACCGACAGATAAATGGTTATTGGAGAAGCTCCAGCCACACCAGAATTTGAAAGGACTGAGAATCCACAACTACGGGGGTACTCAATATCCTCAATGGATGACTCGACTCTCAACTCTCTTGCCAAATCTAGTTGAGATAGCACTGATTGGATGCGAAAATTGCATGTATCTGCCCCAGTTTGACCATCTGCCTCATCTAAAGAAGTTGACAATTCAAGGGCTGCCAGATCTCGAGCATCTAGAGTCAGGTTCAGGACGAAGCCTAACCGAGGATGCAAATGATGTGCAGCCTTTCAGCAACCTCTCATCATTATGCATCAAGGACTGCCCTAAGTTGAATTCCCTGCCGATGATCCCACGTCTCATGAAGCTGACTCTGGAGAATGTAAGTGAAGAGTTATTCGGGCATCCTTGTCAACTTCCTAACATGAAGATTTTACGTCTGGAGAATATTGAGCTCGATCACTTGCCGGAGGAATGGCTTCGAGGTCTTACCAGTCTTAAGGAACTTCACATTGGGAGCTGTCATTTTTTGGTCTCTTTCATTCTGGGAATCAGTCATCTCGGGATGCTGGAAACGCTCTCCGTCTAGTACTGTAAGGAGCTTGATCTGTCCACGGATGAGCAGGGAAACACCCGGTGGAACTGTAAGGCCTTAAAAGCCTCCGGTGCCTAACGATCTACAAGGCCTCTAAAATGGAGCATCTTCCCGAGTGGCTATCACATGTTGCTACTATGAGATTCCTCTGCATAAGATCATGTCCGAGACCGGTGGTGCTACCAAAGTGGACTGGGAGCCTACAATCACTGAAACTACTTGAACTGATTCACTGCCCTAGGCTAGCATCATTGCCTAAAGGTATACATCAATTCAACAAAAGCTACCCAAAGAAACTCACAATTGTTGGATGCCCAGTCATGAAGAGTCAAATGAGAAGGGGGATATCAACAATACACGGACGTGGATCATCTCACCGGCTCTGAAGAGACAGACAGGAAAAAACAAGAACAAGAGGGAAAGTTTATTTATTGTCTATCTCCAACGAACTCCTTCAGACAGTTCTGGCATGGCAGATGGTGTCTAAGTAACCTTTTTGACATGAGTGATTGTATCTTTTTTTCTGGTATGCATTAATTAATTAGTAGTATTATGTAATCGACAGTGATGCACCTCAATCAAACTTATCTTGTTACTCAATTGATAATGATATGAGAAAGTAAGGACCATATTCGGATAAGTTAAAACTTTTGTACTATTTTGTAATTAATCCAAAATCCTTCTAAATGACCCCGGAACCCCGCGCGCTTCTTTCCTTCTTTCTTTCTTTCTTTTTTTGTTTCCATAAATCCGTTCGCGGCTTTCCCTTTTTTCCTTCCATCGATGGAGACGAAGAGCGGGCAGATCGACTTGGACCAGCTGTTCTCCTACTGCGATGACCTCGGTTCTGTGCTCAGGAACGACAAGGATGTGGTCGGCCTCTCCGATCTCCTCCGCGGCTCCGACTCCCTCCGTGCTTCCTCCCTCGCCGACCTCGACCGCCTCTCGTCCTCGATCCAAGGTCGGAATCGTTTTATATTGTCATATTCCTCTTGATTCGGCTGTTGGGAGGGTTTAATTTCATTTCGATTGGGGGGGTGGGGGGATGCCGGAAGAGTGCGAGTTATGCCCTCAACTTGTCTAGCGGATGAACTTTCAGGGTTCGGATTCTGCTTGTGAGCGGGTCACGTGAGTGGTTTGGACTGTTTAGCGGTTGTAATTGGACACTATTGTTTGGCTTGAATGAGTTCTTGTAAGGTTGATGTGCAGCCTTTCAGCAACCTCTCATCATTATACAACAAGGACTGTCCAAATTTGAATTCCCTGCCGATGATCCCACGTCTCATGAAGCTGACTCTGAGTGAATGTAAGCGAAGCGATATTCAGGCATCCTTGTCAACTTTCTAACCTAAAGAATTTACGTCTGGAGAATATCGAGTTTCTCGACCACTTGCCGGATGAATGGCTGCGAGATCTTACAAATATCAAGGAACTTCACATTGGGAGCTGCCCTTCACTGGGCTCTTTTTCGCGGGGAATCGGTCATCTCGAGAAGCTGGAAACACTTTCTAGAGTGGATTGGCAGCCTACAATCGCTGGAACTGATTCACTGCCCTAGGCTAGCATCATTTCCTGAAGGTATACATGACTTCACCAGCAGCTACCCGAAGAAACTCACAGTTGTTGGATGCCCAGCCCTGGAGAGTCAATTGAGAGGGGAAGAAGCAGAAGAAGATGAGCATGTAATAGGGCGAACGGTGCCATGACTCGTTTCAATCGGCAGAAGAAGAAGAATAAGTAGAGCAAGTCAGGAGGAGAAGAGGTCGAGCATCTCACATGCTCTAAAGCAACGTATTTTGCTTACTGAAATTAAATAAATAAAATATACTTTAATGCGAGTTACTTCTACGAAGCTGTTTTTCACTTCATACCTGAATCACTGATCTCATATCCCAAAGGGCTCATAAATTTGGGAATCCAATCCGACTGGAAGTAATCAAATGCAGAAGAACCCCGGAGCGGATTAAAAACTGCAGGGGGCGAAGATTATGTCTCCATTGCTTGCCACGGGAGAAACGTTTCATATTCAAGAGAGTCTATTATATCTTGATAATCAAGTAAAATAATTAATTCGGTGATGATGTATTTTGCGCCGAATTAATTGGGATGTCGGTTAGATAAAGAGATTGAATTACACGGTAATCGGTTCACAGTGATTTATGATTTATTATCATTATCCTAACACATTTGGTGACTAAAAACTATTGTTAGACGGTTACCTTAGTTTGTGTATGAATATACTCTGCCTTCGTGTATAAGACCTAGAGGGTCGCACGCATAGCACGTCGACACGAACATTATATTTTGATTATTTTAGTGGATACTAAAATTATTCATTTTATTTCAGAAATTGGATTATTAATTTATTCTGGAATATCGGAAGCAAATAAATATCAAGATCGAATATGGATTTATTCGGTTTTTTTCTATTAGATAAAGTATTTGATATTTTATTTGAGTAAATTAATATTTGATAATATATGTATGAGTTAAATCTATTTATATTATTTTATTCAATATTTTTATTCTTACTAAAGATCATACGTTACATTTTGGAAACAAATTAAGTTTCCTGTGAGATTTATTTTGATTAATGACGTGATTGAAACGGGAAGTAAATAGGCAATCAAATGGTCAGATTGTTTCAAAGTTAAAAGAAAAGGACGATAGAAAAATAGAGAGATTGAAAAATCCCAAAGAGTTTTTGGCTTGGTAAAACAAAAGAGGAGGTTTTGTGAGCTTCCGGTTTTGAGACTAGACGGACTCAAGAGGTTAGCACCTACCGGATCGTCAAGTGTTCGTGATCGTGTGCGCATGGATACCTCTAGAGGAGACACACGTGGTGCTCTTAATCGTTCGCTACAATTCTTGTTTTATCAAAAGTTGAGGTACAATTTTCGAGTAAGGTTATTTTATTTGGGCTAAAGTATAATTATTTTATCTTCCGCTGCGCACTAAAACTAACATGAAGGACTCTGCACCCTTCGCTAATCCATACACTGCACAGAAACCGGAGCCTCATCCTCGACTCGGCTCGAAGCTCAAGCTTCCGCGGCAATGAAATTGAGGGAGAGACCTGAATGTCTAAATCAAGAAGATGAGTCGGGCATGTATGATTGTTGTCTTGTCCTTGGAAGAAAGCTCGTTCTCACCAAGGATTGATGTGAGAAGTTCCTCTTTTTGCCGCAGTTTGATCCCGAGATTTGTTCTTATGTTGAAGGTCCCTCGGATTTGACATCGGACAAGGTTGTGTGCTGGCTTTTCTTGTCTGTAATTGCTGTTTCCTTCTTTTCCAAGAGAAGTTTGTAGATTGGATCCTTGATGGCTCCCGGCAGCGTTACATGGCAGGGTTGTCTCTGTCTCACCCTTGGCTTTGTTCGTGCGGTGCTTGGAGACCTGTCGCCGACGCCTTCACCAAATGCTCCAGCAGGTTAGCCGGAATAGGGCTGTAAATGGTCCGGTTCGGATTGAGTTGTGTATATTTTGTACCCGAACCATTGTTATCGGGTTCATAACTTTCGACCCAAACCGTTAACCCAAACCAAAATATTTTTTTCAAAACCGAACCGATTTTTGGGGTTCGGTTCGGTTCGGGATCCGATAAAATCATAAAACATAAATCATTTTATAAAAATTTTGACTTATAATTCTGAAGTTCAAAAATTTTGACATATAATAGTTCCCAGATTTAAAAACAAAGAAGGGTAATTACAAAAAGTCTAATTTCATGTAACTTTGAAATTTCAGCCCAGTTTAACATACAAAATTCACGTGGACTTGTGCGACAATATCTTCCACTTGCATAACCTATATTCGTTGAAAAGAAAAATATTAATTATATAAGATATGATTATAAAAAATCAATACTATCATACTTACATTGAATAAATCTCTTCAAATTATTCCTCAATGTTGTAATAAGAATCGGCATTTTCAGACAAATCTAAAATAGAGAGAAGATAATTGTATTATCAGTTAATATAAACTGAAAAAGAATAAAAGCATTTGAATATATGAAAGTTACCATACTTACCCGTTTCAAAAGCTTTTAATTCTTCAGAATATTCATCAATCGAAAACAATCCAGCTTGTCTATTTCGCAGCCAATTTTGAGCACATATAAGAGCTTCCACTGTCTTAGGAGACAACGAACTACGAAATACATTGATGACTCGTCTTCCTGTACTAAAAGCAGACTCGGAAGCAACGGTCGAAACAGGAATAGCTAAAACATCTTGTACCATCACAGATAAAACTTGATATCTAGAAGAGTTTAATTTCCACCAATCCAAAATGCTAAAATCTAAGCCAAAAGAAGTTTCACAAGCCTCAGCCAAATACTTCTCTAACTCAGATTTTTCTTTAACATTTTCATTTCCTGCTTGTCTCAAATACATGGCAGTCATTATATCTAAAGATGTATCAATGGATGTTTCACTTAAGTCTAGGTTATTTTGTGTATGCGAAATAGATTTGTTAAGAATATTATTATAGTGATCAAATAATGCTCCAAGTGTCGCTTCTATTTTCTGTAACAACTCTTTTGCTTTTTCTTCTTCATAGAAAATACCAACAACCCATTTAACATATTTCAATTTATGCCTAGGATCTAATATTATAGCTATGAACAACATAATATTAATGTTGTTCACATTACCCCAATATTTTTCAAACTTGAGCTTCATCCTTTTAGCCATTGAAAGTAGACCCATATTTTCATCCGAACAATATTTATTAATCATCATGCCAATACCAAAAATCTCATTCATATAATAGTTAGTAGTTACATAAGATGAACCAGAAATTTTTAAAGTAGCATTATAAAACAACTCAAGAAATAACAGAATATCACGAGCATACTTCCAATCATCATAAGTAGGGACTCCTTTTATTTTATTAAGTTCGTCAACGAACTTGTTTTCATGAATCTCCATTATGTCAAAAACCTTTTGAAACTTCAAAGCAGAATCAATCATCATATAAGTAGAATTCCATCTTGTCTCAACATCCAAGCATAACAAACCTTTATGCTCCACTTTCTCGCTTTTAACATATGTCATAAACTTAGCGAATCGTGAGGGAGAAGACCTTACATAACGAACTACACTCCGAATTCTTATAATAGCATCATCTATTTCCTTTAACCCATCTTTAACAATCAAACTAAAAATGTGAGCGCAACATCTCATATGAAGATATTCGCCTTTCAAAATAAGTGTATCTCGATGTTGAAACCTTCTTTTCAAATATTGAATATAAAGATCATTCGAGCTAGCATTATCAACAGTTAAACAAAAGATTTTACTAATACCCCAACTAGCCAAACATGACTCAATAGCTTTACCAATTATTTCTCCCGAATGACCAGAAATCGGACAAAAATTTAATATTTTCTTTTGTAAAATCCAATTAGCATCAATAAAATGAGCTGTCAAACACATATAATTTAAATTTTGACATGATGTCCATATATCTGTTGTAAGACTAACCCTCTTTGGCATTTCAGAAAAATATTTTTTCAATTTTGTCTTTTCATCCGAATAAATATTGATAATGTCATTTTTCAAGGTATTTCGACAAGGAGCAATAAATTCAGGTTGTACAGAGGCCATAAATTGTCTAAATCCTTCATTCTCTACATGCTTAAAAGGTAATTCATCCAATATAAACATTAAAGCAAGGGCTCTTCTACTTGCAGCTTGGTCAAACTTCCATATTTTATTATTAGAAGAACTTTTAATAGATGGGAAAGATATGCTAGTCTGACTTTTTTCTTTATTATTAGGGTTCTTCTTACATCTACCAAGATGTGCATGAAGCGTGCTAGTTCCAATTGTACTATTTGCACAAAAATCTTTTGAACAGTATCGACATTTAGCACGCTGATTATTATGTTCATCGGAATGCAATATATCAAAATGTTCCCAAACAGATGACCTTTTTTTTCTCTTAGTATGACTAACTGGTTGGCCTTGTTCCAGAGGAATATGGGTTGATTGCACCGAAGCGGGTTGACAAGTAGCATCGACACCACATCCATCATCACCCCGATGTGAATTGATTTCTACATTCGACATAAACAAAAAATTTTCACAAATTCAAATTTAAAATCGAATCTTAGTTCAAAATATGCTCTAATCAAAAATTTAAAATGATCTCGGGTTCGTGCTCGTACATTGATCACGACTTCCAATGGAGTGATTCATCGAAACTTAGGGCTAAAAGGAACTTGAAGAAATTGGTGTGGCTGGATTCGAAGAAGTGGGTGTGTGTAGCCTGGCTGCGCAATTGGGAGAAGGGGGCGGAGGCGGAAGAGATGAAAAAAAGTAGGGTTTTTTCCCCTTATATAGTCATTACTTACAATGACAAAAATAACCCTGGTTATTGGGTTTTTCGGGTCAAACCGAACCCATTAAACTATAATGAGAAAAACCGAAAAAAAAACCGAACCGAAATTAAAATATTAAAACCAAACCAATAAAATTAAAAAACAAAAAATCCGAAATTATCGGTTTGGTTTGGTTCGATTCGGTTTGGATTATCGGGTTATCGGATTTTATTTTCACCCCTAAGCCGGAATATCTCGAGGCTTGCCTCATCATTGAGAAATTATCCTCTTGTTGCTGAGTTTTGTTCTCCAGGACATCTAGAGTGTCCACTCAACTTCAGCGCTTTTCCTTACAAGCCAACGGGGGAATGCATCGGCCAACGGGCACAGGCAACTTACTGGGGCAGCTACCGGACGACTGACTGCTGCCAAAATGCCCTTGTCGTCCTTTCCCAGATGCTGGCCTCTCTTGCCTGGAAAACGCAAGGGAACATCTTCATCCCCAAACAACAGTGGGAAAGCTGCAGCTCTTACCTTCTCCACCAACAAACAGAGCGATCCAATTTGTGTAACTTCGAGAGTCTCACTAGTGGGAGCAGCTACTGCTCGAGCCTGACCCTTAAATCCGTGACGGGAATGGATTCCTACGAGTGAGCACGGAAGAATTGTAGAAATTTTGGTACTTCATATGAGGAAACGTGCACTGCCTGCAGTGTAGCTGTAATAAGCCTTAGGGATGACCTGTTAAGGGAGGAAAAAGAGAACAATTCCGAGAAGACGATATGTGGTGTCGCGGCCGTGATTGCTGTGGCTGCAACAAACATTGAAGATGCTTCTTGGGTCGATAGCTTCTATAGATGCCTGCCTGCATTGGACAATGAGGGTAGGTACTCTGCTCAGTTCCATCTTCTCCGAGTCGATCGCTTCACTAGATCCTAATTTATTGATCATCCTTTCGTTACAGATTCCAATTACATCAAAGTCAGTAGTAAGTAAATAATCTCCATAATCAAAAATTTCATATATTATGCCACTTCGAAGATTAGCGCAGGCGGAAGAAAGTCGTGTAATTTCACAGATTCTGCCGTCAAGGTACTGTTAGCGATGTTCATGGCACTGATCGGGGTAATCCTGGTCATTTCGTTGATTAAATATGTGAATAAGCGCCAGAAGCCATCGCCGCCACCGCCGCCTCCGACTCCTCGTCCCAAGGATTTAACCATGGGTTCCAGCCTCTATCAGTTCTCAAAAGCGGAGATAGAGAAGGCGATCAACTTGTGCAACATGAAGAGTCTTGGAAAAGGCAGTGCAGGCGAGGTGTTCAAAGGCTTGCTCCCGAGCGGACAAGTGGTCCCCATCAAGCACATAACCGAGAGCAACACATCGGACACCTTCAAGCGGGAAATCGATGGTCTCTCCCCGGTCAGGCATCCAAACCATGTGTCTCTCCTCGGTGTCTGCATTGAAGAAGGGAAGCAGTACCTTGTATCGATCGCTCGTTCGTTCATTCGTCCATTAGATGTAACATGTGTGAAGTCTTAGTGTGTACACTTACGTGTCAAGACACTTTTATGTATTTATGGATAAATAATTAATAAAGACAAGTATTTGTCATTAATTGTTTACATTGTAAATTATTAATAATAATGTCCTACATATTAGTATATTAATATGAAATAGTCCGTTTTTGGATAAATGTTTAGAGGGGACATGAACATATAGATTATCGCTAAATGTAACTGATGTCAAGATAGACCAATGGATAATGTATCCAGGTTATACTTAGGGGTATCCTGAGGTTAGGGTTACTGGACACGACCCGATTAAGAAGATACCATATATTAAACATCATTGGCCAATCATCTTTATGGACGAGTGTAACTGATCTTTTGACTTGAGACATTCATTTATTCTATGCGTGGAGTTTGCGCACTTTGACGTTGTTAAAAGCAGTCTTTAACCGGATTGTGAGTAATACGATTGTTGGGTGTGTGACAAAGCGTAGAGAGAATAGTGTTGAGTCAATATAGGATTCGCTCTCTTGGATTAGAGAGTTGACATCTAGGCCACTTGATAGAGATATTAGTGACTCGAAAATCGGCCATGGGAGGAATGTTTTACATTCAAGAGAGTCTAATATATCTTGGTAATCAAGTAAAACAATTAATTCGGTGATGATGTATTTTGCGCCGAATTAATTGGGATGCCAGTTAGATGAAAAGATTTAATCACACAGTAATCGGTTCATAATGGTTTATGATTTATAATCATTATCCTAACACGTTGCGTGATTAAAAATTGTTGTGAGACGGTTACCTTAGTTTGTGAATGGATATACACTGCCTTCGTGTATAGGACATAGAGGGTCGTACGCATAGCACGTAAACACGAACATTGTATTATTGATTATTTTAGTGGATACTAAAATTGATCCTTTTATTATTTCAGAATTAGAGTTAATTGGATTATTAATTTATTCTGAAATATCGGAAAACAAACAAGCTATAGACCATGATCGAATATGGATTTATTCGGGTAGATTTATAAAGGATATATATTAAATATTTACTTATTGACTGAGATATTATATCCGATATATTTTATTTAATTAAATTATTTTAATGTATGTGTCGTTATTTTGAACGGATAGAATAAATTATTTATTTATTTTGAATCTGAGTTGATTTCTTTCCATTAATTGTGCCAATTAATTTATTTCGTTAAGATTGATTTATTTTGAGAAAATGGAAGGTTTTAAAAAAAACGTAATCAAAGTGGATAGTCTGATAGTTTTTGAGGGTCAATAGAAAAGATACAGTGTGGGAGAGAGTCTTGTGACTGGAGAAATTATTCCGGAAAAAGAAGCACGTACGATTCAAGCTTATTTTCCGTATTTTCTTCTTCGTCGTTCCAAGAGGCTAGCACCTATCGGATCGTCAAGTGTTCGTGATTGTGTGCGCATGAATACCGCTAGATGAGTCACACTTGGAGCTCTCAATTGTTCGTGACTACGCTTTGTTTATTCGGAGATTTTAAGTTACGATTCCCACGTAAGAATTATTTTTATTCTTTACCAAAATTATTTCTATCATACGTACCATGAGATCAGATTATTTTGGGCTGAAAAATCTTGTTTTACTGCTTCCACTGTGCCTGGATTTTAACAGGGATGTCACCATTTTTCTTTCTACAACATGGGGATCGTCCTGTCTTAGCAACGAGGTGGTTGCGTTCTGCAAGTGGGGGATATATAAAGAGGTGTACAGTTGTCTCATGAAATTTCGAGTCATTTTTTGGACAATTGTGAAAGGGGGGTGGGGAATGGGCTGTCTTTAAACAAATGGAATGTTGTCTCATGAAAGTGGAACAACTTAAAAAACACAAAACATATGCTTTGCCCTTAAATATCATACTTAAAAATGTTATTTTGGACTTAGTAAAGGTGGTGTGAGAATATGGAGGTTATCACATGGACAGAAAAACCAAGAGGAACTAAATGACAAAAGCACCCCAATTATCATTAATCACGCTTATGCTCAGTGCTTAAGCGGAGCCGTTTATCTTCAGTTTCGGCGTGCTCTTATCCTTCGTTGTATAGCCACTTTTCAATCTTCGAGGCTTTTGCACGACGACGCCCGGGTGTTATTCTTGTGCTTCTTCAGGCGAATGGATCCGGGCGATGAAGCTATCTTGAGGAGAAAATGCGCTGCCGTTTTAAACATGTAGCAGACCGCCGCATGATCGAGCTTGTCATACGGTTCAGGTCGTCGTAGGCGTATTTTCCATAAACGGAGATAATCACACACTTTTTTTTTTTTTTTTTTTACCACGCCTTATTATTTAGAAATGATGTCGGGCTCGAGGGCTTTGTAGGAACCGGGGTAGTTCCAGATATATAAGAGTTTCATCTCGTTTGGGCGTTGGAGAATTTATACGTGTTGACTAATAAGACTTACGTGGGTGTTGGGTCTATTCTCAGGTACTTCACGCGACTGGCCTCTGCACTGAAGCCTGAACGGCGACTGAAGGGAGTGTTGGGCTGTGCCATTACGAGAGATCCCATGCCGGGAAGCATAAAGAGAGCCAGGATGGAGGAGCTGCCGGCGAAACAATCCATGAAGAGCTTTTAGCTTCTTAAGGACTTGGATGGGTGAACTAAAAAGGGTGGGAAAGAGGAAGGAAGGAAGGACAGGGGGACGGACAAGTGATCCATCCAGTCCTGCTAGTCAAATGTAATGTAATGCCTTATTTCCTACTTGCAGACGCACTTTGGGCATTATAGGAAGGAATCTGGGCCACCTCTGTAGTTCTCCTCCTTTTCTTTCTCCTTTATAAATTACCTTTATAAAAGAAACAACAGTCTTCTTCTTATTTAAACTCAATTATTGGTTTGCTTTTTTATAAAGGAATCCAAAACTGCTTTCGGTAAATACATATGGGACCAAGAGAACAACCCCCGACTGTCTTCTCTTCATCCCACCCAACTAAAACGACCGAAGAAATGGCTGCAGCTGTGGCGACTGTCTTGGTTGATGACTTGCTACGGAGTTTGAGCGAAGAAGGCTCCCTCACGAGGCTCGGTCCTCAATGGGGAGTTGAAGCTCAACTCCAAGAGATCCACGACCTCTTGTCTTCTGTTCAGGTGGTCTTGCCTGAGGCAGAAAGGAAGTTCCCGTGTAGCTTTGAGCTGCAGGATAGGATTAGAGAGCTTAAGGATGCCGTTTATGACGCAGAGGACCTGCTGGAGGAGCTGTCCTTGGAGGAACCCTCGCGGCTGCGGGATGGAAAGCTACGCCGCCTCTTCCGGCACGTAGAAAGTTGTTGGTTCGGATGGAGGATGCGCCGGGAGCTTCGGGCCATCGCAGGTCGCCTTCGAGGTCTGACAGATCCACTTATCGGCATCATCCGTAGCATTCCGGCCGAGGTTCAGGATGTCCTGGAAGCGCGCGAGATCCCGTTCTTCGGGAGAGCCAACGAGAAGGAAGAGATTATCAGGTTCCTGTTGGATGGAGGCTCGGAAGGTAATTCCGCTGTGGTAGTACACAGCGGTTGGGGGTATGGGAAAACCGCACTTGTTGAGGAGGTGATGAAGGATTTAAGGGTGAGTGGGTATTTCGATGTTAAAATCAGGGTGAATGTGTCTGGTCCGTTTGACAGGAACAGGGTGGCACAGGAAATCATAGGTAGTTTAAGGGAAGAGGAAGATGAGGAAGAGGGGGAGGTGTTTGGATGGGAGCAGTCAATTCATCTGTTAGCGAGGCTCCTCGATGATACCAAGAGGTACCTCTTCGTTCTCGACAATTTATCTGTCGGAGATTGGGTTTCAGAGGGGTGGTGGTTACGCTTCAGGAGTTTGCTGGAGGGAGGAGGAGTTGCCAGTGGGAGCAAAATCCTGGTGACTGTTTCTATTTCGGCAGCTCCAAATCTCGCCCTGCACCGTACTGATTATGTTGATTTTCGAAGGTTGGATCGGGAAGACGCGGTCGTATCACTAAGGGAAACAGCTTCCCGGGGAAGGGAGGAATATCATATTTTATTCAACGACTCTGCAATTCTTAAAATCGCGAGAGAAATCGTTGATTTATGCCATTTCGGGAATCCGTGGATGATAAAGGCAGCGGGAGGTTACTTGTCCCACCAACCTCCTGCTGTTGAGGATTTGACACGTCTTCTTGACTGGCTACGTGGTTATGATTATCGATATAATGGATTCTCTCATTTGCTTCGTGGAGGTTATCCGTTCTCTGATATAACAAGTCCAGGAGTGAAGAAGAGGTACGACAATCTTCCCCCAAGGATTAGACAGTGCTTCGCCCTCTGTTCCTTGTTCCCAAGAGGTCACCTCGTCAACCCTCATACCCTGGTCGAGCTCTGGATCTCCCTTGGATTTGTCAACAACGACCATGACGAAGATGACCGTCGGCCGTTGGAGGATATCGCCTACCATTACTTGGATGTACTGCTCCAGGAAGAGCTGTTCCAAGTAAAGAAATCCGATATTTTTGGGAAGGTAAAATCGGTCACTCTGCATCCCCATGCCCAAGAATTGGCTCCTTCTATCGCTGGTTGGGAGTGTCTGGCTTACCATGTTCATCATTTTTCGGTGGATTTCTATGCGCGACAACATGCTCGACATCGATCTATTATATATTATGATCTACCTATATGGTACACCGGTTTGCCATACGACAAGCTGCGAACCTTTCTTCATTTCGAGGAAGACCGTACCAAACGGGAGAAAATGTACCACTATATGATGGCCAAACTAAATCCAATGAGAAACAGCGTGCGTGTGTTGGACCTCCATGATGTGAAGACAGATGTGTTTTTGGAAGGTGTTTCGAAGCTGAAGCATCTGAGATACCTCGATCTCTCTGGCAACAGCACGCTCAAATTACTTCCTCCAGCGATCATCCGACTGCTGAACTTGCAGACCCTCAAGCTCTCGGGTTGCTCTTCCCTCACGGAATTGCCCCGTGAAATGAATAACTTGTCCGCTCTCAGGCATCTCTACATCGACGGCTGCTGGAAATTGTCTCTCATTCCAAGGGGACTCTGCGACTTGAAATGCCTCAACATACTCACCGACTTCATCTTGCCTCCTGATGATTCAAGCAAAAAAGCTGATTCAGCTGGTCTCACCGATCTTTGTAAGCTGAATGATCTCAAAGGGAGCCTCGAAATCAGAAACCTGGGCTGTTACGATGAAGAGCTCATGGACGAAGGATCGGAAGGATTGCTGGATAAGAAAAGTTATTTAGAGTCTGTTGAATTACGATTCATGAATCTACTGACAGATAAATGGCTATTGGAGAAGCTCCAGCCACACCAGAATTTGAAAGGACTGAGAATCCACAACTACGGGGGTACTCAATATCCTCAATGGATGACTCGACTCTCAACTCTCTTGCCAAATCTAGTTGAGATAGCACTGATTGGATGCGAAAATTGCATGTATCTGCCCCAGTTTGACCATCTGCCTCATCTAAAGAAGTTGACAATTCAAGGGCTGCCAGATCTCGAGCATCTGGAGTCAGGTTCAGGACGAAGCCTAACCGAGGATGCAAATGATGTGCAGCCTTTCAGCAACCTCTCATCATTATGCATCAAGGACTGCCCTAAGTTGAGTTCCCTGCCGATGATCCCACGTCTCATGAAGCTGACTCTGGTGAATATAAGCGAAGAGATATTCAGGCATCCTTGTCAACTTCCTAACCTAAAAACTTTACGTCTGGAGAATATCGAGTTTCTCGACCACTTGTCGGAGGAATGGCTACGAGATCTTACAACTATCAAGGAACTTCACATTGGGAGCTGTCATTTTCTGGTCCCTTTCATTCCGGGAATCAGTCATCTCGGGATGCTGGAAACGCTCTCCGTCTGGAACTGCAAGGCGCTAGATCTGTCCAGAGATGAACAGGGAAACGTCGTGACAGAACTGCAAGGCCTTAAAAGCCTCCGGTGCCTGACGATCTACAAAGCCTTGAAAATGGAGCATCTTCCCGAGTGGCTATCCCATGTTGCTACTCTAAGTTTCCTCTCCATAAGATCGTGTCCAAGCCTGGTGGTGCTACCAGAGTGGATGGGGCACCCACAATCGCTCGAACTGATTCATTGCCCTGGGCTAGCATCATTGCCTGAAGGTATACATGACTTCACCAGCAGCTACTTGAAGAAGCGCACAGTTGTTGGATGCCCAGTCCTCGAGAGTCAAATGAGAGGGAACGAAGCAGAAGAAGATGGGCATGTAGCAGGGCGAACGACGCTACGACTCGTTTCAATCGGTGGAAGAAGAAGAACAAGTAGAACAAGTCAGGAGGGAAGAGGTCGAGAATCTCACATGCTCTAAAGCAACGTATTTTGCTTACTGAAATTAAATAAATAGAACATACTTTAATGCGACTTACTTCTACAAAGCTGTTTTGAACTTCATACCCGAATCGCCGATCGCATATCCCAAAGGGCTCATAAATTTGGGAATCCAACCCGACAGGAACTAATCAAATGCAGAAGAATCCAGGAGCGGACTAAAAAATACGGGAAACGAATATTATGTCTATGTTGCTTGCCATGGGAGAAATGTTTTATATTTAATAGAGTCTATTATATCTTGGTAATCAAGTAAAATAATTAATTCGATGACGTATTTTGTGCCGAATTAATTGGGATGTCGATTAGATAAAGAAATTGAATTACACGGTAATCGTTTCATAAGTTATTTATGATTTATTATCATTATCCTAATACGTTTGGTGACAAAAAACTATTGCTAGACGGTTAACTTAGTTTGTGTATGAATATACACTGCCTTCGTGTATAAGATCTAAAGGGTCGCACGCATACCACGTCAACACGAACATTATATTTTGATTATTTTAGTGGATACTAAAATTAATCATTTTATTTCAGAAATAGAATTAGTTGAATTATTAATTTATTCTGGAATATCGGAAACAAATAAATAGATCAAGATCGAATATGGATTTATTCGATTCTTTTCTATTAGATAAAGTATATGAAATAAGTATTTGATATTTTATTTGAGTAAATTAATATTTGATAATATATTTATGGGTTAAATCTATTTATATTATTTTATTCAATATTTTTATTCTTACTAAAAATCATACGTTACATTTTGGAAACAAATTAAGTTTCTTGTGATATTTATTTTGATTAATCACCTGATTGAAACGGAATGTAAATAGGTAATGAAGTTGTCAGATTGTCTCAAAGTTAAAAGAAAAGAAGATAGAAAATAGAGAGTTTGAAAAATCCCAAAGAGTTTTTGGCCTGGTAAAACAAAAGATGAGGTTTTGTGAGCTTCCGGTTTTGAGACTAGACGGATTCAAAAGGCTAGCACCTACAGGATCGTCAATTGTTCGTGATCGCGTGCGCGTGAATACCGCTAGAGGGGACACACGTGGTGCTCTGAGTCATTCGCTACAATTCTTGTTTTACCAAAAGTCGATGTATAATTTTCGGGTAAGTTTATTTTACAGTTGATTTGGGCTAAAGTATAATTATTTTACCTTCTGCTGCGCACTAAAAATAACACGAAGGACTCCGCACCCTTCGCTAATCCATACACTCATAGAAAGCGGAGCCTCATCCTCGACTCGGCTCGAAGCTCAAGCTTCCGCAGCAATGAAATTGAGGGAGAGACCTGAATGTCTAAATCAAGAAGATGAGTCGGGCATGTATGATTGTTGTCTTGTCCTTGGAAGAAAGCTCGTTCTCACCAAGGATTGATGTGAGAAGTTCCTCTTTTTGCCGCAGTTTGATCCCGAGATTTGTTCTTATGTTGAAGGTGCCTCGGATTTGACATCGGACAAGGTTGTGAGCTGGCTTTTTTTGTCTATAATTGCTGTTTCCTTCTTTTCCAAGAGAAGTTTGTAGATTGGATCCTTGATGGCTCCCGGCAGCGTTACATGGCAGGGTTGTCTCTGTCTCGCCCTTGGCTTTGTTCGTGCGCTGCTTGGAGACCTGTCGCCGACGCCTTCACCAAATGCTCCAGCAGGTTAGCCGGAATATCTCGAGGCTTGCCTCATCATTGAGAAATTATCCTCTTGTTGCTGAGTTTTGTTCTCCAGGACATCTAGAGTGTCCACTCAACTTCAGCGCTTTTCCTTACAAGCCAACGGGGGAATGCATCGGCCAACGGGCAAAGGCAACTTACTGGGGCAGCTACCGGACGACTGACTGCTGCCAAAATGCCCTTGTCGTCCTTTCCCAGATGCTGGCCTCTCTTGCCTGGAAAACGCAAGGCAACATCTTCATCCCCAAACAACAGTGGGAAAGCTGCAGCTCTTACCTTCTCCACCAACAAACAGAGCGATCCAATTTATGTAACTTCGAGAGTCTCGCTAGTGGGAGCGGCTACTGCTCGAGCCTGACCCTTAAATCCATGACGGGAATGGACTCCTACGAGAGAGCACGGAAGAATTGTAGCAATTTCGGTACTTCATATGAGGAAACGTGCACTGCCTGCAGTGTAGCTGTAATAAGCCTTAGGGATGACCTGTTAAGGGAGGAAAAAGAGAACAATTCCGAGAAGACGATATGTGGTGTCGCGGCCGTGATTGCTGTGGCTGCAACAAACATTGAAGATGCTTCTTGGGTCGATAGCTTCTATAGATGCCTGCCTGCATTGGACAATGAGGGTAGGTACTCCGCTCAGTTCCATCTTCTCCGAGTCAACTGCTTCACTAGATCCTAATTTATTGATCATCCTTTCGTTACAGATTCCAATTACATCAAAGTCAGTTGTAAGTAAATAATCTCCATAATCAAAATTTCATATATTATGCCACTTCGAAGATTAGCGCAGGCTGAAGGAAGTCGTGTAATTTCACAGATTCTGCCGTCAAGGTACTGTTAGCGATGTTCATGGCACTGATCGGGGTAATCCTGGTCATTTCGTTGATTAAATATGTGAATAAGCGCCAGAAGCCATCGCCGCCACCGCCGCCTCCGACTCCTCGTCCCAAGGATTTAACCATGGGTTCCAGCCTCTATCAGTTCTCAAAAGTGGAGATAGAGAAGGCGATCAACTTGTGCAACAAGAAGAGTCTTGGAAAAGGCAGTGCAGGCGAGGTGTTCAAAGGCTTGCTCCCGAGCGGACAAGTGGTCGCCATCAAGCACATAACCGAGAGCAACACATCAGACACCTTCAAGCGGGAAATCGATGGTCTCTCCCGGGTCAGGCATCCAAACCTTGTGTCTCTCCTCGGTTTCTGCATTGAAGAAGGGAAGCAGTACCTCGTCTATGAGTACTGTGCATCGGGAAACCTTGCCAGCCATTTACTGAGTAAAAAACATTTCCAAGCCTTAGTAGGTTCTGTCGATTTCTCTGCGAGGATACTGAACCGTGTGCCCTTTCATTGGTTCGTTCGCAGAAGAGGACGCGCTCCTAACATGGGAAAGAAGAGTCAAAATCTTGAGGGATTGCGCGCTCGCCTTAAAATATCTGCACCACTTCATCAATGGATGTATCGTGCATAGAGATATCAAGGTAAACCCAGAACTCAAGTTACATAGTATGTGCTGTGCCAATGCCCCGGCAGTTTGACGACATTGTTTACAGCTTACCAACATCCTGTTGACCGAGAAATTGGAGCCAAAACTCTCTGATTTCGGCCTAGCGAAGATTCTGGGGATGGAAGAGAGCAAAGTGTTCACGGATGTCCGAGGAACTATTGGTTATATGGATCCAGAATACATGAGTAACGCCAGGTTGACGTGCGCCAGCGACATTTACAGTTTCGGCATAGTCGCGCTCCAGGTCCTGTCGGGACAGAAAGTAATTGAATTGGATGTCGACGCAAGGGACCAGCTAACCAGGAAGGTAAAACTATCCTTCGAGACAGCCAAAAAGGCGGGAGACAATTTATTTGGAACTTTACACGAGCTCGTTCGCAGGCGAAGGATGTGACGATGGGAAAGAGGCCTTCGTCGGATTTCGAGGACCCAAGGCTCGAGGAGAAATTCAACAGGGAGGACTTTGATGCCATATTACAGGTCGCGGTCTTCTGCGTCGCCAAATCTGGCAAAGATCGGCCCACGATCGATGCTGTTTTCGACGAGATTGACATGGTGTGGCAGAACATCGACCCCGACAAGGTAGCATCCCCGACTGCTTTCTTCCGGGGGTGCACTGCACAACAGCATCCCATCTGCATTCCTTAGCAGTAGCAAATAACAACATTTTTTTCTTGCCCGTAATGCAGAAGATGATGAAGGACGCCAACTCATCGCTCTCACAATCCTGGAACGCTATCTCAGTATAAACGACGGGACGGCAACTGCTCGTGGCTGAACCCGCGTGTTTGAAACCTCCGAGTTTGATCGAAAAACTTAGAATATACTATTTCTTTGTTGTAAATCGTTAACGTGATACTATTACGACGTGTTTTCAATAAAAAATTATTACTTAACAATTTCTGAGCGACATATATATCTGAACCAGCCATTAAAATGCATGTTGAGTATGCAAAAAATGTTGCAGTGCACAACTCCACTTGCTGCAATACTTACCCAGTGCAGTGCTGGTAAAAGCAAGAGCATACTTATCCGAGTGTTTATGTTCTCCTTGTATAACAGATCTGCATTCAAAACGTTATGTTATCTTTCACCATCAAATGGAAGAATGAGAGTCGGATCACATCTGTGCCTTAGCATTTCTCCAGGAATGCAAATCTCAGGCAAGTGAAAAAATCACATGAACGGGGTAATAGGGAAATTTGCCATAAGCTGCGTACGATTGTTATCTGAGAATGTAAACGCCGAATTCTTACCAGCAGCTTCGGCCTGCTTTTCCAGGGACTGGAAGGATATCGGGCTTGGGCACCCCGGGTTTAGGGACACAATGGCAGCATTCGCTGATTTAGAGAAAAGTTAAGGACTGTCTCCTCCATTTTGTAATTCCGCCATTTGCCCATCTGCACCCAGAATCAATCCCAGCCATGGGGAGCAATCTGCGTGAAATGTTTCGTGTCCACCTCCTCCCTCTGCACAAAGGTCAATCAATCGGTAAGAGAAAAGCAACGAATCTGGATATGTTAATGTATTTCAGCCTTCTAGCAGATGTTGCTTAAAGCAGTTCTTTGAAACGGCATTCATATAAAACTACCATCATGATATCGAGAAGCCCTGTCCAATAAAAGAGCGCTTCCAGTCTCCTCGATGCCGTGAAGCACCTCAGCTTTAAGTTCTGCTTTCTTCCCCAAGTTTAAGTTCGCTCTTTTATGAGCCTCGAGCAACCTATGCAGAAAGAATTCATCCATGGGTATGGGGATTCAGTAAGTAAGTCGGAGAATCGGACCATCGAGCACTACCCTCCGCCTTATATTCAGGAAGAAGCGATTAAAAAGAAGTGGCAATTCTCAAGCTATTACATGAATTACCTCCGACAGGGACAATCGGAATGCAGCAACATCGCTGTAATCTGGAAATCCGCGGAAAGGAAACAAAACAAAAACAGCAAGAACGCTCCCAAACTGCTGAACTCGTCAACTGTAGCTCCAACTCCAAACCCCTCACTCGCCGAACAACCAACACGCATTGCCCGGGCCTCCGCAGACACCCAGGCAGCCGGTCCTTGAACCTCCGGCTGGTCATCCCTTACCGAATCAAACAAAGGAGAACTCCAATCAGCTCACGAACACACAACGAAAAATCCAGCACAGAAATCCGCATCCTTACTTCGAGGGAGAATATGGAGAGAGCGGTGATGGCTTCATCCACTGGCACCACCCCCATTGGGAGGACGAGCGACGGCTACTGCAACGGCGATTGTAGTTGGTTAGGTCGAGCTAGTGACAGAACCATAGCGCTGGAGCGACGAGATCCCGATGGAAAACGGAAAACATGAAAACAAGATAAAAGAGTGTGACGACGAAGCGCGACTGCGGACACTCAAAAGGTCAATCCCTCTTCTTTCTTCCTTTAATTAACTACTTAATTAGCGCGCCTCCATGAATCGGCCGTTAGCCCGGCCCACCACCAAAATCATATGCAGTTGTCGCTTGAATCCTAAGATGTGAAAAGAAAACCATAATTAGCGGCCGGATCCCCACACGAGCACGAGAACAAAAGGCAGCTCGGGGATTTCGATGCCGGCAAAGATACCGCTGCTGCAGGCGTTTACCATCACTCTTCGCGACCAAATGCATCTTCATCAGCCACGGTATCGACATTTTGCTTGGCAGAGATTACCCTGTCCAGGGTTTGATCCGGCACGGTGATGCCAGAGGTCTCCATCTCTGCAACTATAGCCACAGCAGCGTCCAGTTCTCCAAGGTCGAGGCACAAAGAGATGATCTCGTCGTATAGAGGACTATATGACAGGAACAACAAAGTGCATCAGCCAGTGGTGACCGAGGTGGGGTATCTCGAATTATTTTCAGTCAAAGGCATCGCGCAAACCGTACCACCCGAATGCATAACCGAGAGCATGCGTCGTTTGCAAGATCTTTAGGAAAGCAGAAGGCAAAGGGGCCCTTATTGCCGCTCGCAGTATCATCGCACAGTCCCCAATGGTTGGCTTCCCAGACAATTCTACGACCTGGAAAATAGTTTACTCCAGCAATCATATGTCTCGCACATTACCAAGTCCAGAGACCCGGGAATCATGTTGAATAGAGTGGATTGACTTGCCTTCTCCAACACTTGTATCGCTAACTCAACTTCCCACTCTTGTGACCATTTCCTAGGCGGCCTGTTCCTTATTTCCCTCTCCCATGTCCAACCCCATGCATCGGCAATCGTATACATGTCCTTAACATCAAAGATTTTCCTTTTCCGCATTTCCGCAAATGCTTCGAATGGTTCCAGAGGAAACCAGTCTTCGTCAGCATCGTCCTGCATCCATGCACCACCATTACACCTAATGACTTCATTAAGCACAAATACGAGCATATCTTTTTCCAGAAAAAAAAGAAAAAAGAAAAACCAAGTTTAGGAAAGCGTCCTGTTAAGAGTAGCTGGATATGAAACATCATGACCAGTGCAGCAATTTCCTTAAACTTACCTCGACAGATATTCGCCTCCTCCGAGATTTTTTCGATGGTGTACTAGTTTGATCAGAATCTTTCAAGAGCTGCACCCCGATCATCTGAAGGGGCTTCTTCACTTGCGCTTCTTTGACCTTCATCTGCTCTGCATCCAGACGTTCTGTTTGCTCTTCTACTTCGACTTCAGCTTCTTCCTCTTCATCTGCTTCATCCTCATCCACATCCTTCGCGACATCTTCAGCTACATCTGTATCATCCAACGTATCTGGAACCTCTAGAGCCTCTAGTTCGATGGGCTTTCCATGTTGACCATCAATTCCTTCTCCAAGAAAGCGGCGCTTCCAGAATTCTGTATTTCCTTCTTCCAGCTTGATCCTAGAGATAAGTTCATCAAGGTCTTTATCAACCTGAATCATAAAAAAATATCCAACAATACAGTAAGTTTACAAAGAGATAACTAGAACATACAATAGAACAACAAAGGCCCTTATAACAACCTCCTCCTCTTCTTCCTCCACTGGAGGCACCCAAAGAGGACGTCCCCGAGAACGGTTTATCCTCCTAGCTTTCTGGACCCGCTGATAAAGTACATTCCTAGTCCCATCAATTGGAAGATCTTGAGCTTCCAATTCCTCCTTTAATTCAGGTACTGTCATCTTACTGGCAGCCTTAGGCTTTAAAACAATCTGAACAGGACCTTTGATGATTTTTTTCAACCTCTCCTCCACCCTGATATAGTCAGCTCCAGACACATCACCAAGTGAGGCAGGACCTTCACATTGCAAGGTCTTCAAAAGCTTACGGTGATAAATCTTTGATTCCTCTAGACATCTCTTTTTGAAGGAGGTTTCCATGGGGTTTGAATAGGCAAATCCGGCAGCATCGGGATCTAAGGGGGTCTTCCCCCTTCTAGGTACCCAACGCTTGCGTTCTCCTGTGAGTCCGCCTTCGGCAACATACCTGATTTCAAGGCACAAATAGAAATAACCATATTCATAATTTCATGCGGACTCCAGGTAACAAGATTAGGGCTTGAGTCTTCTGTTCATGCAGGGAAGACTTGGATGTAAGAAGGCGGAAGGGCCTTCATTAAGGACATAGTTTCTTCTCTTAGATAAAAGTGTTGCGATCGGAAGCAATCATGATTTTCAAAACCAGCCGGAAGAAAGGACCAATCACGCCATCAAGAAAACATACCTAGCTATGTAGTCAATTTCATAACCAAGTTCAGCTTCTTCTTGCAGAGGTTCAATCCAAGAGCTCACCAAAGTGCGGTATTTTCGGCTTAAAATCATAGCTCTAGATGGAATTGGCTGATTGTCTTTGGCCATAGACTCTAAGGCTTCCAGCAGTTCAACAATCCTTCCTGTATTTGAGCCCAAATGAAACATTTTTCATCCCATGCAAAGCAGCAAAAGCCATGGCATTTGCATCTAAGTTAAGACAAAGGATCTCCACCAGCAATCATTTGATTTATTCTCCAAATAACTCTTGTTTTAAAGATCAAGACAGACAAGTAACTCCGTGTACCTTCTCTACATAGAGCTCGAAGATACAAAGAAAGAGGATCTCCGAAGTTTCCTTCGTTATAGAGAACTTGCATTCCCCCTTCGATCTGGCTAAGGGCACGAAAATGGCGAATTGCTTCTTTCATAACACAATACTTGGTAAAGCACTCAACCAACAACCTGAAGCATAAAACAAGAGTCGTTGTCAATGTATTTGCGTAAGTTGAAACCTGAATGAAATATAGCATCGAGTCAGTCAGGATTGAAAAAGGCCGACTTAGATCAAGAAAAAAAATCAATTTAATAATTGTCACTTTCAACGGAGGATCAGTAATTCATACATCTAAAGAACATTAGTGACAAAAACATAGCATAACACATTCATATGGCGTCTCAAGAAGCTCACATGATGAACGTGACAGCATTCATGCTCACCATTCACCATGTTATGTAGGTAAATTCAATTGCTTAGAATGGATATTAAATTACTTTGAAAAAAAAGATACAATTAAATGTGAAATAGAAATCTACTTAAAATGAATTGATCAAATGATGGCAGTATTCCCCAGAAAAGCCACTTGAAGCTGTTGTCTTACGCGTAAGTTCTCACATTCGGCTGCAACCTTTTGTGGTCTTCAACCATCATCCCCAATAATTCAGCCACATCTTGCACCCTGTATCTCATGAAGAACAAAACATAAGATAAACAACTTTGGAGAGCTTAGACGAGTTTATGCTTACTACGAGACAATAGAAGAGCCCAAACACTAATTCGGTATAATTGACTAGTCATTTTAGTATTAATCTTCCCATTGCACAAAATGCAACGGACAAGCGGAGGTACTATTGGTTACTGGTACAGTAAAACAAGAAATCAGAGATATCAGTATGCTTTAACAGAAAAATTTTAGCAAATAAACATGCACTTATTTGTAAATGCAGAACAACTTCGGAGGTACAATTGATTGCATATAACAAGAATGCAAACAAACAAGTAACCAGAGGAATATAAGGTCCCACCTGTCATAAGATTCAGCTCTGGTGTAAGCTTGGATGACCCAATTGTAGCTATCAGCATCCGGCTTCATGAAGTCTGGCGAAAAAAATCATTATTCTATTTATTTGCTTAAATCTGTAAGTAAAAAAATATATATGAAGATTCAAGCTGCTAAAAGCCAAAATTTTCTAAGCAAAACAATGCACTTGAAAATTTTCAACTTAGAAAATTTTACTTTGTTCAGAGTAAAACGTTCATTGCAAGTAACAAAATTATGAAAATTCAAGCTGCTAAAAAATAAAATTTCTAAGCAAGACAAAGTTTGACTTGGAAATTTTTCTCAGAAAACTTTGTTTTGCTCAGAGTAAAATGTTGTTTTGCTTAGAAAATTTCCTTGGTTGAGATCCCAACCACAAAGCTACCAGCGATATGAGGAACTACAATCACATACAGCCAAACAACATATCATTCCAAATGACAAGAAATTATTAAAAAAAAAAACATGATGATAAAAGCCAACATAAAACATGACAGAAACAGAACCAGTAATGCATATGACCAGCTGCAAGTTCCATGCATCTCCACATGAATGAACTCAAATTCCGGCACCTTCAATGTTTGGAACCACAAAGATCGCCTTATTTGTAATGACAAACTAAACTGCTTTACGGGAAGTTACCAACGGAAAATGTATATTAGAAACAAAAGAAAGTAGAACCTTCTCCATATTCCATGTTCTCAAATGTTGCAAAAGCTACTTCTGGTATTCCACAAGTGGCCTATGTGAAAGAAGGACAAGCAAAAGAATGTTGGAACCAGAAAGGATCAATATTTAACATATATAATTTATTTTTATTGGCAATAGTATGCATAATAAGAAGAAAGGGCCCTTTTTTAACTACATATAAACCAGAGAAGCTAAGTAAGTTTGGTTTGTTTTCTAATAACATACAAGCCCAAAAAAGATAATGGCCAGGTCATAAATTATCTTGCTAAAGTTCACTTGAAACATACCTGTACACTTAAAAGACAATTGAAGTGAAATGTTGTCGCGAACCGTCCAGCAGCCTCCATTTCATAGCAAATTTCTATGGCATTGGAATGGTCTCCAACTTTGCAATCTTCTTCAATTATGAGATCATACAGTTCATCAGTAGCCCGCAAACCACTTTTCGCACCCTTTAGGAAAACAGCATTGGCCTCCTCCAAGTGTTTGTTTCTCACCATCTCCTCTGTCATTTAACCCAATCATTCGAGTGTTGTCAAACCCACAAAATGTATAAATTATATGCACACATTTCCTATTGAAGGACACATAAGATGACTACAGCATTCTTGTGTACCAACAAGAATAATCCATGCTTGGCGTATATCGAAATTCAGTTTCTCCATCGCGGCAAGAATATCCAATCCCCTGTTCCCGGACCCTCGGGACCCAAACAACCTAATCAATGCAATAAACGTTTCATGAAGGGGCCTCAAACCCGCACTCAGTTCCCTCCTCAGCGAATTCATCTGCATTTATGAAAAACTACGCATAAACCACATCTGCAAAACCCATAAGCATTTCTCCCCATACCGATCAAGGCAGTAAGATGAGCTCATTTTATGAAGCTGAGATTTAGGGAGAGTAATTGATGCACTAACAATACACCTAATGCCTTAAACAAGTCAAAGCTACAACTCTAACAATAGTTCAAATCACATCTCTCTGTAGCAGTTAATATCATGATAGGCCGTAGAAAGAGTGCGACGAAAAAACCGTCACTCACCGCCCCCTCTACGTCGCCGGCCAGTGCGCTGGCGACCACCATCCCGTGGAAGGACCGCGGACCAGGGGTCAGCCCGGCGGCAATCATGTCATAGACAACTTCGGAAACCCCGGACACGTCACCGTCCCTGGCGCGCGTCATGAGCTCCTCCATGAACACGAGCCGTAGCGACTTCTCCGCCGCGGAGGCGGAGGAGATGGATGGGATGATCACGGACGGGAGCCCAGAGGGCCCGGATGTGGAAGAGGACGAAGACTTGCGGCGGCGCCGCTTGGGAGCAGCGGTGGCTGCGATGACTGACGGCAGCGGGGGGTGGAGGGAGAGCGCGGGGAGCATTGGCGCGGCAAGAGGTTTAACGGTCCCTTCTCTCGAGAGGGAGTGTTTGGATAAGAGAAGGGGAGGCGACTGCGAGCGCCGAAGACGAATCGCCGAAACCGGGTATCCGGGTCGGGTCCAACAGTTGGCCCATATTGGGCCGGATTGTGCGGTTTTGTGGCCCAGGTTACAGGCCCATTTACAGCCCAATCATATAACCAAGCTGCAATTGACGTATTTTTTTTAATAACCGAGTGTTTCGTGGGTAAGTTCAAAGTTTTCGAGTCCTCGGTACATCCTTTTACGGCCTAGAGCATGACAGATATTTCATGACGCGACTGTTGAGATTCGAACTTTGAATCTCTCGGATGAATTCTCAAAATTTTCACCGAGATTTTCTGATCTTGGACGTAAATAAATGTGTATGTTAACTAGTCAACAAATCCATGTGCATTTATTCCATGAAGGAAATCTCACATATTTAATTGCATCTTCCACGTTGCAGAAGAACAACACCTCTTTTTTAACCTTTTTATCATGCTATAAATTGGAAGCCCCAGTTTGGAAATGTTCATGTTGTAATAAAACATTACAGTGGAGTGTAGAGTTCAGTTCAGTTCCTGTCTTGAAAGATTTCTTGTCCATTTCTGGGTCAAGGGAGTGAGGGAGATGATGGTGGTGGATTCTGTCCTGGGGGACAAGCAAGGCACCGAGAAGAAGGGGAAGCTCTCCGTGCTCATAGTCGACGACGATCTGATAGTCCGAAGGGTTTGCAAGATGCTGCTGAAGAACGCGGACGCAGAAGCGGAGGCCGAGGTCGCCGTCAACAGGATGGAGGCCGTGAATCTGTGCGTCGCGGGGGCGTCATTTGACGTCATCTTCATAGACCTGGAAATGCCCGTCATGGATGGAATCGAGGCGGGCTTTGACAGGACTTTTTACGAACGCTACTGTAATTATATCGTTGATGTTAAATGTGGGGGTTGACGGAGTTGTTTCCCCTTGCAGGCGACGAAGAAGCTCCGTGAGATGGGAGTGAAGAGTGTGATAGTTGGCGTGACCTCGCGTGCTTCGGAGCCAGAAATAGTGAGGGCTTTCATGGAGGCAGGCCTGGATGAGTTCTATGGGAAGCCGCTTACCGCTAACGTCATCAAATCCCTCATTAGGAACAAATCCGATCAGCCGAAACCCCAATAACATGCTCGCTGTGTCGGAATGAGTGGAAGGATGTTTAGGTTTGCCCTTGTGGTCTGTAATGAGAGCATCTGGTTATCAAATAAATTAGCAGAAACATGTAACTATCGGTTGGTTCGAATGTTGTAACAGTTAATTCACATAAACAAAATTTAGTATCTGATCTCGTGAGCTTAGGGAAGAAACTTTTATCAGGAGATAATTTTTTAGAACTGATTTTTACACCAAAATAGTAAAATTGATTGTTTTTCTTTTTTACTTTATAGTTTCATCGTCAATAACAAAAACCTGTTCAACCAAGAATTCAGGAAGAACTCCTACGAGAGATACCAACTCCGACTTCGCGAGTTAAAGTTTATCGATTCTAGCGAGGGCAACCGGGAGCAATCGGACAACATCGATCAGAGGTCGGTATCCATGGCCTGTATGGTGTTGAGGTTCATTGGGTCCATGTACTTGGTCGAGCTGGTCATGATCTGGTCGACTATGATCCGGTTTGCTTCTTGGAAGGGTGGAACGCATCCCAGAACGCATTCCTGTCCCGCTCCGGACAAACGTTCGATGCCGCTGTTGCCCGCAACATGCTACCTTTAATGTCTCAAATCCTGTTGATGGGCGAAAATGAACGAAAACGAATCAAAGAGACGTGCTTAACACTCTTTGGAGACGATGGAAAATTCATTGCGAGAACGGGCTCGACTTTTACTGTAAGCTTTGGGGCCGGTGAATTTGGAAAACGCAGGCCTGGTCCAAGTCCAACATAAAAGCTTAAGGATTCGCTCTAAAATTAATTAGCAACAGAGGGATTGACCAATTGGCATTACATGCTAGTTTGGGAGCCGCTTTTTTTTTTAATATAGGACTTGTGGGACTTAATATACTTCAACATCTCCCCTTAAATAAAAGTCCATATTACTCTGGAATCTGATAGCAAGTGAAAAATCTTCGGCCGGCTTACTCCTAAGCCCAGTATAGAAGCCCAACGGGCTCTACTTTATAACCAATCGATAATAGAGGGATTGATTCATTGACTTAGTTCGAGAGGCACTATGTGGAACTCGTGAAACTTAAAACTTGATGAATCATTATGCAGCAACCATGTATTATTGAGCCCCTGCCGAATCGCATGTATTATGAATCACATGCGAGTCATACTTCTTATTGAGCCCCTGCCGAATCCGGGTGTGGGTTAAATGGCCCTGCGTCAGCGGCTCGGGGGCGCCCTGCCCATTCCTGCATCTCATAGCCAGCTCCCCAGGGATGCGACCCAACGGGCACGGAACGTCAGGGGAGCCATGTCATTTTCGAGATCAATCTAGTCAAAGGACTACGCGCATACCTAGTGCTTACCGGCGCGATTTTCGTACCCGATATCTCACGAGCGGAATATCGCCAAACGTCAAACTAGGGACGGTTTCTAACCTTGTTCCGCCTCGAACCCGCGTCAAGTGTTTTTCTCTTTTCGTTTACGGGGTGTTGGCCTAATTTTTACATTGTTTGTTAGCAATGCCTTTACTTGAGTTCCTCTATGGTAAGAGGTAACTAGATTCGGTGAGAAAATATTTGCGAAATAAGAAAGTTACTTTCAAAATCAACTTAATACGCTGATGTTACGAACATCGAATATGATTAATAAAGAATTTGGCGCCGAATTCACATAAAATTAAGGGAAATTTATATTTGAAAACAAAAAATTATTACTAAAAAAAGCATAGAAACAATCATTTTTATCCATCTGTTTAGTCACTAAAGATATAACTTTTTTTTACACTTTCCGATTTTTCGTGTCTAAAAAATTATTCCACGGATGCTTTTGTGATAAAGCTAGCTATGATTTTTTTTTTTTGTGTTGTTAGTGATTTCTAAATTTGGGGAAAATAAATAAGGGAATATATCATATCATCCCGAACTTTGCCTCGAAAGACAACCTCAATTCGGACAACAACATAAAATCCCACAAAAACCAATCAAACACCTAAGAAACCAAAAATCCCCTCTTACCCAACAATGATGAAACTAAGGCAAATAAACCAAAACAACACACAGACAGAGACACCCGACTGGGCCAAACCCTTCATCTTGTTTCAAGACAAACTGTGAGATCTTGTCCTCCTGATGTTTACCATATCCTTTGTTTTAGGTCCTCGACGAGTCGATGGCCATGATTGTGCTGAGGTTCATCGGGTACATGTACTTCTCGGACCCAATAAAGATCTGCCTCACAATGATCTTGTTGGCCTTCTCCGACGGGTGGAATGCGTCCCAGAATGCGAACTCATCCCTGTTAGCACACAGGTTGGATGCCGCCGTGCACAGCCCAAGACCATTGTATGGCCCTTGACCACAACATGCCACCTTCGATGTCACGAAACCTACGAATGAAATTTCAATTGTTCAGCCACTTCTAGAATCCAGATCACCAAGAAGATATAATCGAACAGTTTAGGCCGAAGTTGGACCGAAACGAAGTCTAGGGGAGCACTCGATGCAAAGACATGGATCCACATATTTGGGTACTTCACCCTAGCATTCAATGTTGAGGCTTGAGGCAGATCATTGAAGTATTCACATGTTCTGATTAATGACTCTGATTAGCCCTAATCTAAATGAGGTTTTGTTAAACAATGTGCAATTGATGGCGTCATTTCACTAAATGTTGCTTTGTTTTTGTTTGTGATGTGTATGGAGAAGTGTCAAGGGTCATGGTGTTATTATGGGAGTATTGATATTGTTACCATAGGCCTCAGGGTGGTTGATGAAGTCCAGCTTCGTCTCCTGCGCGTTTACGGAGACGAACACGTCCGACCCGATTTCACTGTTGACCCCCGAAACCATCTGGATGAGCTGAGGGTTGAAGAGTCCCGCCGCTCGCTGGAGCTCCTGCGCACACTCCCCGTTCCTGCTCCTCTGGGCACGCTCCGCGGGGACACATCCCAGGGGTCCCGTCCCCGTCACCAGGACACGCCGTGCCCCCAAGGCATGTAGCCGCTGCATTTCATTGACTCCATCTGTCAGCTCCGATGCGATACGAACGTACGTATGAATGGCAGATCTAGCCTTTTCGCTAATTAATCAACTTTGAGATCTAAAAAGTGATGGACATTAGGGTTTGGAGGACATTAGACGACAACTTGTCACGGACTATAATTCAGGAACGAATTCAATTCGTCGAAATCGAATTTAATGCGGGAAGTCCCATCGCGATCAGTCATTAATGTCATCCAAAAAGGGCAACTTAAAAACTTCAAATAAATTAATAAATGTCGTATTCGACAAATGTTTCAATCAAGTTTCCCATTCAAACACATTCTTACGTGACAATAACGCGTGCAATAACTCATGTTATGTCTTAAACACAAACTAGAGAAAGGTTGAGCAGATGTGCTTACTAGTAGGATCTTGCGGTACTCAGAGATGATATACACGACGTAGTCAGGGAGTGCGTACTGGCGTGACCTTGCCGAGAAAGGCACCAGGTAGTAATTGTTGACGAAATCATTGCCGCCGAGGGTGATTAGGACAAGGGACTGGTCGATGAGCTGCCTCATCTGTTCCTCTCCGATAAGGGAAGCCACCCTCTGCTGGTATTCCTGGAAGTACTCCAACTGCCTGGTGATCCTGATTATGTTAATCTGAATTCAAACAAGAAAAGGATAGAGTTAATCTCTAGATTTGTTGTCTCTTTCATTTAACTAAGGAATGAACTTTAGGGTTTTACTTACGAACTGAATCCCAGTATCGTTGAGGATACCGATACCGGCAGAGGCGAAGTTGGCCCCGACTAGCAGCTTTTCTCCAGTGAGCTGGGGACTGAGGTACGGCAGCGTGGCCTCCGACCCGATCCCCTGGCCTAAACGGCATACAAATAGGTCAAGCATCCTACACGACGCAAGAAAAAGCACGTGGCAGGAACATGTCGAAAGCGAGCTCATACTTATGAGGTCAGGGATGTTGAACCCGTTGGAGAAGCGGCCGGTGGCACGGTGAGTCGGGTAATCGATCCCGTAAGGCGGGGCGTCGGCACGCGCAGTGGTCGTGAGGTAGTTGTTGTTGCCGTTATCGACTAGGGAGTCCCCGAACACGAAGAACGCACGTGCCGCGACGGTCCTAGGGACAGTCGCGATGGCCAAAGTCGCCGCAGCCAACAGCAGACTTAGGACAATGCCCTCCATTTTGCAAGACAGGGACTACCTCCGTGTGCAAGCTTTCACCTAAGCTGCTTTGGTAGTAAGGGTTTAGAGGTCAGTGGTCGTATGCCTTTTTGTAAGAAAGACCCGAATTGAATTGAATCGAATTGAATATTTGTAACCGATTCTGAATCGCCACATTTAATGGGCTTGTGCTACCACTCCAAAGTTGAACAGATGCGGCACCCTTCCCATCTTACAAACTCTGTCCGAATATTAATTACTTCGTACCCCCCAACATAATACTGGGTTTCGATGTAAACGTCCCCATAAGATCAGACTCTTCTAATCCCCTCCTCTCCCTTCTTTCAAGTACTTGGGGATTAAATTACTTATTGCTCGTCTTAATAAAATTGGATTGCCTTTGACTTGAATACATTAACTTAATGTATCGTCTTTTAGTTCAAACGGTAAATTTTCTGAGTAATATTAGAGCGATTTTAAATTCAAATATATGCGCGCATGCAAAATGAGTCAAGACATGTCTAACCTTGAATCAAGAGTCGAGGGAGTGAATTAAATGACATAAACAAAAATGACCCAAAACTAACTTAACATGTTTTATGGCCTCAATTCCCACTATCTTTTGAAAGAAGAAGTGAAAATCAAAATGGGTTTTCTCATTTCAAAGAAAATCATTAGCAATAATCAAATTCAGAAATGGATCTAGATTTCCTTCCCACAGAATCCCAAATTCATTTTTAACATAACATGTAATCTAATCATAATCAAACTCTAAAAATTAAAACCCATCAGCATTCATGACCACCTAAGTAGGCCCCATGTAATGAAACCATCCGAGACCTAAAAAGCTTAGACTGTCCATTTCCTCGTGTCCTCATTTTCTTCAAATGTTCGGGTCGATGTTTCTTCCCCCACTCAAGCACTCATTGAATGGAAACACCCATGTGCCTCTCCCTCAATTAAAGAAATAGATGGGTCGATAGCATTTCCCCACTACTACTTAAGGATACCATTACGATGAATTCGCTTCACGGATTAGGGATTGCTGCCTAGTCTTGATTTCGTTTTCAACAAAATATTATATGATGTTGATATGAAACTAACTTTGGGATGCCACATTTTAAAACAACTCCATATTGCTTGTTTTGTTTGTGTTCTTTTGGGGGGTTTGTCTGTTTCTACATGCCTTATTTGTGAAAAGTAAAGTATGATATCACGGACTCAATAGATTTCTACCTACTCATTCGAACACCGTGAAGAAAATTGAATGTTGTCCAACCAATTTTCTTGCACCTCCTTGGCTGATTGAGGGTGTCATTTTGGTAGGACAATGTTCAACAACAAAAGAGCAATTCTCATTCCACCTTCCCTCAAAAGAGACACCCCCTCTCTTCTGTCAAGACCCGTAAAATCGAGATCGGACTTTCGATTTTGTATCGGTAAATGTCGAGATCCTAAAATTTGCAAAAGCACGATAACAGTGTTTTTCGAGCTAGTCGACTACCCAATTCTCCCATTCAATCGTGTGTAACATTAAGTTTTTAGGTGGAACATTTATCTCTAGCAATTAAAGATATCAAATTCATCATCGTACACATTAGGGGAAGCAAATAGCAGTTGACAAAGAGACGAGAGGATACATTCAATGTTAAACTATATATTATATATCGTAAATCAAGCATTATCTAACAGTCTACATAGTAACAGATTGGTCATAGATTCAAACCCTTACGCACGTAAAAATCTCTAAAAATGACAAGATGCCAAAAGAGTCCGTCTAACCATAAATCAAAGGCCCAGCCAAAGATGTCAGCCTGATTCGGCTTAAGGAGTGAAACTAAGCATCACCTAACAGTTTTAGCTTTTAGGTCAATTACAATTAAGACAACATTGTCACTATGTTATTCATGGGAGTTGGGGGCAAGGCCATGCCCCCCTTACCCAATATTTAATTTCATAACATATTTTAAGGTTTATTTTTGTCTGTGTCCATTTCTTAATCATACGTGCCGACGATGATTATGATGATGCCGATGCTTCCATTAGATTATATCTTCCTTCTTTCACATGACCCAACGATTCAAAATAAACGTAGCTCTCGAACCCTACCCCAATGGTTTATCGAGTATGCGGCAGATGCCGAGCATCGCATTTTCTTTCATACAAATGACATGTCGCGGTTATGAATCACGTTTTATTTATAAATTGAGTGTCGCACTAAATTGTAGTGCGATATATAAGAAGTTTTATAAACTAGAATCGTATTTCGTAATTTCTTTTAAAATCAAATCTCGAAAATATTCACCGCTAAGCTTAGCGTGGGAGTGTGTCATAAATGCTGTATCAACCAATTCCCTCACCAGCCACAGTAGTCCTCATTATTATCATCGCTATTCCTGTTTACAGAGTATATGGGCGTGACAGCAAGAAAACGAAGAGCTCACACTTTGAACTTCTTGTCGAATTTATTGATGGACTCGTCTTCATAACCATAGTGTCAGGCCTATCGTTGGAGGAAGAAAAACCTCAAACAGAGAAGTTCGTGGACGCCATCGACTCGAACTGAATTACTCACCATTTCGATAAACATAAAGAATTAGTCGTTTATCATCAAGAGAATAAGCAGGAGAAGAATTCGGGTAGAAGTACATGTTCTACTGCCTTTCGATGAGACGGACATTCACTATATACATCGTAAACGACGCGTCCGTTGTACCTCAATAATGCGTAGTTAAAACGCACATCCAGAGTGTGGGAGAAGTAAACCACGCGCTAAATCTGAGATACTTTTAACGAAGATCGCATCGAAACACTAATAAGAGAAGTCCTACCAAGGCTTTATAAATAATTAGTAGTTTTTGTATGCTTTCATTACAAATCGGCCATGTAAACGTTTTGGGCCATGAATATGCTTATGGGCTTAAATTCCAAGGCCCATGTAATAGGCCCAAAAGTACCATGTAACGAAGGGAACCCCAATTCCTATCCACAAGTGTTAAAATCTTTTCCCCAGAATCGAAGAGACCTCCTGAATGGCTACGTTCGGTGGCATCAGCCACCTCAGTTTCGCAACGACCTCCCGTGTCGCGGGGCCGATGAGCACGAGCTATTCTCCTTGCGGGAGCATCGCCTCCGAGGCCCGCCCCAAAACCCCCTCCCAATTGGTCCCAAGAGGGGCACCAAGGTGAGTTCTCGGGAATTTCATGCCCTCTAGTATTTCGTGTCCATCGCAACAAATATTTCACCAGTCTGGCTAATCAATCAATCGTAGGTGAAGATCCTGAGGCTCTGACATATGATCATGACAAGCGCGCTTGTAATGAAATATACATCTCCGAGTTTCGTGTTGTTACAACAGCAGGATCCGAAGACGAGGTATCCGGTCGTGGTGAACTGCGCCAGTGTCTCGACCAACATCTACTCTTTAGATGAGATTCAAGAACTTTGATAGAAAACATGGTTGTTTGGGTGAGAAATTGTTAATTAAGAGAGTGATCAATCTTCGCGCAAGTGTGCCCAATGTGTACTTGTAGTTGCAGTATCTGCGTTTAGGATTCCAATTTAAGTACTTGTTCAACCCAAAAGTAAAACATAGACACAAACAGATCACAAGACACATAGTTCATGTAATAACCTTAAATTCATTTCGCTAGACATAACCCCCATCTTTGAGCCTTTGCAAAATTCCACCAACCCAAACCACATCATTAACAAGAAGAAAGAACCAAGCCTATATGAAAAGACAAAGAAGAACAATAAGGGTGTTGGACCTATCATCTTAGTCAACCAAAAAGATGGTCACCCCACACGACATCCATCGAAAACCCAATCTCACCACCCATGTTGTCCATGCTATCACTCCCCCCGAACGTCAACTCCGGCCAATACACCAACTCTTATCCTAAATCATGCCAAAGTCTCCATTCCTCGCCGTTCATCAAGTCGGGTATCATAGCGGCTAAGCTGCGCTGCGGCAGTCACCGGAGAAGGGTGAAGGCAAGTAGGGCCGAAAACAATTGAGCAATTGGATTATAGTCGAAGACAGCAGCTGGATCTGATGAGTTCGAACAAGAAGGTGGTTGAGTTGGACGATCAAATGTCGCCATTCTTCATACATCAGACAGATACCTTGAGTTCGGTTGCGATTAGTCCACCTCTCAACTGTTTGAACTATTTCACTTGGTTGAGATCGTTTGAAATGGCGATGGTGTTCAGGAATAAGATTGGTTTCATTGATGGTACTATACCTATGCCTGGAGTAGAGGATCCTCTTTATCCTGTTTGGAAGAGGTACAACATGCTTGTAGTGTCATGGCTGCTTAGATCTGTAACGAAAAGTATTGCTAGTAATGTCTTTGTCATGAATTCGGCCTTGGAGATATGGGAAGTATTCAAGAAGAGATATGTGGTGCCTGATAAGGCAAAAGTCTGCAAGTTACAGTATGCGCTGATGAGTGTGATGCAAGAAAACAAAAGTGCGGATGATTACTACACTGAGTTAAACAGAATTTAGGAAGAATTGAAATCGGTGAGGCCGTTGCCACATTGTAAATATGGCAGATGTAATGATTCATGTTTTAAGAAATATGCAGACAATCAAATGGGGGACTATGTTTACTGGTTCCTGTATGGCTTGAATGATGACTTTGATACTTTGAAAAGTAGAATTTTGGGGTTGAAGCTTTTTCCCACTCTTGATGAAGTTTATAACACGGTGATCCAAGAAGAATCTTACAGGAAAGGCAGACATATGAGAGCAGAGAAAATGAGTTTTAAAGCAATGGCTTTTGTCACATCTGCAGCCTCTTTACAAGCTTATTATAAACATAGTCTCCTCCCTCCCATGCAAGACAGCCGCACTCTCAGCGGGGGAAGGCTGCCTTACCCGTCCATGCATCGATGCCCCCTACTCTCCACTTGTCACTCCTCCTTTCTCCTATTACTACCCATCACCACCGCCGCCGCCCCCTCCCCGCTAAACAAATGTGATAACTTCACATCCTCCGTGGTTGTCTGCCTCTCATCCCCTCCCTTATAACTTTTGGTCCAATTGCGTACAATTCGTACATTTTCCTCAGTCAACCGAATAGTTCGGAGTCTGTATAAATGTGTGTTCACATGTAACACTCCTTGTGGGCGACAAACCTCTTTCCATTTAAAGTCATAAGGCATCCATAAATATAGTAAAGAACGAAGGAGGGTGATGGAGATCAGTGAGGGTGGTCGGGGTTCCGGGAAGAAGAAGAAGAACGTGACGGAAGCGAAGGCCGATTCCAATAAGAAGCCGTCCATGGGACCATCCAGGAAAGGCTGCATGAAGGGTGTCATCGTCCCAAACCACAATATCAGAGAGCGGAGTATGAGGGAAGCAAACCATTCGGAATCTTTTGAATGATTCTCTTGTTTTATTACGAGAGACATTCTCTATTTATCCTAACATTTGATCATCTCCTGATAATAACTAACTGTTAACTTAACCGCCATACATATTTTACACATACTAGTTCAAGACCTTTAACCGTCGAACTTAGAATGACTTGATTACTTTATCTCGCAACGAGCTTCGACTAGAACCTTCCATCGACTACATCCTTTGGCAGAACTTCATATGGGCTGTACTCCAACTAGGTTCTCTGCTTCGAATGTATACTTGCTTCTCCGACTGAACTTCGACTTGCCATTCCCTACTTTGATTGAACCGTGCTCCGACTAGACCACCAATTGTATTTTGATTATTCGTCTAAGGATTTATCAATAGGCTTTATCAACGTCGTGATCCAAAATGACTTTATTGTGTAAATAGGAGACACAAAGTGCAACCACTCGGTTTATGAGAGCAATACCAAAATAACCAAGAGGGCTAACAATGAATTATTTCATGCTGCAACATATGAATTTAATAACGATGAGACACGAATAGAATTTAATATCATTTTTCATCGTGGAACGAACGTATCTGAACATATTCAATACTCTTCCTTGATGACAAGATATATAATCGCTTGTATATGATCTTTGTAGTAGCAGTGGATCTATGTTTAGCAAGGAGAACTTGCAAGCGGTATGCTGTGAGATGATTAGGTTTGACCGTAAAAACCAAAAAAGATAAATCGGAAATCGCACCATTCAATTTACAAAAAAAAGGAGCAATTCTCGACCGCTACACCGATTTGAGAGGAAATAGCGCGATCGGGAACATCACCTTTAAAAATACCGCGACATTGACAAATTAGGAGAAATTTTTTTAAGTACAAGAGTGACGTATCTGAAAACCCGTATTTCACGTACTTAGTAAAAATTTATCATAATTTCCGAGTGTCGCCGCTCACAACCATGTCATTAAGTTAGTATCAATGACGCAGTTCTCGACCCTGTAACTTCCATATCCCCTATCATGTTGATCAAATATGAGCCAAAACTAGCCTTTTTATATTAATACCTTTTTCAATTGTTAAAAAAAAATTAATGGGTGTGATTAACCAAGTTGGAATTAAATGAAGATTATGCCTTATTAAAGAGGGAGCATAGCTAAAGCCTATTGAAGATTCCAAGAATCTCAAAGTTAGTCCCCCGGATACCCAACAATTCATCAGAATTGCCAATTAATGGTGTCACTCCTTTTATTTCAAATTGCCGGGGGGAGGCATTTAGTTTCAATCTCAACTAGACCATAGATTGTGGGATGGGATGGTCAGCTATTTGTTTGTAAGAAGAAGAAAAGGGCCAGGTTGATACAAGCATAGAAACTAAATCCCCCCCCAAAAGCTAAGACTCAATTAAACTAATATCATGCTCCACAGGAATCAGACATATCATTCATCCCATCTAAGTTTAAACTGGATTAAACTAAAGGTCTGTGGAATGGTTGCAAACACTGAAAGAGTACAAGGGCATGGAGATATCCCTTTCGGCTAAATTTGTCATGGACAAAAGGATGCAATGACTTGAAGGGCAAGAGAGAATCTGCCCAATCTGGGATTAATCAATAAACACAGGAGTGCAAAGAAAGAAAGAGATAGTACGAGTCGATAACCGATGGAGTGGAGTTTTAATCCAGCGATGGCTTGCTTCATCTGATAATGACAGGCCAAACGACATGATAAGAAGTAAGACTGAACTGGCCCGTCCTAGGAACTCAAAATGTAACCCCCCCTCCCCAATCTCCTTCCAGTTTTTAATTTAAAGGGCAGACGTGCTGACCCGAAAGCATCTAGTAGAGGCCAATTCACCGCATTTACATCAGTGATTAAACTAATTGCGAGTCGTGATGATTAAGCCCTATGATTCTGTAAACGGGTAAACATAGCAAACAACGTAGAAAATGAGAAGCACAATGATTGAGTCCTAGCTAGCTTCCAACCTTGGCAACCTTTCTTTTCTCGATTTGGCCTGTCAAGGGGCACTGCATCTCTGTCCAGCTTATGGGAATCATCATTTCACCTAAATCATTCACCCAAGGTGCATTAGAAGTTAATCATATGCCATGGCATGATACGCTTTTGTCAACAAAATCCAAAGAGACCACGATGATCTGGCGACACATCTTACCTGCTGTGCTCTCCGCTGATACCACGCCCAGTTCATTTTTTGCAGTTGACAAATAATATGCCCTCGCATCCCCGAGCGATACCTATCCACTTGGTTAAGTCTAATTGTTGCTGGAATACATCACAGAGATGAAATGCAAATATTCCCAACTAAAAGTGATTACTCATTGTTCGGACTAAGCTCCTAATTTTAGTGAAGGAGCAAGATTCAAAATGAAGCGCAGGGAAGTGGTGAACATGCACAATAAAGGAGTTTGGACATCTCACTCTTTTGTGGCTACAGTTTATAAATGTCTCACAACCTCAACAAACTGATGTTGTAAGGCTCCAGCTCCAGCTTTTTCAAAGGTCGATACGCCAAGTTTAAAAAGTGGTCTGGAACCATGCAAGGAATTATGATATAACTCGAATGCAAAGGCTAGGCTGCTAAACAAAAACGTAAGAGCACACTCAGAGCTTCAAGTGGAGGATACAACAAGGGCTCTCACTACATCTCCAGGTCGGAAAGATGAGTGCATATCAACTTTGTCAATCTCAGTTGCTCTTACATCCTGTTGCCTGTTGAACCAAACATATGTTAGGGTACTGTCCAAATTCGCGAGAGCAAACAGTTCCCAGGAGGTCAGAGTAGATCAACTGAGTTAACGTCATAAATGCCATAACACCGCCAAAGTGAAAACCAGGCATGGATATTTGATATCAACAGAGAGAGACAACCATATGCTGATTAGCATACTTCTCACCGGCAACCCATACAAATGCCAAGAATTAGTCCTATTACAATGTTGTACTCTACTTACGAAGACGATAGATAGAATTTGGTCTTGAATAAAGTACCTATTGTCAATGGTTCAGTTTCAGGGATGTTTCCATACCATAAAGTCATCTCCGGGAAAGGATGCCCGATCGAAGAAAAATATTTACCTGATGATGCCCGTGAATTTCTCCCTGACGGATTTGGGGCCAACACACATTATATCAGCAGACGCCATTCGCGCCATAACTTTAGTTACCTGCATCGTAATTACGCTGCTTGAGATGATCAATTTCTAAAAAATACCGTGTAAAGAGTGACCGTCACATACCCTTGCTATTACGATAGAACCTGGATCCGGAACTGCTCCATGAGCTTTCAGGCCAATCACCTCCACCGTAGGTCTCTGGTAAAACCAAAGGGTAACAGAGCATCAATCTTAAAATCAAGCATCAATCTTAAAATCAAGCATCAATCTTAAAATCAGAAATTCTTACTTCACCAGTTTCATAAACCCCCCCGCCCCCCCAACACAATCAAATCCTCCCAGTCTTCCAACTTCATCATATGCCTACCATCATTCAAATCAGCACGCACACAAACGGTAGACCAACAACATCAACGATACCAGTGTTGAAACCCAAACCCAAGACAAGAACTTTTTAACCACCCACGTAGAGAAAACACTACCCGGACTCCCCCCCCCCGGCCAACCAAAAGAAAAAAAAAACAAAGGCTCGACCAGGTCCTCTTACGTACCTGGTCAGGGGAGTAGGCGGGGGGTCGAACCGTCCGGACGCGACCCGTGAGGGAAGCGTAGACGAGGTTGTTGTGGGGATCCAAGTGAGAGCCGCTGCCTGGCTTGACTTCTGTCGAGTTCCCGAGTACTTCGCCGGGAGTCACCAACTCCTCGTCCGCCGCCATTCTTCGCACCTCCAAAACTTTCCCCGTCCCCAAGCGGCGGAGAGGAGGACAAAGGCATCTGTCTCAAGCCCACCTCAGTTGGGCCTCCCTTAATTGGGCCCAGATGAGGTCGGCCCGTAATAACCTGCATATAAAATCTTCCATAACATGCTCCTCAATTATCAGAGGATAACTCTGAGTCTGCGAGTTAAAAAGATTTTAACCATGAAGAATCAAGTAAAGGTGTAAGGAGGTTTTGATCATTACCGGAATATGAGCACGCCCCACTTTCGTGAATGCTTCGGATCAAAGTTCTGAGTTATGAATGGAAAAATATCTATGCATGAATAGTTTTGAAATTTTAAAAATAATCTCCAAATAACTATAAAATTCAACTTTCAAAGAACCCTTTTAATAAGTTATATTTTATAAGTTCGATTTCAAAAAAAATAAAAAATAAATAAGAGAGTTGGATTTATAAGGTTCGACTGCGACATCTACGGTTACAGCGTCGTCGTCCTCAAGGTCGCGACGGGGAGGACTCCCTTGGATTCCTTGTTCGTGGAGAGCGTCGACATTGTCGAGGTTGAAGGCCCGTGACACCGCTGCCCAGGTCCTGGAATCGAGCATTGCGGGGCTGCAAGGATGTGCAGGAAGAGATGCTCCTCGTGTTAAGGGTCGTGCTGCTATGAACTGCGACAATGACTAAGGATAGTCCGTCATGCATGACATCCTCTCGATGCTCGGAAAGGCGAAGCGACGGAGGAAAAGCGTTTTGCTACAACCAAGTGCTAGATGTGAGCAGGGATAAGCCCGTGTTCACTACTTCGCCGATTATCGGCCTTCTTGAAGGGGGACGATTTCCGGGTAAGGTTATTTTACGGTTTATCTCAATTATATTATAAGTACTGCGAGTTGATTTGAGCTAAAATATGATTATTTTATCTTCCGCTGCCCCCTAAAACTAACAGGAATCGAGCATTGCAGGGCAGATGTGCAGGAAGAGATGCTCCTCGTGCTGAGGGTCGTGCTGCTATGAACTGCGACAATGACTAAGGATAGTCCGTCATGCATGACATCCTCTCGATGCTCGGAAAGGCGAAGCGACGGAGGAAAAGCGTTTTGCTACAACCAAGTGCTAGATGTGAGCAGGGATAAACCTGTGTTCACTACTTCGCCGACCATCGGCCTTCTCTGAAGGGGGACGGTCGACTCGTCTAATCTCGGGAAACGTCATCGTTGATCGATGTACTTATTCGAGAAGAGTTAGGGCTACGAACAAGAATCATATGAACAGAACGTGATCAGATGAGACTTTCGGGTTCATTTCTCGTTGTAGTTGGTTACAGGAGCCTAACCTAAGAGTTGTGTCGATGCTTCTTTGCACGGCCTCCGCCGCAACTGATGGAGAACTCACACCCGAGAGCGCTGCCGAAACACGAGAACAAGCCCCCACCATCACTGTGCCTCCTTGGCTTTCCACGTTCCTTGATGGGCATGGGGTTCTGGTCCTCGTTCCCGCGGTGGGGGACCGGTGGCAACTCCTTTCTCCAGCGCTCGATCTTGGTCTTCAGTCCCTCCACACTGTTGTTGTCCGCCCAATTGTCCAACAGGATCGAGCTCTCTGCCTCGTCCATTACCTTTCTTGGATATATCCCCTTGGCGATCGCAGCCGCAACAATCGACGCCGACGGTCCAACATCAGATACCATCGAACCCAACAAGCTGCCGCCCTTTATCACAGAGTCATCGCAAATCGTGCTCCCGGGATTATGCGAGTACCTGTCATTCGTCCGCTCACTCCGTGACCGCCACAGATTGATTCTCGACACCTTCTCGGGCCCGAGATTAGGCTTCCTTCCCCCGCTTGGCCCATGGTTATCATAATCCACATTAGACGCGCTCACCTCGCTGTGTAACGGCATGCTGTGTATCGGGCTATTTATCACCGATATCCCAACGTTGATCGCCCCATGGGGACGCCCCGAAGGGCGGTTTATCGGCAGCGTCACGAACCTAACCGTCGCGCCCCCGGACGGGATCCGGGTCTTGCTTCCGCTGGGAGGAATCAACGACCTGAGCGGCGCGTGCACCGTCCCAATGAGTACCACCTTCAGCCACGTGAGCGCGTAAACCTCGATGGTGATCGTGCACAAGTCGCTCTTCAACGAGTCGTCGTCTATGCGGAAAACAAACTTCTCGTTCCATGTCGGGTTAGCATTGCCGTTCTCATCGACCCGGGTCGTCAGCTTCCGCTCAGGGTTGACCCAAGCGACTGCGTACGTACGCATGGACTTGGACACAGGGGCCAGGTCCTGGGCGGACATGAGGTTAAGTTCTAGGAGCTTGTTTACGGAGGCAGCAAATGGAGCCATTGCAGGCTATCGACAACAGACACCGTAGGTACGAAACAATCCTTGGCGGTGGTCGATGAGCGAGAGGCCTGCGGCCGCGGGTGCAGAACTAAGAACCGGGAGATGGACCCTGGCGTAGGATTGTAAATGGAAGAACAAAATGAAACCAAATGGGGAGGCGGACGAAGTCTTTATTAGGGAGGGGAAAATCCTTTTGACTTAGTTGGAGTTAGTTAAGATGTAATTAAATTAGGGGGGATTTTGGTTAAGATTTAACACCGCATCATGCGCTGTTAATTAATTAATTAATTAATTAGTAAACAGGTAATTAAGGAGCTGTAATTTGTTGTAATGAAATTTTCAGGATTTTAACTTGTTATCAGATTAATCTCATCTCACGTCATCTCGCCTAATTACCAACTAAAATGAAAATACACCCAAACCAGACCCCGAGGTCAAAACCGTCATTTCAACGTCCGCCTTTTCCTCCCACATACTCTTTTCCCTTATCTCTTTTACTAGCGTTTCCAAGGTATATATGCTTAAAACACAACCCAACGATGGAAAGTTGATGAAACTTGAATTAATTTACCTTCGTTTAACAGGAGGTGCTTTCCAGGTGAGATTTCAACCCAGAATCAGGCAGCACCTCGGTGGGTCGTCGTTGGCTTTATATACTAGACCGAACTATTTTTTTTCTGACGTTGGATTGAGTTTGCCCTTTTTTTATGGCAACATTTGAACACGCGCTATCCTCGGGAGTGCATGCACGAGCTCAGCACCGGCGGGAACAAGTACCACCGTTGCGTCTTCCACCCCAGCTGTCCTAATAGCCTTTTGGTTATTGGCGGTTACCAGGTGATGCAAACGAAAACCATCGATCCAATCCCCCGTCGTCGGCAGGAGCTTCAGTACTGGAGATGTTCTAGTCCAGCTGGTGTTTCATCGCCCAAATCTGATGGGTGTTTTCTTTTCTTCTTCTTTCTGCTCTGGCAGTCACTGGAGCTGTGGAACATGGTTGATATTGAGAACAAGTGCATGACGATGCCGGCGCACAAGTGCTTGATATCGGCGCTCGCTCAGTCAGCCGCGACGGGAATGATCGCCTCCGCTAGTCACGACAAGTCTGTGAAGATCAGGAAATGAGGAAGGGGGATCACCCACTCATCATCCCCTTTTGCCTTAACCATCGATGATGATGATGATGATGATGATGATTACCATGAAGCAGGGTTGAGAATACATCTCAAACATATCATCATTATTCATTAAAGAGGCTCGTTTTGATTGATATTATCATCACATTGATTTTTTTTGACATAATATTCACAAACTTACCTTGTTATTGCAACTAAAGTCTTCGTTTTGTTTAATTGTTTATTAATAGTAAGTAATAAGGAAATGAATGGGTGGTGGAGGACAAGACAACCAACCCAATGCCCCTCACTTACAAACTAAAAAGAAAACAACTCAGCCATAATTTCCCCACCACAAAAGAACAAAAGAGAATTTGTCGTTTTACTATTTATATATTTTTACGTTTTTATCTTGCCATTAATTCTTTCCTGCCATGAAATTAATTTAAGACTAGAAAATAATAATAATAATAATGAAATGAAGGGGTGGTGGGAGTGGGAGTGGAGTGGAGTCAAATATCAAAAAAGCCTAAAAGTAGTCATCCTCCTCAATCATCTCCTCGTAAATCATTAATACCACCAATCATTAAAATTTAAATAAAAAAATTCATTTATTATCGATGTATTTGTGATTAGCCACTTATTTTTCGGGGATGTATGCCGCCGCATCTTTCATCTCCAACCCCCATCCCTTTGGCCACTTGCATCTTTCAAGGACGCCTCCGTCATCCTCCATTTCCATCCTCCTCCTCCTCATCCTTCCTCGTTCCTTCCCCTCCCTCCCCAGCAGATAAAACTTTGTACGCGGTCAATTCGCTTGTCTTTTTTTCTTTCTCTCTCTCTATTTATCTGGTTACGGTTTTTTTTATTTACCCCCACGTGTTGATTCTGGGGTCGCTTGCCGTCTGGCGGCTTCTCTTTTTTTTTTTTGCCTTGGCGACTTCGAACCTCGACTCCCGTGCTTTAATTCGCTCTTGTCTTTTCTGGGTCTCTCCCGGAAACGAGGATAAGGATCGGTTTAGGCGAAAAGCTTTGATTTTTTTTTGTTTCCCCCTTTTATTTTCTCTTTGGGGTGATTCGGCTGTTGTTGTCCGTCCGTCCTTGGACTGACTCTTCAGAGTGAGGTGATTGTGTAAGATTACTGGCTTGTCTGTCTGTCTCTGTTTGGTTGAAGTGATTCTGCAGTCTCCTGTAGTTTTCTTTTATTGATATCAATGATGTGATATTACATGTTGGTCTGTTGCTGCTTTGTCTTTTGATTGTGTGGTCGCTGGTCAGAAATTGAGTCCCAATTTTGGTGTTTTAGCTTGCTGAGGTGATTCCGGCCCCATGTGAGGGTATTCATTCAGTGAGGCAAAGACTGATCTTTTTTTGTAATTTTTTTTGGATATCTGACGGTCCGGAGACTGTTTTTGGTCTCAGATTTCGGTGATGGGTGATTTTGGTCCGTTGGTGCTTGTTTTCTTGGTTGTACACATGATTTCTGTTTCGCCGGCGAAACAAACTAATCAGGGGTGTGATCTTGATTGCAGGCAGGGCCAATGTTATCTGACAACGGAACCACCGGGAACACCCTGTCTTCTTCGGCATCGGGATTCCATAGGAGGAGTTCACAATGTTCTCCTTTCATTTCGCCATCTTCTGCCAGTAGATCACCTGTGATGCCCTTGAATTCTCCCCAGCCTGAGATGTATTCTACTGGTTTGACCAATTATTCTGAAGAAACCGGAGCTCCTTGGGATTCGGATCCACTTCAGGGCATTGGTTTGTATTCCGATAAGTTAGAAGATCAGGACTGTCTGGTGGAAGGTAGCGGTGGTGGTATTGATTCTGAGGATCAATCCGCTAGAACAGACTGGAAAAAGTGGGCTGATGAGTTGATTTCTGTTGATGATTCGGAACCGGATTGGGACAAAATTCTTGAGGATGTTGATGCAACAGAACCAAAGCAAAAGGTATTCATCAGCAGACTCACTTCAAAATGGCTGGTGGGTGATATGATTTCGTCATCTCGTGGAAAACTTGGCCATGCATTGGTGTAGTGTTGACTCTTTTTGCCTCACTATATTGAACTGTTGAATCTTCCCTTCTCACGGTGAGTTTTGGATGTTTCTTTCCTTTCTTTTGACATGGCTGACATGCTTTCCACAGCCGCCTCTAGTCATTCAGAATCAACCATTGGCATCTGAAGAACTTACCGGTGCATCCAATCAATTGGCAGCAGTGTCTTCTGGGAAGCCACGGATGCGCTGGACTCCTGAACTTCACGAGGCTTTTGTAGAGGCTGTCAACAAACTCGGTGGTCCCGAACGTGCGTCTACCCCTTGTTTGTCAGTTTTCATCCATTGTGCATTTCATGTCGAAGGAATAGTACCCCACTTTATTTGGAGAAGGATAAATCATTAGATATTGATGAACTTACTCGAAGAGTTCAAAATCGTGTTTAAATCTTTCAGCTTTTGAATTTCCCTTGTTCTTTCTCTAGCCCATGATTCAAGTGCTTAGAGTTAATGTGAGTGGTGAACTTGCAGGTGCTACTCCCAAAGGTGTCCTAAAGCTCATGCACGTCGAAGTTCTAACAATTTACCATATCAAAAGCCACTTGCAGGTTCTTTCTCTCCTCCCTCTTTTGGAAAGTAAGTTGGGAACGAGTCTGTCGTTCTGTGGACCCCGACATTTATAAAATTTTTCTATATGAATCTCAGAAATATAGAACTGCCCGATTTAAGCCCGAGTCATCCGAAGGCACAACAGGTAGTTTTCATTGGCTCATGCCCCAATATTTGGTCTGGATGTTGCATTACATATCCTTCTGAAAATGTTATACCATTGTCATTCTTTGACTTTTAGAATATCCAGAGAAGAAGCTGACTGTGATCGAGGAAATGAAATCGCTCGATTTGAAGACGTGAGTTATACTGTTTCCCCCGTTCTGTTACGTGTTTTGCATCACTAGATATGAGAATTTTTTTCTCCTTGTTATACGTTATTCAATCCCTTTGAACTAATTTTGTCCAAGTCTCTAGTGTACCAAGCGTGGTCGCAATACTGATACAGAAAGTAGTTTTGAACTAATTACGTGTTTTGCATCACTAGATATGAGAATTTTTTCTCCTTGTTATACGTTATTCAATCCCTTTGAACTAATTTTGTCCAAGTCTCTAGTGTACCAAGCGTTGTCGCAATACTGATACAGAAAGTAGTGTTAATGACATGCTGAAAGGATTCTCTAATGTGTGCCTATTACAGAGGTGCAAGCATAACTGAAGCACTGCGAATGCAGATAGAAGTACAGAAACAGCTTCATGAACAACTTGAGGTTAGCCTTCATCTCACACTAGGGGACACTGAGATTATCGTATTGTCATTTCAATCTTTGGCGAGAAATAAATGCAGATTCTTGGCTTAGCTTGTATTTAAACTTGGGTTTTGTTGATTTGCTGTTGCAGATTCAGAGGAAGCTACAGCTGCAGATTGAAGAACAGGGACGTTACCTTCAAATGCTATTCGAGAAACAAAAGAAATTTGAGGCTGATGGTTCTAAGGGCTGCCCATCGGCTTCGCTAGATGATGCTCCTTCATTACCCGAAGGAGGAGCGCTCTCATCCAGAAAGAATGCTACAGTTGCCTTGGAACAGGACCAGGAGAAGGATGCAATCCTCGTGCAGTGCTCCAAATCACTGATAGAGAGAAGCTCTGATGATACGAGCACCAAACAGAAAGTTCCCGAGTCGAGAGTCACAGGGCGTTGTCAGTTGGGTGATGGCATGCTGGATCTTCCCGCGTCAAAAAGACCAAGAGGGGAGAAAGCCACGCCATGATGGACTCGCCTCCTGTCTCCTCTGCTTTATGGCAATCAACTCCGGAGATTCTAGGACTCATCACCTGATTATGTCTGGATTTGTGAAAGACTGTTTTCAATGCTCTTAGCTTCTTCATAGTTTGGACTCACAGAATGGTAATACATCTACATTTGTGTATGGTTAGACCTCATCAATAGTAGCCACATTAGGGTTGTGCAAATCAGCGGGCTCCGAAGATGTACATCTACGTACACTTAAGTTGTATTCAGACTCCTGATACATGCCTGAACTTTCACCGCGCTCTAGCTGTGATATTCAGGTTAAGATATTCCTATCTAATCCGAAGCCCGCCATGGTCGATTGGGTTGTTCCTCATCATCATCATCATCAACAATCTGGTAGAAACTGGGAATCCCTCCGTAGTCCCTTGTCTCGTCTGTACTTAATTCTTTCGCTTGCTCTCTGTGTGCGAGAGTCACCTCAGTCGTGAATCAGGAAGCCTCCCCCTCCCCCCCCTCCCCCTTGAAAAAGATTTGATTTTTAGCCTCACCCGTTTCCAGAACCCAAGATCCCGTTTCAAGAACTGGGTTGTGAGACCTCATTCAGATATCCCATCTTGTTCTATTGTTCCAAAGACGGATTCTGTTTTTGATAGATTTCCAGACATGGGATCTCCGAATGAGGTCTGGACAGTGTCCTCGGTGGCTTTGTCTTAATTGGGTTTCACTTTCCCCACAGGTGCCCAGAAGTTGTCCCTCCCATCCAAAGCGCTCTCACTAGAACAGGATAAAACCATCCCCATCTACCCTCACAGTTGACTCAAATAGCAAATCCCAAAAAAGAAAAGAATGAAGAAAGAAAAAGGGAAAAAGGGTTCAGAGAGAATACAAAATGGGGAACCCAACAAACAAAACCACCACTAATGTTAAGGCCAAGGGACATGAACAATTACATTTACCAGGAAGAAGAAGGGGAGGAACAGAAAAAGGAAATAATAACAGAAACAAGAATCACCAAGGAGATGATGCTGTAGAATTTGCTCCTCCTAAACCTCAACTAACCCTACTTCTCTTTTGGCTGAAACCTCTATCTATTTCCCCAGGAACTCCCCCGATCCCCTGCCTCTGCTTACCCGCATGATCGTTCTTCAACAAGGTGAAAGGCGAGGGAGGTTGGCTTGTTTTGAGTTCCATGGCTGAATGAATACAAACATTGCAGATCCATGCAACAATCGGCGGGAAACCCGTAAATGATGCGGGAGAAAGGAAGGTGCAATCACGGCCGTCATGAGCTTTCCTGTTTGAGGCGGTAAGTGTCCCGATTGCTCGCTTCAGATATAGGTCCTTCACCCCTCATCTGTGCCAGCAATTCCGATATGTGAGGAGAATACTCGGAACTAGCAGAAACATGTCTAGGGAATGCAGACCAGAACTATCAGTACAGTAGAGGCAGGTGGGTAATAGTGTTGTTGATAGATTGCTGTTACCGGTGCTTACCCGCATGCCCTCAGAAAGGAGCCTCAAGAGACTCGTCCCACACTTCTGCACTTCCATTTGACGCGTCCTCAACATCCTCTTCCATTGAAAGCCTAATGTACTCTCTATGTGTGAATCTGTCCCATTCTGTCAATGTAGGGTTTTCTCTTTCCTGTTTCAAAAAGAAAATCGTCAGTAGCTTCTTGGCCATGTCACCTTGCAGTTCAGACATCTCGCTGATCATGGAAAAGGACAGTAAGATAGTAGTACATATGACACTAGTTGCCCTTAAGACAAGAAGAGTAAGAATCAAGTTCTACCTGACGAATCAGAAAAGGGTCACGCATCTCAAAGGCCATGAATTTGTTGAGATTGAAAAGAATATTGAAGACATTCCCAGAAAGCTTGCATCCTTGTAGATCCTGTAGAGTGAGGAAACTCTCGTTCTGCAAGTGCCCACAAGGACAACGAGTCAAAACAGCAGCACAAATAGTGAAAATTTACTGCATCAATCAATGATCAGAAGCTAAGTGAATACACAACCTGTAGTTAGCAACCTACATAACCTGCATACCGAAAATTGGAGGTTAAACAAAGGAAGCATTAGGCGGGCCTAACCTCTGGACCAATCATATCGATTATTTGGCATAATATATCTTCAAAAAGCACAGGTTCCTGGGCCATGCACTCCATCCTGTGCAATTGCTCCTCATAGAAGTACTGCATTTCGTTACGGGTCAACACACCATTACCGTCCAAATCTATGCACTTGAACCTGCAGAGGACAATTGGGCAACAACGTTGTCAACAGGAAGCTGGGTAGAGAGTCATGATAAGAGGCAAGAAGCCCGTCTACCATACCATCTCTGAACATAATCAATTTAATGGGAAGGAACAGAGGCACCACTGAACAACTGCCAGTGATATTTCTAGTTCATTGGTTTATTACAAAGAGACACATGGATCCTCATCAAGTCATGCATGAGGAGGAAACAGCCAGAACTAGTTGAAGCTACTCTACGTGGAATAGGTTAGCTGGGGTTGTTCCAAGATAAATCTGTCCATTTCTCAACGGGAACTAGTTGAAGAGGATCTTACCAATATTCAAGACTTGGCCCAGAAGACTTATCTTCTTCGGCAAGAATAAAGTAAACAAAATCTTCATATCCCATCTTCCCTTCAACTTTGCTGGTAAACTTTCTAGGCACCTGAAATTCACTAAAATGTAAAACGAAAACATAATTGATTTACTTTAAATTAACATCTACTGCACACACATACCTGAGAGAATATTCGATCAACAATTCGGTAGGTAAGGGCATGATTTCCATATCGTATGAGGTTCTCCTTGTCAATCAGGAAATCATGATCGGTATCCAATTCCCAAAACTTGCAGTATATGACATAGAAATGTTCATAAGAGAAGTATCTGCATCAGAAAGTCCCAAGAAGGTTCAAATAAATAGGAAGGAACACGGCCAAGACCTCATATCCTTATAAAACAATGCCCTAAGACAGAATTTATATTTCACCTCAGAACTTTGTTGATATCTTCTTCCTCATCAGCGTGTAACATTGCATCAATCAAATTTCCTCGTTTTAGTTCCCTCAACATAAGACGGCCATTTGCAGCTCGATTAATGTAATAGAATATTCGGTATATGACGGTTTCAGCTGATCCATGCCAAATAAAAGATCATGTCATGGACAGTATATTTCCTGGAACCTCACAAAAAAATTTGGCAATAGGTCAAGGACCAACCGTATCTTTCCTGGAACTCGGGTGTGCTTTGCAAAAATTCTAACCCGGGATGCATGGCCAATAGTTCTCGTAACACAGGTTTGAAGTCGTTCTGTCAATAAAAAGATGGTGTATCATAAAGAGCCATAAAAAAACAACCACTTAAAACAGTAGTGTACCAGCAGAAAGAACAAGATGGCACAGGGAACCTCTTTACTATCATAAAGAAAGATGGTCTATAATAAGAAAGCTCGACAGGACAAACCTGAGTAAGGTACTTGACCTCCGGCTGCTTTAGAATTGTATACACCCGGGTTGCTAAATCCATTGTCAACATATTCCCATTGACCCAATAAGCAACAAACGCTTCCCTACAATTGGGTAACAATGGGATAGTTAGTGCAGTTATCATTTATTAGAGACTGCCAGCGACCAAACCACCATAATGGCATCTATGATCCACTGAAAGAGCAATTACGTAACCACAAGTACTACAGATCATCCTCTTGAAGCACATACCGCGCCACTTGGCCTGATCCATTAACATCAATCTTTCTGAAAAGAGATGTTGAAAAGAATGATGGCATCTTGCAGATTTCTTTGGTAACTAACTTAAAGTCTGTCATTGAGGAATACAGTCCTGCTATTAGCTGTATATACACAGTATAAGCCCAAAAAATGGATGATTATGAAATTTCGAAGGTTTCTTTGACATGGAAACAATCACCAATGCCATTACCTTGAATAGGCATCCCATCTGGGTGTCCATAAAAGAACTGATTGATTCTGAGCAAGCATTGTTCTTTCAGTCCTTTAGGAGGCGGGCGTCCGTATTGAAAGTAAAACTGAGATAAACAAGAAGGAATAAGCTTATATGATGACAAAGGAATAACAAGTGAAGATTGCCGATTCTTGGTCAGGGCAACCACTTACGAACCTGAGGAATTAATTCTTTAACTGGTTCATTAACTACTTTCAAGGGAGAACCCAAATTAGAAGGACCAGCCCTCTGTTTTATTGGACGAGGGGAACCTGATGTACTCCTAGGTGAAAGGGGTGGGGCACTGCCAGCCGGAAACATGGACGGTAATGAGTTTCCCACAGCAGAATTGGTACTTGAAGAGCTCCCTGGAACATTAATTAGTCCGCCAGCCTTTGCATCGTTGACCAACGATGTTATCTAAAACAACGAGCATCATGAGTATGAGAATATTGTAGCCGGCCTTTGTCAGACTCATTATAATGCGTTGTCTATAAAAAAATTCACAATACAACAGGAATCGGATGGAATTTCACAAAAAAACTTCAGATTACTTTCAATTTTCAAATAACTCGTAGTTCCAGCGCTTCACAAAATCATATATCAAATATATTTTATGTGAACAAAGGCATGAGCCTCACAAGAAGTGAATGCTTATTTAAAATCTACTAAATCTATTGTCACACCCTTGGAGTCATCCAGGAGATGGACTAGTTGATGTGAATCTAAACTGTAGCAAGTTTACCACAGAGCACAACAAAAAAGGGGCATTCCAAATATACATAAAAAGAAAACCTCGTTTCACAATATTTGATCCTATCCATTAGCATCTAAACTTATTTAACATATGCAATGTACCATTTCCTTTTCATTATTACAAGGAGGTAAACCAAGTGGTTTATAAAGGTTGACCCCTAAATTTAAAACATGAGCAGATTACTATACTGTAATCCGAGAATCCTCAACCTCATTTGCCACCGAGGGTAGCCCCCATGGTATCATTTTTAAAAAATAATTCCAAGTCGTCATTTCCACATTACTTAAAATGATTATGTGCATTATCACAATCTAAAAAATAGGCTGGTCAATACCATACCAGCAGAGTAAATTCATGATCTTTTCCTCCCATATGTCACCATTAAATTCAACTACTCAATCTCCCACAGCAGATAATCCTCATGCCACTAGGTAAGTAACCCACAATACAAATTCACAAAGAGCAGGAAACCAAATTCTTCTTCCATAATCACATATATACAACCGATAAATCTTCATCAAGATGGGATCAATCTCAACGAAGCCCAGCGGCAAATCCAACCTGTGCCCATTATTCCCAACACATCTAAGCATCCAATCACCCCGTATGCCGAGCGTTCTATCCAAACCCACTTAAAACAACCCCAAGAAACCAGATTGGCCGCCTCTCAAACACTCTCAAGCAACACAAAGGAAAGCTAAAACAAACGGGGGCAGTAATCTCAAAAGAAACCCAAGAAAAGAAAACAATTTACCAGACGATAGGTGTCGGGGAGAGAGAGCCACTGATCGAAGATCTTATTAACCAAATCGGGGTGGCTCGACGTAACCGGACAGGCCGAAGCCGCTGAGGGGGAATCCCGGAGCTGAAGGAGCTCGGAAACTTCCCCTACAATCATCACCTCATCATCATCCATCTTCTCAAGACCTCCCCGAACGAGGACAAGAACAAAACCTATCCGAACGCGGCACGATCAAACCCTCCACAACACTCCCCCCCCTCCAAAAAAAGAAACTGACTTCAGATCTCAAATGGACGCCGGAAATGGGAAGACGGCGATGGGTGTGACGAATGGAAAGGAAAAGGAGAAAGGGACAGACAGTTCGGACGAACGAAGAGGGAAAATCTGGTCGTTAGGGATTGAATGATCCACGACGACCAAGGACGACGAAGAATAAAAAATATTGAGGAATAAAAAATTCACTGCATTATAAAAACAATCGAAAATGATGAGAGTGAGTCTTGGTTAGACCCGAATTTTAGGACAGCATCGAGTCCAAATTCCAGTTATTGGCATTCTGCATTTGTTGCATGGATCTCAGGAGGAACAGACGAAGAAGAAGAAGAGTTACAGATACAACAACAACCACCCTAGCCTTCCTGATTTCGGCCGCCTTTCTTCATCCGCATTGCAACGACGACAGACCTCCGATCGTGCTGTCAGAGGGGATGGGATGCCTGGGGGGAAAGGTTAAAGGTACAGCATTCCAGCAGCTCGGATCGGATTACCGGCTACGCCACGCCAAAAGAGAAATCCCCACCCTCTTACTTTACTTCCTTCTGTCGTATCCGATGTTAAGCATCTCGAAGCTGCGGAGCTGATCCTCTCGCAATCCCCGAGAGGATGTCTGGCGAGAGATGGAGGCGTATTTCGGCTCGGGTTCAACTTGGATCCTCTGGCTGGTGGACATGCGAGCGCCGGCGCCCGGAGCGAGTCGGTTTATTCTCCCGTCGGTGAACTCTCCCGACGAGCTTGGCCGGCTGCTGGTTAAGACTGCTCTCTTCGATGCACTGCCGTGTCGGGTGGTCGAAGCGTGGCCTTTCCTGGTATCATGCTGGTCGCCGAAAACACAAAAGACAAGGGGGAAAGTCAGGTGAAAACCATATCGCATTTGTTAACGCCAATAATAACACAATGGAAAAGATTCATATCAGGATGTGTCACCGAGTCCTTCCAAGGAACATCGTCCGCCGCCTTTTGCTTCGAATGATCACCATGTAATCCACCACTGGTTGCATTCCTCCGTGTCAAGACTTCAACAGCACCCGCTATTTTATCTCGTATCTCTTGTCCAACTAATTGAGGTCAATATAGACATAAGCTAAAGGTAACCGAGAACAGAAAGAGAGAAGAACATCGAAGAACAGTGTATTAACGTAATTGGCAAGCACTGTGCAATCACCTCGAATGATTTCTCTTGCCACCAAACGTCGACACAAGAATTTAAAATCACAGGCAAAAGAATCTTGAAGATAAGAGTACGAATGGAATTTCACTAGGAACTATCTAGGAGAACAAACCTGAAGGCTTTTCAGGCTTTTCCAGCTTTTCCCCGGATGGTCCAGCAGTCGCACCTCTATCCCTTCCACCAGGCTATTCAGTCCAAACAAGAAGTTTCAGACAACACAAAAGCAGGAACACTATCAGAAACTAACAATCGCTAAGATGACTGCACAGGGTACAGAAAGACATACCCGTGATTTTGAGTTGCTGCTAATCTGAGGATACTTCAGTATAGTCCAGTCAAACACATAGTCGAATTGGTACCCTGCAAAGAAATTGATCAAAAAAATATGGCAGAAGCATCGGCGGTCCAAAATTTACATGCATCTTAATAGGCAAAGAAATAAGACTTCAGGCTGAATTGCGAGTGTTCACCTTCGCGAATGAATAAGTCTCGAAATAGTCGCTTTAAGTATGCGTAGTCAGGCTTGTCTTCAAACCGCAAGGATCGGCAGTAATGGAAGTATGACGTGAACTCCGAGGGACATGCTTTGCAAAGTACCTGCCATGAAAATGAAAATGAATTGCTGCCTGAAATATGGACAAAAATTTTGCCACTAAAGCACATGACAACCATACCTCCACCGGAGTCAGCATCTTCTTCTCGCTTATTTTATCATACTTCTGCTTCTTTGTCCCTGCTTTGAGTCCCTGCCATGGTAGGCTGGCCAAATCCGTGCACAAGGTTAGTGAAGATGGAAAAAGTGGAACTATATTCAGATCCAAGATAGCAAAAGTGTAGAACTTACCTTCCTTTGAGGAAATACATTAGCACATAGCCAAGGGATTCCAAATCATCTCTTCGGCTTTGTTCTACAAAGAATTGACAAGGATCATTATTGATAGTCGTTTATCGTTACACCCCTCGTAGACACTGATGTTTGTTGACAATGGCCTACCAACACCCAAATGGGTATTAACGCTGGCATATCGTGCTGTGCCAGTCAAATTCTTGTTCTCCCTGTTCCAAAAGGGAAGATAAAGATAAGCACAAGAAAGAGAAGTTAGCCAGATACATGATCCATAAGTAAATCAGAAATGCGAGTAACAAGTGCATGTTTGTGCTTATTCAAATACCCTGATAGCATTCATGCTATAGATCATATGGTATGAGCAACATGATCTAAAAGTGCATGGATAATAATAATATAACTGATGGAGAAAAACTTTACCGGTAAGGTATATGCTTATGAGTTTGTAAGTCCCTGTACTTCTTCGCAAGACCATAGTCAATAATGTACACCTGCGCCGTAACATTGGACAATTCACCACCAGGAGGAAATTAAGAAAGAAACATATCATCCACGTCAGTGTAGATCCCGGAATAAATGTTTCCTAACATAACGATGTCCTTCCACCAAAATGAGAAGCATTCTCGAGGTTCAATGACCGAGATGTTAATTCCTCTTCAGCATGGTGGCTACGAGTACTTTACTCAAAAGGAGAACAGGAAAACAAATCATCCAAATTTTATAGTGCGCCTGGTCACAATGGGTACCTGGTTTGCTTTGCGCCCAAGACCCATAAGAAAATTGTCGGGCTTAATGTCACGGTGGAGAAATCCTCTAGAGTGCATGTACTCCACTCTGTTTATCTGTCGCAGGTAATGAAGGGGACTTTTGTCATAAACTGTTTGAAAATTGCAATTTCAGAAATCCTTCACTGAGGGCACTAGTTGCATTGACATACGAGCTGATCTGCGAGCATCAGCACAGTCTTCAAAGTGAACTTCCTGTTGCAATAGTTGAACAAGTCTTCTAGACTAGGCCCCAGAAGATCAATAACCATTACATTGCATTCGCCTTCAACTCCAAACCACTTGAGATGAGGGATTCCAGCTGTACAAGATAGAGAATAAGCGTAAAAATTCAAACTTAAGAAAAACATAACAAAAGATTAACTGACTATTGACAAAAGGAGAAGAATCAAGAACAAAATTCGGGGGCAATTACTTCCTCCTTGAAGAAGCATGTACAATTTGGACTCGTAGTGAAGTTGAGGGTGTCGAGTCTTCACAGGTTCCTACAACCATTGAGCAAAGATGTTGTACATAAAAATAACAAACTAAGCAACTAGAGGCCAACTCAAACCGAGCTGTGGCAGAAGAACACCAAAAGCAGCATGTTAATGGCCATACCATCTTTATGGCAATCTCTTCTCCACTCTGCATATTAACCCCTACACCAATCCAAATTTCAGTTGGGTGATCAGAACCCCAAACTACCAGCATCAACAATGCTCGCATTGAATCTACACAGTCCAGTTTGCATCGTTAAAGAACCTCACCGAGATAAAGCTCCCCGAAAGATCCGCTCCCGATCTTCCGTCCTACCTTAAACTTACCACCCACGACTCGATCCATCGTCATCAAGCAAAGAAACTCAACTACCCTTCCAACCACAATCAACTAATCTTCACCAATTTCCCAGAACCACAATCCCCTCACCCCCCAAAAAACCTCACAGTCTCGCGCAGAACTCCTAAGAACCCAAAAACCTCCCCGAACTCAAAAACAACAATCAAACAATCCCCAGTCCCGCGAATTGGGAATTAAGCCAAACCCCTCATCCTTCGGGTTCAGCAGAATCGAAAACGAATCCGGATCTGTACCACAAAGCAGACCCAAGAATGCGCTACCCCACCCGGAAAATCAACCAAACCCAAAATCACATTATTAAAAAATCGAGCAAGAACAGGGTTTTACGAAGTGGGTCGCCCCAAAGAATGTTGAAAATGGGAAACCGAAAGCAGAAGGCCTCCCGGAAGCTTGAATAGACGTCAACCCCGGCTGAAAAAAAAAATCGCTAAAAGTTGGGGGACAAAATTTGCAGGGAAGTCGGCTCCGGGAAAGCTTTGATTTTGATTTTTATTTTGATAAGATTCGTTGGGTAGCAAAATGTGGGTATTATTGTTTGGGAACAGAGACAGGGGAAGAGGAAGAAACAGCAGAGACGACGGGTTGACAGGGAGGAAAAGAGGAGGATGAGATGAGGAAGAGAAGAGATGGAATGGAATGGACGAACGCACGCACGCACATCCATTTCTTTGGAGCGTTTTTGTCTCCTTGGGGCGTGCGCTGGGAGTCACGTGAATCGCGCGTGCTTTCGGACATCCTCGAACCGATAAGATTTTTCTATTACCATTGAACTGAACTCCGCCCCCCCTAACCATGTTATATCCCGATACTGCCCTTCTCTCTGGACGCCTCGCCGGACGTCCCTCGTGCTTAGGCTACTTGCTTGTCTGCATCCCTCCCGGGGGTGCATGCACGGTTCGATCGGCCGACAGTTTTAACGAAACCGGTGACTCTTAGCCTCGACTATCAGGCAACACGATTCCACAGACCTCTTGAACCAGTCTTGAGCGTGTTTTCCGGCCGTTTGTGATGCAACGCCGCGACATATAGCTTGATCACTGTCAAGACGGGGTCGCCAGAACCTCCTGCGCGTTACCCTGCGGGCATGAACTCGGAAAAACTCATCTGGGGTTGTTAAACGCCATTTCGTCTACAATTAGAGATCGCATAACCAAAAGGAAAGAAACCAATACGAAATGACATTGATTACACCGAAATACAATGTTCTTGATCCTGTGGAACACCAAGCCAAAATTTAGAAAGAAAACCAAAATGGAAATTTATTCCAAGCCCCAGACTAGAAGTTCTTCCTTCTTTAAGTTTGTATTTTGATGTGCATATTGCTCTCCTGTCACTGCCTGCAAATAAAGTCTGTGCCAGAACTCAGTATCCTCCTTCACGACATTGCAACTGGGTCCTGCCTCCGAAGAACGCCATTGCATCAGCGACTCGTCGGCGCTGTATCCGCGAGCTGGGCCGGCGGGATTATCCGGAAGTTGGTGGATCGGATTAACGTTGCCGGGCATGGGATGGGAAGTAATGTGACTCGTAGTGCCGGGATTGTTGATAGAGGATGAGATATTGATGTTGTTGTGTTGTTGATCATAGCTTGTTAGTCGGTGTTGTTGTCGACGATGATGTTGTTGTTGTTCCCACTTGTTCTTCTTGAGGTGCGTGTGCCAGAAATTCTTTATCTCGTTATCGGTTCTCCCCGGCAGCCTTGCCGCTATCGCAGACCATCTGCAACCCGGAAAAACGTTTCGATATAAATTCGTCCTCAAGCTCCTCGACATATGTATATACATATGTATGATGTAGCCTTGTGAAAGTCACCTGTTTCCAAGGATCCCATGCAGGGAGATGATGGCTTCCCTTTCCTCGACGGTGAAGTTGCCTCTCTTGACGTCCGGCCTCAAGTAGTTCATCCACCGCAGCCGGCAGCTCTTCCCGCATCTCAACAAACCTAACAAGCAACAACCAAAGGACGAAAAGGAAGATCATTTTATGTGCATGAAAATGAAACCCCTGGACCGCCTCTTTGTTCCGCAGGACTATCTATATACAGACAACCCTGGGGACGAGCACCAAGGCCACACGACGGGCAGGAACTAAATCCTCGCTCGGACTCTCACCCGCTTGCCTGGGGAGGGCACGCCAGTTGGAGTGGCCATGCTTGAGGACGTAAGCGACGAGGATCTCGTCCTCCTCGGGCGTCCACGGGCCTTTCTTCAACCCCATATCATCGCAACACGCCGAAGACGAACAGCCGCCTCTCTTCCCCATCTCTCAGCTTCTTCCTTCTTCCTTCTTCCTTCTTCCTCTTCCCAAAACTCCAATTTATCTTAGTAATAATGTCATCAGGAGATGAAACGACTAAATATTGGAGTTGACAAAGAAAGGGACGAGACTTTTCGCGAAATGCATGCGTATAAAATGAATACTACATCTTTCACTGTTGGAACGCCGAAGCTGCCCGCGGCTGCATCTTCCAGGAAACTCACTTCTCCCCCCCCTCTTGCAGATGAAATTATGTCGGGATTGATTTAACGTGACATGAAATATTCGAAATCGACCAAAGTGGGAGTACCTTTCTTACTAAACAACGCAAAAATAATTTTTGTTTTAGGACACCTGCTTTTACTATTCTTAAAATAATGTCTCGAACTTAATTTTACGAAAATTGAATTTACTCTTTAAGAAAATAAATTCAAATTTACTTTTACGAGTTCCTCGTTCAAAAAATCGAATTTCTTAAAAAATAATAAAAAAACTCACTCAAAAATTATAAAAATGAATAACTCAAATTTGCTAGTAACGAAGTGGGAGCATACAAATCCAAATCCAAGTCTCAAAAGTGTTTGGATTTCGTTCACGTGTCTCATTTTTTGTCGGCACGCACACTTTCCCATCCCTTTATTTTTTGACATCTCTAAGTTGTGGCTAGCCTTGGGCTTCGTGAGGCGATTAGTCGTGGCTGCCGATCCACCATTTCATACTGTCGGGAGAAAAATCTTCCGGTCGGGAGGGACATAAGATCTTAACATTCGTGTCATAAGTCACATGATCCTGTAGCCCCGCCAAAGCCAACCATGTGTTATGCCACTTTCTGATCATTGTTGTGGGGAATTCATTGATGAATAGTCTTAGGTTGGCATGACATCTTATCTTATAAGATTATGGTTGAGTTGGTGTTTCGGGCGGGCACGTGTACGGAAACGAACGGGGGCCGCGGGCATATCGACACGAGGTTATCGTTTTTCCTTGGTTAACATAGAATGGGATGGAACAACGAACAAGTCTAAAATAACATTAGTTTGAAAATAAATATTTCGCGAAATAAGATAATAATTCTTAAAATTCATTAAGTAATTCTCTTAATTCAGCTATTCTAATATCGAGTACTGTTCGACTAACTTTGGAAGTTGTTTTCCGCTAAATATTTCGGCATGTACGTACGTGGGAATGCAAACTTTTATTTGAATTTCTTAGGATATAGTTTGGTCAAAATCAATAGGCGCAGCAAAACACCCATCACCAGCAGATGATGATGATGGAGAGAAAGATGTGATCACATCTCCTGTTCCTCCTCCCCTTGATCGGTTTGATAGCCGCCTCCCTCCAAATCCCGTTTCCCACCCCACCCTCTTACTTTGCCTTTACTCTTTTGATGATCATCATCTATCACCTTTGCCTTTTTACTCTTAATCATCATCATCATCCCCTTTTTTTAAAAGAAAAAGAAAGAAACAAGAAAATTAGTGAAACCCAATTTGACCCCCCTTAAACAAAAAGATTTACACTTAGATTTTGTGGGTATTTTTATTTTTATTTTTTGGATTTGGGGTTAGCCAATCTTTTGACTAATGTAAAAGCATTTTACTTGCAAGCTCCTCTCCCCCAAAAAGACATCTTTTATATATTTTTTTCATTTTTCCTTTCCTCTACCTTTGTGGAGGATGATGTGGAAAGCATAATATTCTTTTCTTTTTCTTAGGGGGGATTTATCCAAAATCCTTATTGAGTTCCACTCCATTAAAAACAAAAAAAAAAACCAAAAAAGGTATCAAAATCACGTGCCCAATTCTCTCTTTCTTTTTTTATATTTAAGAAATGGATGATTAGGTCTTTTTGGAATATTTGGGAATGGGGTGGACATTTTGTTGTATTGATCATGGGCCCAATCAAATGGGCTTCTAAGGGACAGCCAACCTTCTCTGCGTTAGGCCCGGCCCATCTCCCAAGACCTCCTTTCATGTATCCCGCTATTCATCTCAACTCAACCTCGTGCTTTGCTTAGCTACATCTTTCATTCAGAATTCGATATACAAGACCGGACTGGTGTTTTGTTCGTTTGTTCCTAACGCGACACGCCCACGCGAAGAAATTTAGACGGCCGGTACTCCGCGAACCCCACATTCCTACTAGCAGATTCTCGGTGAAACATGGGCCCCCGCCTGTCCACCGGGCCCAATTTCATTTCCATTTCATCTAAAACAAGTGTAATAAAAATAATGCCGACACCACAAGGTGGGCCTGTTCGTGTGTCTGGTTCTTGTATCTTTTTTCCATAATAATAATATTGGTTCATAAAATAATTTTAAAAATTTCGAAATTAATATAAATCTTTCCTTAAAAATTAGGAGTTTTTAATTCCAAAATTGCTCCCCCTCTCCTCCTATACCTTCTCCTTTTTCGAATTTATTGAAAAGTGAACTCAGATTAAAGACTTCCAATCACTAATATTAGTTACGAATTATGAGTTTAATCGAAATATTTCGTGAACTATACTTGAACCGGATACTATTTTATTAATGCATTGAGTGAGTATCTATCGTAACCTAACCCGGATGAATATTTTAGAAAGGTGGTTTCTATCTATTGGACACGCAATGAAATGAATCCCTTTTGGATTCGGGGCAAGAAAACGACATCCCCCTTTGTCGTTTGTAATGGGGGTGGGCAGGTGTCTCGCTTTTGCTGGGATAATCAATCAATCAATCTCACCAAAAAGAAAGAAAGAAAGGAATATTAGATTAAAAACAAGATGGGATTTAGGTGTAATGAAGAGTGGAGTGGCCAATGATGTCATGTCAACAAAAACCAAAACTCAGATGGGATTTGGGTTTGCCTGTATATCAATCTATCTATCCACTTGACTTTAAGTTTGGTGAATGACCCACTTCTTGGAATTGTCAGATAATGTCTGAGGTTCAATTTACTGTTGGGTTATGGTGGCTTAATTTAATGTCTCCATATGTGATGAGTCCCTGTCATGTCTTAATGGCAATTAAACCAAAAACCAAAATTTAAAGCCCCCCTTGGTTTTGGGGTGGGAGAGAGAGGGACATGGTGTTATCAGACATGCTGGTCTGATCTCTTTACCATATTGTCTGTCCTGTCCTGGTGTTGCTTGCTGATACTAACTCCCCCAGCCCAGCCCCCACCACCAACTTTGGCTTCATCCTCCTTGGACAACAAGTAAAGCAAAAGGAGGGGTATCTATCTGCATTGCATTCCTTTTCCCCCTTTGCTTTGGTTTTAGGTAAAGAGTGACCAGCCTCCTGCTTGAGCACACCAGAGGGTAATGATAGATCACCCCAAGACACGAAGAGAAAGCAGTGATATGCTCCATAATCATACTCATATTAACAGTCATTCTTTCTCACAGCCTCCTCTCTCACCACAGCAGGAGAGGATGGAGCACTATTTACAATCACTCAGGAAAACCCAAACACCCCAGAATTCTCTACAAAAAATTCCATCTGGAGGAAGTATGCTCAGATCCTTCCAGATGAAAATTCTTAGTTAGCAATACCTAGAGTCCATCCCTCTTGCTACTTTTTTATCTACAAGGAGTAGCAAAGGAAAGGAATCATCCCCCCCAACTCGCAGTAACAACTAGCGAGTTGGATTATCAGATCAACGGAATTCACAAGAGATCTTCGGCCCTCAGTTCACGACTCTCTGTCCCGCTCCTCCTCCGATTGCTATCCACGGATGTCCTGCAATCAGACGACCAGGCATCATCAGAAACTCACAGCGATATGGACTGTAATGAATGACTCAGATTCCATGGAATCGGAGGCTTAAAAACACGAATTTAACTTAATAGGAGTGATCCGGAGACCCAATCTGACCACCCCAAGACAGAACAAACAGCTAAATTTCTGAGATCGAAGGGACTACTTACTCAGGGCCTGTTCGGCTGTCAATCTTCTAGAAGCATCCCGGCAGATCATCTTCCTCAACAGATCCTTGGCCTCAGCAGAGACACCCCCGAAAACCCTCGTCGGGAACCTCAGGTTCCCCCTGCAAACAGCCTCGAACACCTTCTCCACCGACTCCCCGCGGAACGGCTCGAACCCGGCCAGCATCACGTACATGACCACCCCCACGCTCCAGACATCGACCTTCTCCCCATATCCGTGTCCCTGAAGCACCTCCGGAGCAACATAGTGCGGAGTCCCGACCACCCCCTCAGCCATCCCGCCCTCCCCCAGCCACTCCGCGGACCCAAAGTCCCCCAATTTCAACCCGTAGTCCTCGAACTCCTCCTCCACAGGGAAATCCTCACCGACCTTAGACACATCGTAGGAGTAATACCCATCCCCATCCTCCCCGTCCTCCCGGACCCTACGGCCCCCTCGAACCAGGAGCAAATTCTCCGGCTTGATGTCCCTGTGAACGACGCCATAAGCGTGGCAATGGGCGACGGCACTGAGCAGCTGGACCATGAACCTCCTAACCCTAGGCTCAGGGAGCCGATCCTCGGACACGATCAGGTCATGCAGTGAGATCGGGAGGCAGAGGTCGATGATCAGGGAGAGGGACTCGGGGGAGTCGACGGATTCGTGGACGCGTATGACGTGGGGGTGAGGGGGGAGGAAGGACATAATGGTGGGCTCGTTGATGAGGCATTGGCGGTCGGTCGGGTCGGAGAGGAGGGACTTGTCGATGACCTTGCAGGCGAAGAAGGCGTCCCTGGCGGGGGAGTAGCAGCGGTGGATGGTGCCAAACCTACCGCGGCCGATCTCTTCGAGGAAGATGTAGGAATCGGAGGATCCGGCCAAAGACCTGGCGTCGGAGGCCGCCGCCGCTGCCAGTGAATGCTTCATTGTCTAGCGATGGAGTTCACGAAATTAGTTACGTGGTGGTTCCGGAGGGGGTATTTATAGAAGGCGGAGTGTTCGGAATATTCGGATTCGGATGCTCCCGCGAGCGTTGATATCCTGCGGGGTCGGTCCAGCGTTTTACGTTGAATCTTCCTAATTCTCTAAGTCAATATGTATTTTTCTTTCTCGCGGTTACAATGACATGTTCCCTTACGCGTGCAGCGCTAAATTCGCGTGTCTAATTCGTTGTTAGTAATAACGAGTTTAGCGACAGAGATTAAAAACCAATATTTTAAAACAACGAGCTTGTATAAATCATTGGAAAATTAAATTCGATATTTAAAATAAAAAAAATGTAGATATATTTCGTATTAAATGAAGAGGAGGAGGGATAAGTTAGGTGTGATATTTTTATTGATTCGATCCTTATTTATTGAATATTTTTTTACTTATTTAGTCCCTCGATCATCTCCCACAATCCCTCTAACCCGTCGTTCTAAAATTTCTAAAACTCTAAATATCACATCTAAGTCGTCGTCAATTTTAATGGCGGGAAAAATGTGGGGTGGTCGGGTCGGCCCAATTGAACGTAACGTACTAACTACTCGGTGGGAGAGCCAGCCTCTCACTTATTCTTCCTTCCCTCCTAAGAGACGCGATTACCGTCGGGGTTGTCTTTTATTTCTCGACCAGTGGAAGGCTAAATAAAATTGGAGCCGTGGGTTTGTTTGTTCTAAAGGAAAGGGATTCAACGCCACGCCGCACGGGTCACGTCGCAAAGCTTGACTATTAATTTTCAGCCTCTTGACGACGTAATTCGCGACTAGGAAGCCCTTCCATTTTCCCTTAAATATTCACCCACGTTTCATCTCGTAATATGTCTGAAATTTGAATTAATTTTTTATTTTGTAATTATTTTGGTTGAATATATAATTTTATCATCGAATTTTACCTTTCTATTGATTTTGGTAAGATTTTTTTAGCGAAGGGCAAACAAGGCCTTATTATAGTCTGACTAACCTCTTATTTCTTTGCCTCGTAATCTATTTTACCCGTAACAGTGGCTTCTCAATAGTGTCATTATTCGGACTTCATCAATTTTGTGTATTTTTAACGACATCAGTGACTATCGCTTCTAACTCAGGCTATCGAAATTTTAAAATAAAATAACATGCGATAGGTTTTAATATTATTTTCTATTATTTTAATTTTTTTTTAGTCTGGAAAGTCTATTAAGATCTTATTTGTCTTGTGGCTAAAAAATTTCATTTTTAAGGCAGCGGTTTGAAATCTCGATTTAGACATGCTTAATAAAAATCTATAAGTGAATGTTTGAAATCGCGACCTGAACAAGTGTTACTAAAGTCGTTTCAAATCCCGACTTAGACGTCGTAGAAATCTAAATCATATTTCACAATATTTGTTTTTTAAAAAAAACGTACAAAGAGCTGCTCCATAGAATTGCAACCAGCTGTTCGGGTGTGATAAGTTATCGGGGGAGGGGGTGGTTGGTCCAGTCCCCATCACTAATTTTCCGACAGATCTCAACCAAGACAGACAACCTTTGACTTTTTCTGTCCAGACGGAGAATTATTTGTACAAAGCTCGAAGAATCCCATCACCTAAAACTCTCCCCCATGTGAACGACAGATTCTTCACGGTCAAGGCGCGGGTTGCGTGTTCGCTCGATCTGGTCCATTATTATTTTTATAATAATAAGCATCCCCCGGTTCTCTTTTCAAACTTCCACGATAACCTATCTGTCTCTCTCTCTTGACCATTCTGCATGATTTTCAAGGAACAAAAGTTCATTCTGCATGATTTTCAAAAGCCGGGGCCATGGCCCCCTTCCTTCTGTTCCCCTGGCTTCGCCACTGCGTATCACACTATCATGCACTTGGGTTTGTTTTTAAGTCTCCACCTTTACGCCGGGTGGTGTATTCCCGGGCTTCTTCTAAGATGTGCTGCTACCAAACTCAGCCGCGTCCCCCACCACCAAAGTTGGATTTCGGTTTCTTATCCGCCAGCTTGAGCATTTGAAAGGAGCAAATCAGAGTCTGCGCTCCTCATGGCACCGGCATTGTCAGACTCTCCGCAGTGTGGGCGGAAAATATTGCAACGAGTTGCCTGTCAACAAAGAACCAGTTAAGACTATAACAGTTGTATCCATCGCTTGCACCTGGGAAAAGGTGTCGAGAAGTTGAGAGGGAGAGAGGCAAAATTGCCACGGCGAAGACAGCAATGACATAACCCTCGATTGCCCCTAGTTGACATTACAACCAAGTAACATGTAGATTGAAGAAGGCCCCGACAACAAAAAATTGCAGTTTATCGTTAACAGTTGATGAGCATTCACTGTTGCTGCTAAGTAGCAGGCCTAAGAAGACACTTCCATGGGACAACCACTGGGAGTCTGGCAATGGAACGAACCTGATGAGCACGACAGATAAGATCCAAGTCATGGGATTGTAGGAGGAACTATCACTTTGTCTGCCCCGAAAGTATAAGACACTCCTCTTTCATTCATTCCCCATTCCTGGACATCTCTGCTGGGATCTGACCAGAGAAGATCACACAGCACACCTGCGTCCGGCATGTCGGTGGGATGCGGCAAGTTCCTAATATGATCCAAACCATGTACATCAGGCGAAAGACTGCCGGGCATGCATAAAACCTTCTCATCAATCATGGCTGCCACAGGCAATCAGTGAAGATCTTCCACAATCGCACATTGAACCTCCTTTTACATTCATCATAGAATCCACATATCCGATTAATGGAAGCACATTCATGGTTCCCTCTCAGGAGGAAGAAGTTCTCGGGGTACTTAATCTTGTACACAATGAGCAAACATATTGTCTCCACGCTCTACTTCCCTCAATCAAACACAGTCCCCCAAGAACAAGTAATTTGCATAGGGAGGCAATCCGCCATGCTCAAAAAGCCTCAACAGGTCAGGACACTGTCTATAACTGTCACCTGGGATTCAAACAAAGATCTTCCATATCACAGATAAACCCACATATCTCGTAACAGGGACACCGAAGCAGCAATGCATACCGAATCCAGAACACAAGAAACATGTGCAGTTCAAAAACTGTCTGATCTCTCATTTTACATGACTCCATCCAGTAATCTAAGAAGAGGTTTCCGACACCACGAAATCACGATTACAGCCAGGGGTACCAAGGCCTATACCAGAAAGAAAAACCTCCAGAAGACTCCAGTGATGGTGTCAGAGCACAAACAAGGACCAAGTATAAAAACGCAATGAGCTTGCCTCTTGAACAGATAATCGTGCCAGACTTCCAGGTTAAACAGAGCACATCATCGGAGCAGACAAGAATAATTGCCACACCCAAATCACAATAGAACCCTAAGAGATTGGAGTCTTCGTCAACCCAATTTCACAAAAAGACAAAACAAAGCACGCCTCAATTCATTACAACGACACCAACATCGACATATATGTCTTATTTCCAAATATCAATAAAAATGATAATATGAACAGGAATAATTACGAGATATGATTGAGAGATGCGGAGATGGTGACTAGAGAACAAGAAACAAGAGATCAGAAGAGCGGACGTGTTTGGTCATTTTTTGTACAGCCAAATTACGGTTTCGTCTTCTGGGAAGGGAATGCTTCACTCCTGCAGCATCCCTCCTCGTCAAAAATATATTAACTCTTCACCCAGAAGGCTGCACGCCCGCCCGCCCCACCGCTACTAGCTAAAATGATGGGTTCCGGTTCACAATTCGTGTGGCTCAGTGTCAATCTTCTAGCCACAAGTTCGCCACATGTCATCTCGGATGAACAAAGAACAGCTATCCATAAACAGAGGAGGAAGGAGGCGGTGTCCTGCTCGGCTCGGTGTCGGTTATAGCGGTCGTATCATCCTTCTTCGCGTCATGGATGAATGACCCGATAATTACCTGCTTTGTTTAGATGCGTGCTGTGAAAAGCAATGGTCTCCAAGGGAAATGTCGAAGAATTTGGCGACGAAAGGAGTACCTGAACAGGGCTAGCCGCCATCAAGGGCCCACCGACGCCACCTCCGATTATTTGACCGTCTGGACTTGATAAGCAGATGCTCAGTCTACTGGTCGTACCACCGAGATTCGTTCGGAGGAAAGATCCAGATAGCGTGATGATCTCAAATAGACCCTGCATGCAGGATTTACAGGAGAGAAGCATCAGTGACAGAAGAAATTATCAGGCAACTAAATATGTGGTGCTGCTGCACTCAATGAGGCCGAAAGAATAACGTATCCTTTTTTACCCCGTAGGTGATTGTTCCTCCTGTCGTTGCTGGCTGCTGCAGAGACACGGTAGATAAAGAACCAGATGCCGAAAGAATGCATGTCTCACGCTTACTCTGCTGGGTAAATTCCATGACTCTCTCGGCAACATCCTAATGCAAATAAATTATCGAGAACAGATGATAGTCAAGCGATGATTTCAACCCACAAGCAAACTGAATGCAACAAAAGAATGAAACCACATCACAGTGTAATGTCCGAGCTAAACCATGACTCCAATGCAGATGAACTTGAAGACATTAAAGGTAAGGAAATCTCCGACGCACTGAACACTCTCAAACCAGCCCAACAACAGACAAGGAACCTCATTTCGAATCTGACGACCGAAACTATAGCATTTGCGTATTTCTGATCATTAAAAACACGAAAAAGATGAGTTTCTGAGACAGGATTATCGTACATCACCAGCAGCTGCATAGATGACATGAGGGACGAAACCACGTCCAGCATCAACTGCAGAAAACAGTAGATCCATGAACAACCAACATTCACAAAATCATCACATGCATTTTAGCTCCACTACTTTCAACTGAAGGCCCCACAAGAAACCCACCTCCGATGACAACACCACTCTGAACTAAAAAAGAAAAACAAAGGAGAATCCGAGCAAACACTGCCAATATTTAGAATGACAGAAAGACTCGATCTTGACCCCCTCTACGCAAAACCCACCTGAATAACTCAACTGGGCCATCGACATCCCGGGAAAATAACCCCTCCTCCCATCGCCACCCCCATCGTCACTATTCCCAACAACACTCTCTCTCCTCAGCTGATGGAGCAGGGACTCCTCCTCCCCCTCCATCAAACCGGGAGACGCCGTGGCCCCAGCCTTCCTCGCTGCGAGTGCCATTTCCGGCGTCCCGTACTTCCTAGGCCTGCCCCTCTTCCTGGCTGGAATTGCCGAAGGGGCAGGGGCAGGGGCGGGGGCGGCTGTGGGGGAAGCCATTTGGGCCGGCGAGGAGAAGAGGAGGCGGTTCCCTCCTCCGCCGCCTCCGCCGTCGGGGGGAGGGGAGGGGAGGTCGTTGGGGTGGATGAGGTAAGGCGGTTGGTTGCTGACGTGGCAGTGGCGGAGGAGGTCGTTGAGGTTCGGTTCCATCTCGGACAAAACAAACGAGAAAAAACCTGAGGAAAGATTTTTCCCTTTTTCCTGATTTTTTATTATTTTATTTTCACTAATTGTTTTTCCATTTTTTTTAATTATTTTTTATTAAATATAGTATCTCTTGGTGCGAGGACCGTCGAATAGTATTCGAAAGTGTAGGGACCGTATTTTGAAATTATGAAAGATTGTCACTCCCTCTTCCGACCGTTTCATTCGATCTGGTTTGGTTCTTCCCTGTAAGAAAAAGCAAGCCAGCGGTTGTAACTCCCGGTTTGGACATAAGGAAATGCCTCTCCAGATGGAATGCTGCCGTCCATCCTATGACGGCGACCTCGGCTTGCTCAAACTAGTGATGCGGAGTGATAACGACACCATCATGGGATCGAAGCCCCGCGGTCTGCAGGAAGGGTGTGACGGAAGGAACCGGGTAGATGATGTTAATGGGAAGTTTTTCCTGTTGGATCCAGGAGAAGGAGAATCAGGCATCATGGGACTGTGTGACAAGCCCCTTCCGTGGTTCGGCTGCGGAGTCGGTTGGTTCTCGTGAGTGATCTCTCGCTTCGTTATGTGATGGGATCGAATTTGGTCAGCGTTTGCTTGTCCTCTGCGATGAAAGATTGATCGGAATTTGTAACCGTTGGCGATGGCGGTTTTAACGGCTTGACAGGTTCATCGTGGGGTTTATCTGCCCGCCGTTCTGGTACTATGCTACGGTTCTCTACTTTGGGAATTATCGCCACCCTAGGGATCCTCGGGAGAGGGACGGGCTTGCAGCATCAGCGATCGCCGTAAGTTTCCAAACTCTTCTTTCATTGTGTTTCAACGCAGCATCAGCAATCGCCGTAAGTTTCCAAACTCTTCTTTCACTGTGTTTCAACGCTGTATCATGTGGTGTGGATATTGACACTGGCTTGGATTCTTTCACTGTGTTTCAACGCTGTATCATGTGGTGTGGATATTGACACTAACTTGGAAATTCCACGCAGGCCTTGATCTCCACGGTCATCATTCTGGTGTCGTTGGTTGCCGTGCTCGTGCCTCACGCATCGCGGTCACACTAACCATTCCTACCTAGTTTCGATCTTGAATACATAGAGGTGATATAGATGCATATTTCTGTACATTGACTCGAACTGAAGCATCACGCTGTTCCACTCTTCTGCAATTTCACGTCGTAAAATGCAAGCACATAGATCAACACATTCTTGGGCAACCATCGTACAAACAAGCAAACTACCTGATGATCGTCAAAACATGATGGTCGCGGTAGGCATTAAGCACACTAAAACATAGTTCCACGGACTGGACTCCGGCCGTGGAAACAGTCTAAAAGCTACACCGGTGCACTTCCTCGACACAAAACGAAGGGATCCTTGCCCCGACCAAACTCCCACGAAAGCTAACATGGATGGATAATTCTACATTGACATTACACCTCAGTTGCCATCGTCTGCAGATTTCAAGTAAAGATTCTCCCCGCCATCGCTGCTTCCCTTGCCATTCCCCGTGCTACCACCACGTCCTCCTTCGGCAGAGCTCGAGTTCCCCATCTCATGCTTGTTGCGGCCAAAATCCAGGAACCCACCCAAGCTGCTTCCAGAATGACTGGCCTCGGCTTGCAGTATGTTGATACCTCCGGAGGCCCCCCCACCTGCGCCCATGCTAAGCTGGCCGTGGAGCGCGGCTGCCTGCTGTTCCATGGAGGCATACGGCTGTTGGGAGTAGAGCATCGAGGATCGAGCCGCCATGAGGGACTGCTGCGTCATCTGCTGGGCTTGCTGCTGCTGCATGTAGTGTCCCGGCTGCATCATTCCACTGGTAGCAAACTGCGGACAAAAGACTCATGTTTAGATCCTTTAATCTAGATGGTTTCCGATAGAATTAGGGGAGCACCTGGGAATGCAACGCCGGCGGCTGAGGCTGAGAATCGGCGATGGCTGCCAGATACATGAGATTCCTTTGCAGCCTAGCTTGGTTTCTACAGAGACACGATATGAAAACGGACAGCGGATAAAGTCAGGCAGGCCCTTCCATCCAAACCAAATTTGGAAGAAAACGACTTACGGGCGACTACCAAAGTTACAAGGGGTGATTAATCGCATTCATGGATGCAATGCAACATAGTCTAAGGCAATCAAAACACATACTCTGCGCATTCGTTCATCTTCCCGGAGTTCTGGCTCTCGACGATTTTCAGGATCAGCGACTTGTTCTCATCGAGATACTGCAAATATCCGAAGAAATTCCGGGAAGGCAACGTAAAGGGCATGTGAGGTTAGCTGCACCATTACAGTCCCATGAAACAGCATCATCGATTCCATTAATTTTCTCAAACCAGAAAACCCGAGTCACACAACAGAAGAAGAAGATGCCACGCCCAAACTGTTAAACTATATAATGTAATCACTCCTCCCACAAGAGATCAAAAAAACGCCAGGAGAAAAGTTATCTGCAGACACTAAGAGAAGGGCTCGAATCTGAGGAAACAGGAGGATGTTTTGATTGGCCCCCACGACATTAGAATAAAAAGGGGCTTCTTCAAAAGGAGGAGGAGAAGTAGAACAGCAGGTAAAGAACACTTTTGCTTAAATAAATAGAATGAATATGTAAGGGGTGTGGGTGACAACAGGTAAAAGGGAGCCCATGCCATGAGCTACACAGCAGCACCCATCAAAGGCAAGCAGTTCTTCTTTACAGACAAGTCAAACCTACCCCCCCCATCCACCCTAGTTATAGGGAGGGATGCCGAAAACGAAAATGGGAAAAGGGGAAACCCAAAAATGCAACAGCAGCAAGAGCAAGCAAGCAAGCAAAGACAGTCTCGGGAGGGAAGGAGGAAGACCTGTTGGATATGATCAGAGGTGACGTTGTTGGGGTAATAAGATGCCATCATGGGCTGCATCTGCATCAGGTGCTGCTGCTGCTGCATCCCCCCCCTCCCCCCCGGCAACTTAAATATATGTGTGCGTTTTGTATACGTGAATTATATGTGTATTTTTATTTATGTATACGTTAAGGGGGATGACAATGGCTATGACCATGACTGTGACTGGAATGATCCCACACTCTTCTCTCTCTCTTCACAGAAGCCGGGAGCATTTGTTCTCTCTTCCTAGAACGAAGAACTTCATACGCAGCCAATGATTGAGAACAGGACTGGACGATGAAGAAGAAGAAAAAGAAGATTAGGGAAAGAGAATTCTATTTTGATTAACCAACACAGCGGCACACAGTACAACTACTGTATATAGCAGCACATCAAGCGTAACAAATAGCCTTGTAATTATAACCAAAACCTTTGTACTTCTCCTTATTACAACTTATGCCACTCTCTTTACTTTGTTAATATCTACTAGGGCCCGATGGCTTGTTAGGCTGCACCTTGGACTCCTAATCTATTAATAATCCAACACTTCCCCGCAACTTGTACTACTCTTCTCTTACTACTCTATTGGTTCCATCTTCCCCACCTTGGTATCCAGTTCTCACTCTGTACTACTCTTCTCTTACTACTTTATTGGTTCCATCTTCCCCACCTTGGTATTCAGTTCCCACTCCTTCATTTTTCAAAACAAGACTAACTAGGGAACACTCCAACTCTTCCCCGCCAAGGTTGTCAAAATCGAGATCCTAGTAGGATCGGGTGGGGTCCGTAAGAACGTAACTCGCAGGATCGTAAGTGAAATTGAAAGAGTTTACAAAATTGTAATTTGAACATACAAAATTGTAATTTGACACTATATGTATGGGTAACAATTACATTACGAAAATTCAAATATATTGTTGTCAAAATATGACTCGTAGTAAAGATTTGCTTTGATTTACGTCGATTTTAACAAAATTGTGCAAAATAAAAAAATTATTGATTATTTTAGTAAAAAATCCAGCAATGTTTTACATAAAAAAAATTACTAAAAAAATTGATATTAATTTCAAAAACTCATCATACAAAATTTATTTTATTTGAGATGAATATTTTATGAGTAAATTTACGCTGTTGAATAATTCCTTCTCATACTCTCTTTTTTTAATAAAGTTTTACCTATATTAAATTTGTAGTCGAATATTTTACTTAACTATAGTGTTTCAGTAAAATAGATTTATAACAATAATAATAAAAGACTAAAATCACCAGCGTGTTTCTTCTTGAGGATGCCAAGGAAGAGCGGAGCGCAGGAGGGATTGGATTGAAGGGAGAAAGAGATGAAATAGGGAAATGGGTTTTGGTGACACGGAGACAACCTTGCTGAGGAGGAGGAGGGTCAGCGACACGGAGGAGGCTCTTCTGCCACTTCAATTCACTTCACTCTAGGTTGACAAGCAATGAGGGGACAAAGAGCTGATGACATTTAGGGTTTGGTTAAAAAAATTGTGGGTGATTGAAGGGGAGGGAGAAGATTTGTGTTTGGATTGGGAAAACGAGCGTTGTCATAAATGTAGAAAGTAGAATTGTAAAAAGATTTCGCTCTCACGATCCACCTTCGATTTCACGATCCCACAACGATTTCACCGTGAAACGATTTTTATTTCTTTTTAACTCGCAACAACCCCTATACTTGTAAAATTGCACGAGTTTACGAGTAAACTCGCGATTTTAACAACTATGTTCCCCGCAACCTGATCTGTCTGTTCCATCGTCCTTTCCTTGATTAGCATTCCCAGCTCCTTGATCACTATCCAAAACACGCTGGCCAGGTTGCCTCGACATCGTTAGTTTAGCCCATGCAGTAAGAAACCGTTGAACTGATATGACCTTAATCAGTGAGTCGGCCAACTGACCTTCAAATCCAACATGTAGAATCTTTAATGTCCTGCTATTACCTTTTCCTTTACAAAGTGAAAATCAGTCTCTATATGCTTAGTTCTGGCATGTAATACCGGATTAGCTGCAAGTTGAATGATACTCAAGTTATCACAGAACAAGATTGGAGTTGAATATGATGTTTGCACCTGCAACTTTCTAAGCAAGCTTTGTAGCCATAGAATCTCACCCACACCATCAGCAAGTGCACAGTACTTTGCTTCAGTACTAGAACGTGATACTACTCGCGGTTTATGAGAGACCCAGGACACCAAATTCGAGCCAAGGAAAGTAAAGTAACCACTTGTGCTCTTCCTATCATCTTGGCAGCCAGCCCAATCAGCATCAGTAAAACACAGGATATCCAATTTGCTCCCAGTGGTAATATTGATTCCATGATGCAGAGTCCCTTTTAGGTATCTCAGGATACGTTTTACAGCTTGAAAGTGGGTTGGTGTTGGGTGCTGCAGGAATTGACAAACTTTGTTTACTGCATAACAAATGTCAGGCCTTGTGTTTGTACAATATTGCAACGCTCCAACCAAGCTGCGATAGATTGTTGGATCTGATAATTCATCACCCTAATACGGTGTAGGAACTGGTTTACAATCACTCATGTCTGCTTTCTCCAGCAAATCTAATATATACTTTCCTTGACTGAGATGTATACCCGCTGTCTGATTTATTACTTGAAAGCCAAGGAAGTAAGAGAAGTTTCCCATATCCTTTAACGCAAATTCTACATGCAACTTCTGAAGAAGATCTGGGATTCCATCAACATTAGAGCCAGTAACTATTATATCATCAACATAAATCAAAACGATTATAATTCATGTATTAGAATGTTGATAGAAGAGAGATGCGTCAGCCTTAGAGTTGATAAATCCCCACTATTCCAAGCAACCACTTAACTTCATGTATCACGCTCGTGGGCTTTGTTTGAGGCCATATAGTGCTTTCTTCAAAAACACGCATGGGTGGAGTTAGCAACATCTTCAAAGCCTGGGGGCTGATGCATATAAATTGTTTTAACCAAATCTCCATTCAAAAAGGCCAATTATAAGTGACAATCAGGGTCAGACCAGCTCGAATAGTCTAGTGTTTAACTATTGGACTAAAGGTCTCAGTATAGTCCAAGTAAGGTGTTTGATGGAACCCCTTGGCAAGTAACCTGGCTTTGCATCGTTCAAGAGAGCCATCCGAGTTTACCTTCACTTTGAACACTGACTTACACCCAATCACTTTAAGACCTTGACCTACAGGAAGTAGAAGCCAGCTATTATTCCGCAACAAAGCCTTAAACTCAGCTCTCATGGTAGAATTCCATACAGGTGTTGTGATGGCCTCAGTGAGAGACTTAGGATATGTAAGGAGGTTAAAGGTGGAGGGGGTTAGAGCAGCAGAATAGGCTTTTGGTTTAAAAATTCCAGCTTTGGATTGAGTTATCATAGGGTGTAAGTTCCCAGGTGCTTTAGAAATGGAACAATGGTACTCATCTGTCTGTGATGGTTGTGTAGGCAATTGGTCAGTACTGGAAACAGACTTAGTAGATAGGTTAGGTGCACACGAAGATGAACCTGGTATATGAGTGGACTCAGACAACAGATGAGCATCATGGGTAAGTGATGGAGGTGAAAAGGAAGGTTGTCTTGAGGAACTAGTATAAGGTATTAGATGTAGAACTACTGGAATGCTAGATGTGGCAACAGATGAGGGTGAAACACATGACTTAAATTGGTTCTGAACCAAAGCATGAAACTGAGTAAAAACACGGAGAGCTTGTGATTTCTCTCGAAGGAAGTAAATCCAAGAAAATCTGGTGGCATTATCAATAAGCAACATGAAGTAACGATCGCCAATAACATATTGTATAGGTGATGGACCCCAGAGATCAGTGTGAATGAGTTGAAATGGTTCAAAAGCATGTGACAAAGATAAAGGAAAAGATAAACAATGATGCTTGCTTAAAGCACAAGTATGACAAAATAGTAGTTCCCCTGAAGTTGTGATTCTATACAAGTTCCTAGTACTTGAGATAAACTTGCAGAGTTGGGATGCTTTAATCGGAGATGCCACTTGTTTTTATCTACAGTTTGTGTAGTGGAATAAGCAGCAGCTCTATCTGGTATGATATCTGCCTTGAGAGGTATTAGATGAAGCTGAGAAGAGGATGGACTAGATCTGATATGAGAGGTGATATTTTCACGTAGAACTTGAGGTGGGAGTTTGTAAAGCCCCCGGTGCATCTGTCCCTTGAGAAGAAAACGATTTGTTGTCTTGTCCTTAACAAACGAGGAATTAGAGTGAAACTCAACAATTACATCGTTGTCTAGACAAAGTTTGGAGACACTTATCAAGTTTTGAGACAAATGAGGTGTGTGAAGAATATGGGACAGATGAAGTACAACCGACTCTGTAAAAAAAAAAAAAGATCCATCTCCAGTGTGGAGAATGTCCAATTGAGTGCCATTTCCAATAGTGATAGAAGAAGTACCTTGATATGAAGTAAGGTTAGACAGGCCAGATATAGTGGGGGTGACATGGTGAGTCGCTCCAGAGTCGATGAGCCACTCTTCTGATGCAGGAATGGTCTGAGATACTGGGTGGTAGTAAGAGGTGAAGTATGGTTTTGCTGTGTAGGGGTGATAAGGATATGAATTGGTAAAGTGGGTCTGTGGCATATAGGTGGGGTTAGGAGAACCTGATGGAGGTGTATAGGGAGAATTAGGAGCAAAAGAAAGTTGATAGTTGTAATTCATACGATGGTAACAAGCTACTGCAGTGTGGCCAATCTTGAAACAGATTTGGCACCTTGGTTTCGGCTTGAAGAAAGGTCTGGATTGTGAAGATTGGCCTGGTGGACGACCAAGGATACCGGTGTGATCTGATATAGGAGATGAAGGTGGCCAGTGGTTTCTGGTTTGTGGGCGAAAGTTAGGTCGAGGGAAGGCAGGTATTTGAGGCTTCACAACACCAGAATCCAGATGAGATAAGGAAGAGAGATGAACCAGAGGAATCGTGCAGTCCACTGCCTGCATCCTTTCCATGCGCAAGTCAAAGTTCAGCAATAGATTTTGGACTTCCTCAACTGTTGGCTGATCAAACCGGCTATAGATAGCCATAACAATAGCATCATACTCTGCAGATAGTCCCTCTGGCATATACCAAACAAAGTCTCTGTTGCTAACAGGTTCATCTACTGCAGCCAACTGATTAGACAATGTCTTCAAATTGTTCATATATTGCTGCATAATTCGACCCTCTTTTTTTAACTGTTGCATCTGCATTTTAAGGTTGATAACCCTTGTGGGTGAAGTATACTCATATCTGTTCCTCAATGTCTCCCACACTTCACACGAGTTTCTGCAGCTAACTACCATACCCAAAGGTTCAGAAGTCAACGAAGCAAATAACATACTTATTACTGTTTTATCTGTTCTCTGCCATATCACATAGTCGGGATTCCTCACAAGATGATTTTCATCCAAAAACTGTGAAGGAGAGGCGATCAGACCAAAAATATAATCATCATAACTTGTTGCAGTTATAGCTGCGAGTATTTGCCATTTCCATGGCAAATAGTTTCCATCATCCAACTTAACTAAAGAAACAAAATTTCATAGGGAAATTGCATTTGTGACTGGCTCACAAAAGAAGCCGTGTTCTGAAGCGCCAGAGACAGGCGTAGGAAAAACAGTAGCAGAAACAGGGGTTGTAAGGAGATTAGAAAGATGGTCACCCATTCTTGTAGTCTTTCCAGGATCTTGCTCTGATGATGGCATTAAGCTTCATCAGGGCTCTGATACCATGAAGAACTTCACACGCAGCCAATGATTGAGAACACAGACAAGACGATGATGAAGAAGAAGAACAAGAACAAAAACAAGAAGAAGAAAAAGAAGATGAGGGAAAGAGAATTTTGTTTCGATTATCTAATACAACAGCACATAGTACATCTGCTGTATATAGCAGCGGCACATCATGCGTAACAAACAGCCATATAATTACAACCAAAATATTCATACTTCACCCCATTACAACTTATGCCACTCTATTCACTTTACTAATAGGACCTGATGACTTATTGGACTGCACTTCCACGACTTTTTTTGAGCTTGATTTAAGCCCTTGAACTCCTAGTCCATTAATAATCCAATACAGAACAACACAATCCAGCAACAGTAGTAGTAGTAGCAGTAGTGGACGAAAAGGGGATGGATGATACGGTGGGTAAATGAGATAGGAACTGGGTGGGGGTAGGGGAAGAGTGTGAAAGTTGGTCTTCCCTCCACCCTGCTGCTACTGGTGCTACTGCTACTTCTACAGCGTAGTAGTAGTAGTTAGGGAGACACACAGGGATAGGGTAAGGGCGATAGTGACAACACGAGTGAGAGGATGGAGGGAAGGGGAAGGTGTTGGTACCTCGTCACTGTTTGAATCTTCTTCCCTTACTCTTTGGCGGTCTCTGTGTCGAGGGAGGGAGGGAGGGAGAGGATTGTCACACTCTCCTGAGGCAGTCACGTGATCCAACCATCACACCTTCCTAAGCCATGTCTTTGAAGAGGTTTATCCATTTATTACCACCCCCCTAAGAAGTGAAATGGTAATAAAAAAACACAGAGAGAGAAGACAGACACAAACATGCCCATTGCGTTAAACCGACTTGGAATCCCAGGAAGATCGAAAGGAACTGAAATCCTCGCCCACACACCCACACACCTATACTCCTCCTCCTCGTGGCTATGTTTCATGTGATCGATCTTTCATGCCTTGATATATATCAGTATGCAGACCAAAAGTGCATGCCATTCTTCTGCACGAATAAAAACAACCTCCAAACTTCCCTTTCCCCTAACCCCGGGGTTGATAGATTGAATGTGTGGGAGGGGAGATTCCCAGGATCCAGTCCTAAAAATTACACCAACTTTTTCTTTGGTCTATTTCTTTCTTATTACCAGTGAACTGTCAGTGTCAAACCTTCCTCCTTTTTAACCCAACCCATATGCTGCTATCTCTTCTTCTTCTTCTTACATCTCTGTCTATCTGCATGAAATATGTGGTTGACAGACACACCTCCCTCGGATTGCTCGCCCGTTTTGTCTGCCCCCCACCCCCCCCCTAGTTCCCATAAAAAATAATTCAACCTCTCGTCTCATAAACTAAACCTTCCTCCTCCTCCTCTTGCTGCTGGTAACTCGGTGCTAACATGGGGTTGCACAGGAATGAGATGGGGGTGATGATATTATTTGCATGGTAACAAACAAAGTGCATGCAGACAGAGGGAAGAAGAAGAAAAGGAAAATAATAATCTTAAAAGTCTGATGACCAAGTAAAGAAGAAGTCTGGAAACAGCTACTTGCAGTCTTTGCCATTTTATTTATCTCTCTCTGTAAAGATGAAGTCTGTACATATTTTCTTGTTCTTTGAAATGCTTTTGTTTTCTTTGGACATTGGAATTGGAGTCGTCAAAATTATGGTGAAGAAAAGAGGAAGACGTGGAAATAGCAACAGCACTGCTGCAGCTAAGGAGGCATTCTGACCAATGTTATGACACAGCATCACATGCTGCTTGGCCCCTTCTTCTCTGCAGTTTATTATTATTATTGTTGTTGTGTCATGTCCCAGTCCCACTGAAATGTATGGAAAGGTAAAGGGCAAGATTTTACTCTTACCACCCACTCAGATCCCTCCCTCCCCGCAAAACCCAAACCACCTAATGCAAACTCGTGATACTGTAAGAAAAATTCAATCTCATCCTACTCAGAATTTATTATATGAATAAAACAAAAAATAATATTAATTATTAGCATTTAACGCAGTCTCAATTCCATGATTAGAATTATAACAAGTGAGAGAAGAAATAACATCTATTAATATAAGGTGTGACGGAGTCTTTCATCATCGACGTTGACACTGGTCTTACACCGAATGTCATCTAATTGTGAGTTATCATGTCTTGTAAATCGTAACACAACCCAACAAAACGGCTAGAAATTGAACAGATATTACCTACCATTAGAGAAAGGACCAGACATCATCAAAATCAGATGTTAATAGCAAGCTGCTTTCTTTCTATTCTTCGAGAGTTTTGGGTCAATTTTTTTATCATCTTCTTCTTCTTCTTGGGAGTTGTTCTGATCTATTATTATTTATTGGCAAATGGGGATTGGGAAAACCTCTGCAACTCACCCCATGTGACACGCTGTCGAACTCACTTTGGAGATATTGATTTTCTTGGTAGGGAAAGAGTTTCCCGGGCCTTTCTTCTTCTTCTTCCTCTTCTTCTGAGGACGACGATGATGACAGGAGAGTTGTCCCCCACGAATTATTTTTGGCGCCTTTTATCTGTCTCTGGTCCGCTTTTTTTCCACAAAATTTCCCCCTTTCTTCCGACAGATTCCTTTTCCAAGGAAAAACACACACTTCCTCTCCTTTTTCTCTTTTCGTATGGCTTGGTTTGGTGGTGTGGCGCTGCGGATGGGTAACATGTCTCCCTGCAAGGAAACTGAACAAAGAATTATATATATATATATATATATAAAGACATAAAAGACCAAGGAGGAGATAGAAGCAAATGAAATTGAACTTGTTCTTATTGCCGAATTATGAATTATTTATAAAACTGAAATACAATTAAGTGTCAACGTGCGCCTAAATCTAAAGATAATTGCTAGTGAAAATGCTATCAGAAGAGTAAAAAGCTTTTGTTGTTGGTCTCCGTATTTCATCTTCGATCATTCCGTTCGACTGACTTCAGTCGAACCAGACCGATTCCAATCGAAATAGACCAAGTCTGTCTAGTTTCACCATAACCGGGTGGGTGGATTCTTTCGTTTTCAAATAAATGAAACAAACACCAGAAGAAAATAAAACAAGGAGGGAGAAAGAAATGAAATGGAGATCTTGGGCTCTGGACCGGAACGTGGTGGGGGAGGGTGCTGATTTGGGCTTCACTCCAGGCCCAATCCAACTACACTTCCCAATCGCTACTAATGTTACGTGCCTTTTGAATGTTTTATTCTATTGAATCCAAGTTATTAGAAGAGGCTGGCTATTATTCCATGACTAAATCTGTCATAAAAATACCAATAATTTCTTTCCTTTTCCTATTCATTCCAATATTTAGTAATTAATAATTAAGAATTAAAAATTTACATATTCATTCATGTAACTTATATTCCATGAGGCAACCGCAACTGGAAGCTACACTCAATCGGCTAAGACGATCCGCCGTACTACCGGATCTGCTGACGCTGCCGAGTTGGGAGGCACCTGGGAGCTGCCGCCGCCGGAGATGTGGGCAACATCCAACGTGCACCGACCGCGGCTGACCCCGGGGATATGAGTGCAGGGGGAGCTACGGGAGGGAGGGACGGTCCCCCTTGAGAGCGACTCGGCCCGAACCATGTCGCCGTCCATTATCGTCATCAACGGGAGTATCCGGTCACGGTCACGGTCCGTCTTCAAGGGCCTGGCGGCAGATACCCGATGGCAGGGGACGGCTTGATCGAACAGGAGGACGGCACAGAGGAACGTGACGGCGGCAAGAGCAATACCACCCATGGAACCCATTTCTTCTGCCTAGATTTTGTGAGGGAAGAAGGAAGGGGAGAGTGGGATGCGTCGGGGCCTTTTATATGATGCTAACAGCTCATTCTGGTCGGTTGTTGGTGATTGTGAAAACGATTTCCATCGTTAGTTTCCCGGTTGAGTTCAGATGGGGAAGTGCATATGGCATGGCAAACACGCTGTTGTTGAGTTGACGCCACATTTTTAGTTGTTTACATTTTGGGCCAAGTCTCTCTTCTTTTCATTTACACACACGGAAACATTCAAAAGTAGCACCACAGTTTTGACCACCCTCCCTCTCTCCGCACTCTTTTTCTTATTTGCCCAAAGGGTTTCATGTGGTGTGGGTGCTGGGGCTAGTTATTAGTTCCTAAATAATTTCGATAAATACGGTGGACTCTATCAGAAGTGTAAGGTTTAGGCCTTTCAAAGTCCCATTAGACGAATTAGATCCTTCATCCACCAGTCTGCCTCTCAAGTCCTTGAATATATCCAGGCCAGTAAGAAAGACAATTTCACGAAAAAGTATGGATTCTTTCATAAACGACTTGGGCATTTCTGCAAAAACTAGGCTGCTTGAAAACTATTAGGCCGATAAACCCTAATCCGTAAATTATATTGGGGAACAGTAGAACAAACATCGTGTTTGAGGCATATCACACCAAGTCCCAAATGAAATGCCGGCTGTCTCTCAATCACCGGGTCATACAAATCTCCTCCCATCTTAACTCCACTGCAGCTGCCCAATATTGACCCAACTACTCCCCTTCCCCCCTCTCTCTATCTAAATTTTCCTAATTCACTCGGACACACGGCTAGCTGAGTTTGAGTTTTGTCTCTGGTTGAAACGTAGATCACGGAAATATCTCGCTATTTTGTACAATTATTTTTTAAATTTATGAAATAATTTTTATAACGTGGATTTGAGTTGGAAGAACGCGAGTTGATCCCTACGCAACCGTCTCATCATGTGACCGATGAAATAAAGAGGAAGGTAAATAAAATAAAACAATCCAATAACGACCACGAGGTGTAGGCAATCCAATGGCAGAGGAGCACTGCACCTTGCAGAAGCACGGCAACGTCTACCTCCTAACCATTACCGGAACCGACCAGCACCGCCTCAACCCATCCCTAATCAACTCCCTCCGATCCCTCCTCCGTCCCCTCCTCTCCCTCCCCCCTTCCTCACCTCCCTCCGCCCTCGTCACCACCGCCCACGGCCGCTTCTTCTCCAACGGCTACGACCTCGACTGGGCCGGATCGGACCCCGACTCCATCCGCCTCATGTCCTCCTCCCTCCGCTCCCTCGTCAGGGACCTCCTATCCCTCCCCATGCCGACAATCGCCGCTGTCAACGGCCACGCCGCCGCCGCCGGGATGATCCTTGCCCTCTCCCACGACTACGTGGTGATGAACTCCCGGAGGGGCTTCCTGTACATGAGCGAGGTGGACATAGGGCTGGTGCTGCCTAGGTGGTTCGTGGCGATCGTGAGGGGGAAGGTCGGGGGAGGCGGAGGGAGGGCTGTCAGGGAGTTGATGATGAGGGCGAGGAAAGTGACGGCGGCGGAGGCGGTGGGGATGGGTCTGGTGGAGGAAGGGTGCGAAGGTCCGGAGAGGACGGCGGGGAGGGCGATGGAGATCGGGGAGGAGTTGGTTGGCAGGGGCTGGGCCGGGGACGTCGTCAGGGCCAACCGCCTGGTTGTTTGGGCCGATCTCGTCCATCCGCTCGACGAGGACGAGACCGTTGAGGATATGAAGCCCAAGCCTTATAATGAGGCCCATCCTCGGCCCAAACTATGACGGGGCCATATTTAGTTTCCTCAATGCTTCGTTTCTTCCCATCCGCATTTATGTTATGTAATCGTACAACCTAAGAGGCTTACTTGTGCGGAGAGAGATTTTGGTCTTACATGTTGAGATCAAAAGAAACGCAAGTTCGTCATCAGCGACGCATTCTTTGTAGACAAAAATGAAGTGTTCTTCACGTTTCCAATGCTCATGTGACAACGGTGATACCGTAAGCCGAGACCAATCAATAAACCTTCATCACAAGGCACGGAAAACTGTCGTCGTTATGACCGACCAATTGTGCCTGAAAAAGCAAACATCAATGCAAGCATCAGTCCTGGACAGTGACTGACATTCAGGTCATCGGAGGTGCAATCAGTAGAACATAACTGCCCTTGTCTTGACTCTTGAATTAGATATGAAATCCGCATCAGTCTGTCCGACGGGTCACACAACACAACCACAAAACCTGCCTTACTTGTATGGAATGGAGGACTAATTATCCTTTGTCTCAGCAGTCCGCAATTCTCTTAGATGGGAAGCAATGTCCTGAAGAAACTGTAGTCCTTCCTCGCCAACCTGCAAGCAAGCATTTGATGGTATGCTCCAAGAAACGATGATACGACTCCAGAGCTTCCATTATTTCCAGCTACTGCCAGTACTCTTTCTTAAGAGAAGTGATATGACCATCGTCATTAGGTCTCTGGTTTGGCGATCTGTCATCGATGGCTTCCACATGTCCTGTCGAACACGGACTACCTTGACTGCTGTTTGTATCGATTTGCCCCACTTTTTCATAATTATCAACTGCACGATCTCCTGGCAAGCCTCCTTTACACTTCTGCCTCATTTTGCACATTGACTTCTACTTTGGTGTCATTGGCATTGGCAAAGTCCAAATCTTCTTGACACTTTGATGACAGCTCTTGCTTTTTCTCCAGCTTTTCTAGACAACTAAGGATATGCAATTTTTCTTCTTCCATCTCGATTGCAGCGTTCTATAGCATACCAGTTCTCGTCTCACCTGATGGATCCGCTTTTGTCACGGATTCTTCTCCATGAACGATTTTAGTGATCTCATGACCATTTTCTGTCAGAACCACTTCCGTCATAATTCCAGATGGTGATTCATTGGGGTACTTGTTCCTGAAGTATTTGAGCTCAGCTTCCAGATCTTGTACCTCCTTCTCCCTCTCGGAGAGGAGGTCGTTCGTTTTCTAAAGGGCTTCCATATCGTACTCTGCCTGCTCTTCCATCATTCTGAGATACTGAAGGGATTCCATTTGGAGAGTCCCTTTCTCCTCCTGCAATCTGTTGATCATTGCCATTGCTTGATCCGTGGATTCAGCTGTGGAATTTCTTTCTTCCTCCAACTCCTTATACAAGGCACTCAGAGCTTTAAGATCGGGTTCTATCTGCCTTTTCAGTCGATCCATTGCAGTTTCTCCTTCAATTTCACTCACGACACTTCCATCTACAGACAGACACGATTCATTCCTTTCTAGTGCAACCCTCTTTTGGAAGGACTGCAAAGCGCCATAACTCGATGCTTCGACAGTCCTTAGCTCGTCACTGTTCCTAGACATTTTTGCACTCGAGTCACTAAGTGAATGCTCAAGGCCCCGAGTGGTAGAATTTTGAGAGAACAAGTTCCTTAAGTCCTGGCTAACCTTTGAAGAGTCTTTTGACAGCCATTGATCCACAAGAAGACTAGATAATTGTTTCCCTCTATTGGCCACAGCTAATTTATAAGAATCACAAAGATCCAACGGATTTGGAACTCTGGGATATATTATCAGAGAATTGCTGGTTTCCATCATCCGATTTACCATTTGTAGTAACCTGGCTGCTCTCCAAATTGGACGCTGCTTGTGCATCTGGAAGGGTAAAGTTGTCGTCTTTACTGGTTCCTCTGCTATCTGAAGACATTTAAATCGCATTAGTTGATTCAATTGATATAACTTTCTTGTTCAAAATAATCCGAAGTAACAAAAGCATGAAGGTAAGCAACATAAGGATATTGCTATATAGCGTCAATTTCGTCAGGACTTCAGTTCCTACAGGAAGTTTACATTGTACAATGAAAAAAATATTAGGCAGGTAACGCTTTAACCACAACTGATCAGATGGCTAAAAATGTGTGATTGAATGAATACTACTTTAGGATGAGATCTACCCTATTCTTTCCATTTCAAGTAAAAAATCTCTCAAGAAGCAGCTGACAGTCTTTTATGGTTAACATCACGGGAAAAAATTTCTTTGATTATAAAGGAATACCAAAGTTGGAAAATCCAACCAAATGAACTTTCAAGCAGATGATAAGGCTCACGAGAGAACACGATTCTGACTTACCCTCTTCAGCCACGACACCATGAGGAGTTGCTGCATTATCTGCGATGGAATCCATGTCAGCAAAGGATATCAGTTCAGGTACGGGAGATAAGCCAACATTAGTTTCCTTGACTTCTTTGTCAATGCTCATCGTTTTAACCAATCCTTGCTCAACAAAAGAGTCCCTGACCGAATCATCATGGGCGGAAACTCTATCTATTTGTGCATTCAATGCTGAAGACGATATTATAAAACAAGGATCGGCAATCTCTATCAGGGGATCCGTTGGTACCCTTTGGATTCCCAGCTCTTTCTCTTGTGGTTTTTCTGTTTTCAATAGCAACTCCTCTGCCTCGTCCTCTGAAAATTGAACCTCGGATTCAGCATCAGAATTAATCTTAAGCTTTATGTAGGCAACACGAGTTAACTGATCGGATTGTTGAATTTTCCGATGAGAATCTTCATGGAACTTTTCTATTGCAGTTATTTCCCGGGCATCCCTGTTGATACTGACATGCCCCTGATGTCGATAAAGTTGCTTCCGAAGGACCTCGTGAGCATTTGGCATAGCCTTTTGATGTACAAGGCTCATTGCAGCAAGCACAAATTATTTTCCCTGATCTGACGAGCTCGTGATCATCAGAGTCTGTATCCTCATCAATATCACTGTATGAATCCTCTCCTATTTTACCACCAACAATCTGTATGTTTCAGCATTTGACTCGTTGATAGTGGCAAATGAGAACAGGCAGCTTTCGCACATTTGATGAACATCGGCGAGCTTATTGTGAGCATGGCATAACACCAGTGATGAGATCTCCGTCTTGTGATGTCCACATATCATATCCCAATAATACCCAGCTTTCTTAATACTGAACATGGTCGAGTCTTGAGCAGAGAAGACAGGGCGTGTTCAACACACGATAAGAGGCAAACTTTGTGATCATGTACGACGCAGCGGCATATACAAAGAGAATCAATAAAAGGAACCACTTGACAACTGCCGATGCCAAAGCTTCCATACAGTTTTTAGAAGTGGTCGCCGATTTAACTGAGACGACTCTCTTTGAAGCCATACCCCAACAGAGTGCCAGTCTTACTCTGAGCTGAACCGAAAGATCTGTATGACAATCGAAGTCATAAAAGTTACTAAAAAACGTAAAACCAAGATATCCAACTTCATTGGCATGCAACTTCCTGGGAATTAATTTGCAGAAAAAGCATAAAGCTTGAGGCCACTGATGGAGCCAACTTTGCGGGTATATCCGTACCTCGATGATCTTAGCATCGCATTTCCAAACAAACAAACACCCAAGTCTGCAGAATCAAATATAACACCTACATCGTAGCAGCACGGATCGATTCCATATTCATCACATTTATTTTGGGGGGTGGGGTTATGTCTCAAGTATCTGAAGGAAAGCTGGCAAACAAAGGATCAGCCCCCCTTCTCCAAAACCTATAAACAATTCCAGAAATCCGACAAACCTTCAGCTGGCCACTAAAACAAATCCCCTAGCCATCAAAAAAGAGCGAAAAAGAAAAGAACCAATCCGCTAGGAACGACGAACACTCAAAGAAAGCATTCCGTCATCCTCAACCCGAGTTTCCGACGTCAAACACGGTGGATTCATCTCAATCACATCCGATCAAGGGGAATCACCAAACACAAGCGCACGCACACAAGCCTCTCCTCCCGCCAGTAGACGGGGAACGAACGTTAAAAAAAGAAAAACCGAAAGCAGCAGCTGGACTGTGCGAAGGAATCGGAATCGGCGGGGAGAGCTCCGATCGACGGTAACGATCACGTCGTTGCCCCGATAACAGAAAGCAGTTAGGGGGTGCGGGGCACGTTGTTCGTTTTTGCCGGGTTCAATCATATTTATAGATAATCACTTCACGTGGATTGTTAGAAAAAACGTCCCCAGTTAGTGAAAAGACGGTTGTGCCCTAGAAAGACTTATAAAGTCATTATATAATGTCGTATCGGAATAACAAGTTCCGGAGGGACTTGCGCAGCGGCTTCAGCCCAAGGTCCGGCTTCCCAAGCGGGTCTACGAACCACCTGACGAAGAACAGCACGATGAAGCACCCTGCCGTTATGAAACCCGTCAGTCCCAGGCCGTGGTGGGTCCTCTGGAGCACCACGTATATCCCCGACGCGAAAGCCAGCACCATGCACAGTATGGCGATGAATATGAACACCATCGCCACGTTTATGAACCTCGCGCGCTCGTAGTAACCCCCTCCCGACGTCCCGAACTGGAGGTAGACTGCCGCGATAGAACAGCAAAAGGCCAAGGTGTCAGAGATCACAAACAGCTTGAAGGCCAGCTTGGAGGCGAGAACTGCCATCCCCTGGTTCGGGCCGTCGTTCTGGTCGTAGCCGCCCGGGAAGGTGAAGGCTGCTGCAAAAGTCACCGTGGCTATCAGCGTCGCTACAAGGAGATGTATGTCGAGCATTTTGCCACGCTCTCCCAGCGGCCACTCCCGTTTCCGTTCGTTGTCGATGGTTTCTGCCGCGACGGTGTCTTTCGGCTCTTTGCTTAGCAATTTCTTGACATTGGTGTTGACCCAAGCTTGCATATCTTGAACTCCATAAGTGTCCTTCAACATGAAGTAAACCTTCGCAGCTGCGAATCCACTCTACACAGATTTTCAACGGTATCGCAAGTCAGCCAAATCCGGATTCAATTATATGATTACTCGTGCGAAAGGAACGACGTGCTGTACCTCTTGATGTTTGCGATAGATGCCGAGGGCTGTCAGGTTTTTATTGTTCGTGGCTTTGATATCCACCCGGCTGTCCCGTGCGAGCATCGAAATGATGACGTACTTCTTGTACAAAGCGGCCAGGTGCAGAGGCGTGTTCCCATCCTCATCGGCCTCGTTCACCATGCCCACAAGTTCAGGCTTCCCCAGAATGAATCTGACAGCGTTCTCCTGCCCACCTATGACAGCCGTATGAAGGGCTGTCCGGCCCTTGTCATCAACAAGGTCGGTAATGTCTGGACGGATCTTCATTATCTCCTCCATCACATGGATACGGCCACGGAACGCGGCAATATGAAGGGCCGATTCCCCGTCCTTGCAAGGTATGTAGGCTGCAGAGCTATCGTACCTGAGGAACAGTTGGGCTGCCTTCACGTTGCCGAAATGAGCTGCATAGTGAAGCGGAGTCCACCCGCGCGCATCTGCTTCTCCTATCATGTGCGTCCTCTTCCTAACAATTTCCTTGATCGTCTCTGCAGATTGCAACAAAAGCAAACTTAATTCATCCGACCTTTTTGAGTTCCTTCTTTGCTGAATCCCACAAAATACAACAAGATCAGGTATCCCTAAACTTATCGATACTATATAAGAACGATGTAATCAATCTCAAGCATTTCCAACCTCGAATACTTTCGAGTTGCGATCCTTCTCGAATCGAAACAAGAATAAGTGATCCTACCAGCGCAGACAGAGAGAGGCAATCGGCACTGGCCCACTCCTAAGGAAACTAGCTCGAGTGCTCTTCACTAATTGAGATTATTGATACGCAAAAATCGACAGAACAACGCGAAACAGCTTACCATTCAATTGATAATAGAGCGCAGCGTGAAGGGCAGTCGTCCCATTTGTGCCGCCATAAAAACAAGACCCGCAATTACTCAATATGAGCTTGGCTATGCCTTGGTGCTCCTTTGCGACAGCGATATAAAACGGCGACTCGTCGGCTCCATTCACGAAATCCAGCAGCCCGGGATCCGCCTCAATCAGTGACTTTGCCACAGCCAGATGGCCATTCCTCACCGCCGAATGCAGTGCGTTGTCCCTCCCCGCATCGACCTTCCTGAGAAATGACAGGTACCCGCCGTTGGCCATCTCGACGTCGGCAAAGAGGGTCTTAGAACGGGCGATAACGAAGTCCACAATCTCAGAACACCCGACCCGGGCTGCAACATGGAGAGCAGTCTCCCCTCTCGAATTCGTCTCGCTGAAGAGCGCAGGGCACCGATTCACAGCTTCCTTGAAGAAATCAGGGTGCCCGAACTCTGCAGCGACATGGAGGATGGTGTTGCGCTTCGGGGTGGTCTGCGAGAGGAAGGGCAACCCGTGGTTGATCCCATGGAGAAAGATCACGTCCCCGGACCTCGCAGCCTTATAAAGTTCAGGATCCATGGCGATTCTCCTCCCCAGAACAACAAGACGAGCCTCAAGACTTCCAATCCAATCCCAGACAGACAGACAAGATTATAGGACAAGTCAAGGAATCATACTCTTTGATCGCGAGGAAAGTTGGGGGTAGATTCAAGGGAGGTTTCTGAGGTAATCGGGGCGAAACTTCCGTTGTTGTCTACTTTTTTCTTGCTTTCACACCTCTGGCTCGTGTGGGGACGAGTCCCAACTTGCGACAACGAAGTAAACGTAGCAGAGTATAACCCTGCAGTTTGACCAACCAGAGCAGCAAGCAAGAAACGCATCCTGAAGTAACATATTCACAGACTAACAACAAGCCTAGATTGCCTCATACAGATCAGAACAAAGTTGAAAAACACGGGCAGGAGCGACAGGCTAACGTGGAGCTCTGGCGCCTAACGCAAGGTCTACGTTTTCAGCAAACTACGTGTGCTGGCGACACTAACTCTATGGAGAATGTTTGCTATGTCCCTAAATGTGACAAAAGATGTGATTGTTGTGTATTTCATCCCAGAAGGGATTTCGAGAGAGGGCGGGGGACGTATCATCCCGGTTTGTCAGTTCTTCTCCTCGGTAGCGACCTCAGGATCTCTGGTGGTTGCCATCATCAGGGTGTCGAAATTCTCAGACTTTGCTAAGATTATCTCAATCTGGAATATGACAGTATTATGAGGTCGCCGTCAATGCACGGAGGTGTAGAGTTTATCTAGAGCGTTCATCACCTTTGCCTTCTGGACAGTGCTCCCTTTGTACTCGTCCTTCATGCGGACGGACGAAGTAAGAATCTCTGTTGCAAAGAAAACAAAAGCTTGAGAAATAATGGAACTCAATGGCACCCGGCAAAATGCTTTATTTGTAAAATGGGGGAGTCTTGTTACTCTTCTCAGTGGCCAGTCCGCTGTTCTTCAGAGTTTCAGCGATCGTGACGACGGTAGCCATTGCTGTACATAAAGATGCAAGTTCAGTTTATGGTATATTCCACAAAAATGAGAGGTAATACCAGAAAGATGGTCCTCACAGTTTCCTACCTGTGGAATTACGATTGCTTAGGCCTATCAAGAAATGCATCAAGACTACAGATTTCAGAGAATAAGAGGAGGAATTCATACCCGTTCCGAGTGCAGAAAGCTCAACCTCTTCATGTTGCTGCATGTACCTCTGTGAACATATCCAAAGAAAAGATATCAACCGAGTGTAAGCAGAGAAAAGCCGACAAACACAATGCAGTCGCCAACGTTGAGCCGATGGATCCCAAACAAGGATTGCTAATCTCTTCACCAACGGATCGGTTAATTTCCTGTTCCGTGAAAGAATCTATCTCTGTTAATTGCAGAGATGGACGAAATTTCCCCCAAAATGTGGAACCCTAACTTCTCCTAATATCTGAATCATGCAAGGAAAAAAAATCTCATGCATCACTACCAGTTCGGAGAATCTTGAAATTGGCCTCGCAAATCATCAACCAACCCGTAGGCGACAAATAGTACATCAAGAAACTACCTCAACCACAACGTAATCACGATCAATAACTAACAAGATTGATTCCATTCTCATTGAAGCTCCAGACAATCAACCCCATGAACAGCGACACGACATCGAGAAGCAGAACTAAACGTCATTCAATAGACATGGAATCCCGGGGACGACACCAGCGATCACACAGTTACCTTAGCAAGATTGACGTAGAAGAAGAGAGGCTTCTTCCTGTTGGAGACCTGAATTCGATTCTTCTTCGGGTGGACGGAGGTCCTTCCGGCAGCGATGACGCCTTCGCTGGCACTATTGTCGGTCACTGTAGACGCAACGGATTCAACCTCCACGCTCATTGTCTCCTAGTCTCCGGATTCAGGCAACCGTTCTCCGATGGAAGACGCCAAAGCTCGCTCGCTCACTCGATCGCACTTCCTCAGCTGGAACAGAAAGTGATTGGCGGTGTGGAGGGAATACCGTTGCGGCAAGGTAGTTTATATTCGGAGGAAGTGGAGTGGGGTTGGTTAGGCATCAGGCCAATTATATATCGACACGTGGCTCAGACAGTGATTAGTGGGCTTTATTGGATTGGGAAACGGCCCAATGGGCCCTACACGAAGCCCTGCACTCACATTATATTTTGTGAATACAGGAGAGGGAGAGGGAGAGGGAGAGGACTTGGACTCCCTCATTCAGACCACATACGAGCGACTGGAGCAAAACCTGGGTTAGCACCATACAGTAAGTAAAGAGAGTAAGAAAAAGAGTAGTAAAGCAGATTGCAGGGCAGATCGTGAGACTATGGCGAGCAATATATCCGAAAACTTCGAGTCCGAAATTCAATTTCTTTTTTTATATTTAGGTTAAGATATTTTCAGTTTCGAATTTAGATCCAAAGTTATACAAATTTCGATGGAAAAGGGATAATAAGAATATCCAAAAAACACCATTGTAAAAATCGTAAAAAGAGCTGCAACAACTGTGAGAACCTGCAGTACACAAGGAAGGAAGGATGGAAGCATGAGAGGCAAATAAGTAATAGAGGTCAGGAAGCTGACAAGCCTCACAGTTAAAGGATGCGAGCCTGAGAAAGCGTGTCTCATATTTGATTACGAGTTTTGTAAGTTTGAGCACTGTATGTGTGTAGTAAGAAGATCATACATGTAATTACAACTAAAGTTGTTTGGGGACAAAAAGGAGAGCAGGGTGTAGCCTGCTGGTGCGCGTTGGTCACGGGGTTTTTTCCCAGAAACAAAATTTTTCTTCTTGAATGTGAGTGAATCAATGGAGGAAACAAAGATGGTGGAGTGAATCAATGGAGGAAACGAAGATGGTGGAGTTCTCTGGCGAATTTGTCTAGTTTCAACCACGCCTTCGCCTCATCCCAAGAGAAGGCAAAACCTTGTGCTCGGCTGCCCAGACACAGCATTGGCTGTTACAAGGAAGATAGTGATGCAGCGGGCCAATGGCAGGATCCGGGAAGAAGAAACCACCGGCGGCGGCGGATGGAACGACTGACCCAAAAGAAGCCGAGCAGGAGTAGAGTACCAAGGAAGAGTGTGCGTTTGACTCCCGTTGCAAATTGCGTCTCCTAAAACTGTTCAGAATCTTCATCTTCCTCCGAAATGTAAGGTTTTATTGAAGGCAATCACCCCAAAAGTAGCATCTTTCCCTCACCAAAAGAAAATCTAAGCAAAAATGCCTCCTAATAATAAGAACGCCATTAACCAATCATTTAGTCCTTGATTTTCTCCCCTCCCCCAGACATTAGCGGTTAAGCACGAACCACGCAATCTCTCCTTTTAAGTAAAAAAGCAATCTTTGTAATAGCAGAGACTCTGTTTTTTCCCCTGCCTCGTGGTCACTTCCTACTTCTGGGCGCGCATCGTTATACATTAATTTCTACGCTACCCTTTTCGCGGTTTTAGCCGGGCGAGCTTGCGGCGAGCTTGTCGTTTCCGTGGGTCGTACGGCGGATTTGTCTGTCCGCCGTCACGGCCAATGGTAACGAGACTTTCGGTTGGGCTGAAGATACAGAGGACGTTGGAGGAAAACGGTCGGGCGTGACTTCAAAGGATGGAGGACGTTCGATGGCAGAAGCACGATGCGGCGTTTTCGTCGTCGTCGTCTTCGCTGCCATCGTACCCAACTTCACCGGTCGTGCACAAGGAGGAATCCGGGCATCAGCAGTGGTCTGCAGGTTTGAACAGCCGGAAGAGGCTGTCGAAGCAGTTATCCATGCGGGAGACACAGAGGGACATCGTGTGGGAGAAGCGCAGGCGGCAGATGCAACGGCAGGGACATAAGTTCAGGAATGGGGGGCATGAGCCTGACCCAGATGTCGTTACAGACGAGGACCTGGATGAGCTCAGGGGTTGCATAGAGCTAGGATTCGGGTTCAAGGAAGGGGAGGAAGGGCAGAGGCTGTGCGGAACTCTGCCTGCACTCGACCTCTACTTCGCCGTCAACAGACAACTGTCGCCGAGCCCCGTTTCGACTCCCCAGAACATAAGGTCATCGTCCTCGCCGTCCCTGTTGGGTGGCTCCACGTCCTTGGAAAGTCCCAGGAGCGATTCTGATTCCTGGAAAATCGTCAGCCCAGGTAACGTCCTATTGCTCCCATAACCTAGTACAAAGCTCAACCATCGTTGGAAGATGCGACTGACTCATGCGAGATCGAACATGACGGGTGCGATGCACAGACAGAAAGGATTTTCGTCTTAATCTGGATTTTGTTAGCAGGGGACAATCCTCAGCAAGTGAAGACAAGGCTGAGGCATTGGGCACAAGCAGTAGCTTGTGCTGTGAGGCAATCGTTCTGAAGAAACTTTGGACAAAGAAGTTTCGCCCCGTGGAAAGAAGAATCAACTTGGTCGGCACTCCATGATGTCCGAACCAGTTCTTAAACAAGACACCGACGGCGGTAAGCCGGCGGGCATTCCCGAGAAATAAACCGCCCATTTTGCTTGGTTAACTGCATCAAGTCGGCTTATAATCAGAAGCACAGAATGTTTAATCGAGGATCACAAGGCTCCCGGCTGCCAACCCAACTTCCTGTTCTTTAGCCTATGAACACCAGACTACCAATAACGCGAGAATTGTTACCCCATACCCTTTTAGCATTACAATGTTGTATCTCCCCCCTCCCCCACCCAACCCAGATTATGTAGTGAAGAACAGTGATCAAAATGTTCAATTCCCAGATGGACTTTGGAATCGGCAACTTGCCAGCAAGTGTTAATTCTAATGAAAGTTTTTACTCTGTGGTTTGTTCATTGTGAGACTTCGGGAGATGGGCAAAGTCATGTGTAGATCCCAACTTAATCTGTGTCATGAAGAAAAAGATTCGCCATGAAAGAAACAAGCCAAGCTAGCAAATTCCAAAGGAGGCTATATTGTCATATAAGCACCCACAAGAATATATTACCCAGGCAGAAATGTCTCACTCAAATATATATATGTGGTGATTACCGAATTACAGTACAGTTGCAGTGATAGTTAAGGGAATGATCAGCGCCTTCCTGATGCCACGGACTCTGTTGAGAAGAGATACTTCACTCGGGAGAGCACCGAATCGTGAGCTGGGTCGTAAGGGTGGTCCTTGGAAGGAATTTCGAGGATGGCGGGAACTGGCTTGTTGTAGCTATCTACATGCAGCCTTATCATGTTTGCAATCTGTATTAGCAAAAGGAAATGAGATCGGATGGAAGAAGACTCGCGAAAGATTACTACATCGGCAGAGCAAATTGCGAGTAGAGGCAGAGAAAAATAAAATGACCAAAAGAAAGTGGGCTTACATATTGACTGATCAAGACGATAGCAATATCCTCCCTTGTTGTGAACTCCTTGAATGCGTCTTCAATAGCTTTCACAGTGGTTTCTGGATCAGAAAAGCAAAGATTATGTGGTCAAGAAGACAGAAACTGTAGTAATGGTGAAAAGTCAGTACTTCGCCAAAAAAGAAAATTCAGCATTCTCAGCATTCTACAACTGATAATAATTGGCATGATTCATCTCATGATAGGTTTATTTCAGAACATATATAAATCTACAGTGGGACGAGGTAAATAATGAACAAAAAAACATCATACTGGAATCAACAATGAGATAGTTTGTCTTCCTCCGCAAATCAACATTACCGACTCCAGCTAGCAAAAATCCGGTCACAGTGTCCTACATGGAAAAAATAACAGACGAATATTGGAGGATTCAGCAGTCAGAGAAGCCATATAATTTAGTACAGTAGTGAAAGGTTCCTATTGAGAAGGCAGTCACGGAATGATTGAAGGAGACAATACAATATCTCCTACGAGGAAGGATCGTATCAGTTATCTGCTAGTGTCAGATATCTTTCAAAAATACAGCAGACAGGCAACCTGACACCAAATAAAGTCCCTCATTGTCCAACCCCGGAGCATCTCCTTATACAATTATAAACCCGCATTACGACGAATGTTCGAAAACGCAGCCGGCATGACAAAGACTAGAGTTCATCTAATTTCGTCACCTTGCTCGGACACTCCCCATACCTCATCAGCGATCATAGCAATAAGTGCTGAACTTTTAGCGGCAATGGGAGCCCTTCCAGCCATTCGGACCAGCACTCAAAAGACCTAATAAAAACACGATCAAAACCAAAAAATTACCACAACTTTATTCCCAATCTGCATCAAAGCACATCACACGGCATGAACAGGGATCTAAAGTCTAACAAGAAACAAATAAAAAAGAACAACCTCATTCTTTTTTTTAATCAAACCTTCAATACAAATGCGCAACAAACGAGGTCTCGACGACAAACAGACGCGGATGCATGTATTCAGACGAACAGAAAAACCATACGACGGCCGATGAATTCAACAGCTGCAGGACGAACACCACAAAATCGAAACCCAAACAATCGAACCATCCCCCGACGGATCAAACAAACGCACGCGCGCCAAGGAGAGATGGAATCGGAGAAACGAGATGACTCGAGTGATCTTCCGGGACAGCATCCACGCTATCAAGCGATTCGATGGCTCACCTGGAGTTGATCTCGATTGATTCGTTCTCGTGGCGAGAGAGAGAGAGCGAGGAAGGCAGGGGTAGAGAGGAGGAGGAAGATTTTGGTCGGTTTCCGAATTGCGACCCGGATCCGAACAAATGACCCCGATGCGAAGCCGTTATTTTGGGCCTACGGGCTTAGGGAGGCCCACTGTGTGCGCATCTAAAGATGCTGCATTAATGGGCTCATCCTGGGCCATCTTCGAGGCCCATCATATGCCACATCACAGCCACCCCACCCCCCCAACCCGACGGGATAGAGTTTGGTGACAAAGCATTTGGAGGAATAAAACTGAAAGAGATTCTTCTTACAGCCCTTGTTCTTCCACGCATCCTCTCCTATCCCTCGTCCCTCCTTCTGACACGTCATCCCAAAAGTGTTCTTTCTCCCCCCCCCCCACAACTTGTTGGATGCCTCGACATGTGAAGGGGATGATTCCGTCAACTTCGCGAAAATACTTAATTTCATAATAAATTTTTAAAATAATATCGCGAAATCGATTATTATAAGAAGTGTTTCAAGTTATTTGAATTTTTAAAAGTCAGAGTACTAATATTAGAAAACTTTTAAGTTCCTGAATTTTCTTAAAGAGTGGCTTTACAAAGACATAATTCAATGGCATCATTTAAAAAAAATTCGAAAGTCCTAAACCGTATTTTCGGTGACCAAATTAGAAAGAGAACTCAGATGTCGGTAAATGTGGTTCGGGCCTCAAAAACATGTGGTGGTGGTGGTCAGTTGTCCATCCAATCCACAGTTGCTAAACAAAAGGTACTGAACGGTCCCCACAAAGGAAAGGAACAGCAGGCTTCTGCAATGGTGTTCTTCGTCACAAGAATCTGCAGAATCTTGGGACTGTGAATATCACGGGACTGACAGCTTAATCTTGGATGGGCAAAGATTTTATGCAGAGAGGCCACCAGGGCAACAAGATTTTAACCATTACAAGATATGCTGCAACTAGTACAATATTCTGGTGCATGTCATAAAATTTTAGGATCATCCCAGAAGTTATGCATTTTCTATAGAACATAAAACTACTTCCACTGGAGGAAAAGGGAAATAAATATGATGGGGTGCTATTACAAGGCGGGTGTTTGTTTATTCACTCCTTGCCATCAGCAGCTCTCAGTGAGCCAAGCTGAACTGGGGCTTGAGTGCCCACCACCTTGGATGATCCATAGACTGACAGATCAATCCCTTGTGCTTTCTCTTTCTCGATCTGATCCTTAATCCAGAAATAAGTGATCCTCAGCCCATCCTGCAAGAAACAAAAGAAGACAAAAAGGTTAATGATGGGAAAACAATTGGTCCCGACGGTTCTGACAAAAGATTGCACAAAGGAGCAAGCAGCAGACCTTCAACTTCATGGTAGGAGCCCATCCTAGCTTCTCCTTAATCAGGGTGTTGTCGGAGTTCCTGCCTCGGACACCTTCCGGTCCAGGGATATGGTGGATCGGCAGCTTCCTGTTCTCGAAGCTGAGGACAATCTCGGCCATCTCGTTCATGCTGACCATCTCGTCGCTGCCAATGTTAACCGGCTCGCGGAAGTCTGACTTAGTTAATCTGCAGAACGCATAGACATCAGGGCACAATACAAAGATAACGAATGCCCATCAAGTTAAAAAAAGAAATGACACGGACCTCAGAACACCTTCGACGCATTCATCAATGAAGGTGAAGGAACGAGTCTGGAGACCATCTCCCCACATCTCAAACTTGTCTGTCGAGGTAATAGCCTTTCTGCAGAAAGCAGCCGGGGCTTTCTCCCTTCCACCTAAGGAGTAGTTCCAAATGTTACCAGATGAGACACAATGCGTCGAGGCAAGATTCATGTCCATAAATGCAAAGATGAGAAGTACCCTTCCATGTCCCAAAGGGGCCATAAATATTATGGAACCTCCCAATGCGGCATTCGATTCCAAAATCCTTGGTGTAATGCTTGCACAGCTCCTCCGTCGCAAGCTTTTCCAAACCATAAGCATCTTGAGGCTGGAAGATTGGATACGCATTCACAAAACATTATTGACTCTTCAAGCTTACGTAAAACAACGAATATTATCACAAACCATGGGATGGTGGAGCTAATCTATGAATGAATGAAATCGGTCTCAGTTGATTGAATCGCATAACTACGAGTTGTACCTAAATTTCATACCTCAGCGGGCCAAGCATCGGATTCTTTCAGGCTCACATTGGTCTCTAGTTGCTTGAATTCAGGGTAGATACAAGCACTGGAAGCATAGAAGAACCTGCACAAATATCAAGCCACATATTTAGTCCGCCTCATTCAAATAACCAACAGCATTTTTTGGAGTATCGCCAGAGCAAGATGAAATAAATATACCTCTTGACACCACTAATCCTAGCAGCCTCGAGCATGTTGAAGCTAATCATGGTGTTATTGTACATGATGACAGAGTGGTTGGACTGAATGAAACCCATGCCACCCATATCAGCAGCAAGGTTAAAGACATGGTCTGCGTCCTTAGTGACCTTCAGACAGTTATCCATGACCCTGAGGTCGACCAGATGGAATTCGTGACAGAACATGTCCTCCGTCATGTGCTCGTTCTTCTTCCAGTCAGAGGCAATTATGTAGTGGCCCTCACTCTTCAGCCGCCGGGCAATGTGAGACGCGATGAAACCACCAGCGCCCGTAATAGAGATCTTGAGCTTCTCCGAGGGCCAGTAAGGCTCCCTCTCGAGGCTTTCGTAGGTATATGCTCCATAATTGGTTCCGTCGGCACTCCCCATTCTGCAGACAAATCACAAACTCGAAAATTAGACCCATCCTATGAAGAATAGTTTCTTGGAATGGATAAATTTTAGCAAGCAAAAGAACACAATCACCAAAAGAAACAGAAAAAAAAAAGGAGAATTACAATTCCAAACCAAAACAAAATTCTCAAAAATGAAAAGAGGCCAAAAAAAGAAAAATCCCCCAAAACTGGAAGCACTGTCTCCCAAATGACGGGAGCCAAGCTATGCCCGTAAGAATATTCAGCCGAGAGAAACAAACACGACATGAGACGGGAGAGATCCTAAAGAAGACAACCCCCACATCACCAGAAATTGATAACTCCGAGCATATAATACACAACCCAAATCCCAGAAAACAAAACCAAAGACAAAAGACAACAGTTACTGGGAATCAAATGAACAGGGGAGCCTTTCCACACACCGACCCCCGCCCCCTCGAAACACAACCCAAAGAAACGAAATTCAGGGCAAGACCCAGTTGAGAACTGTACACGGAAGGCCCGAAAGATGCAAACTTTGGAGGGTGCGGATGGCAGGGTAGGGACGCCCGGGGGGGGGGAGGAATTGCCGGGCTGCGGGTGCGGCGACTAAGGGGGAGAGGAAAAAAGCGAAAATGCCCCTCCTTTATTGTTTCTCTCTCTCTCTCTCTGCCAATGACGATCTTCGATTTGCTTCCTCCCCTCCTATTTATGGACAGCGTCAAGGCAACGACACCTCCCCCGAATTTCCCATTTTATTTATTTACTTGCCATTTTCTTTCTCCAATTCCTTCGTAAATAAAATAATGGCAAAATATAGATTTACTACCTCAACTTTGAACCAAGTTTTTGTTTTATAATTAACTTAGTTTGTTATATAATTTTGTTACTAACTTTTGTTTTTATTTTAATTTTAGCCAATCATGAATTTCTTCTAGCGAAAGCCAAACAAGGCCTTAATATAGTCTGACCCGTGTCCTATAATAATGGAGTTTCAACCTATCATTCATTCATCTCATAATCCACTTTAGTAGTCGCTCCCTAATATAACATCATCCGACCTTCATCGATTTTTCATATTTTTTGACAACATCAGCAACTATCGTTAACTTCGGCTTCCAATTCACTTAATTTGTTCATCAAAATTTTATAATAAAAAAGCAAATGAAAGGTTTAAATATTATTTCTAACTTTTTAAATTTTTTTTTCCTTTTTAGTCAATAAATGAAAATTGTATATTAAGGTCTGTTTGGCTTACGCACGATAAAATTCAATATTGGTCAAAATCAAAATAAAAATAAGAGTTGTTGATAAAATTATATAACAAACTAAGTTAATGACAAAACATAAAATTGACTCAAACTTGAGACCATAAATTGATATTTTGCCTAAAATAAATAAATAATTTCCAACAGTATCATCGTACATCATTGGGGTTGTCTTAACTAACATTTCCCAAGGATATGCTCAAGAATCTCTTTTGTGGGAGCTTTGCCTTCTTCTTCTATCCCTCTCCCCACCCTCCCACTAAGAAACCAAAGTCAGACATCGGTCAAATAGGGCAAATTCAATACCAAGTAGAAAGGAAAAAGAGTTCGGTTTAGTAGTATATAAAGATCGGCGAGCTCAATTGATTTTAAAGAAAAATTCCGTCGAATTTGTATATTGGACTCAAGCGTATGGGTCAATTTGATATCACTAAAACGTACTCACACTCCAAATAAAACAAGGGAAAAGAATTTTGTGATCGATTGATGTTGTTGTTCTTACGGGTCTAATCGAGATAAGCCCCACGGAGTCGGATCCAATTATTAGGCCCGGATACGACGACGTTATTCCACTGAAGAAAAGGTAGTTGTTTGAGTTCTGATACTGTTTTTGTCGCAGAGGAGATCGGCCAGTTCCTCTTCCGGCAGCGTTACGTGCACCGTCCTTGCAATCCCTTCCTCCGTGACGATTATAATCTGCCCCTTGCTTCCCACGCTTCCAATGCTGCGTGATACGGGTAACGCCCTCTCCCCATTGTTGAATTTCGCCTCGTATAGGATGGATGAGTCAGCTCCTCCCCTGTAAATTTCCATTGGTGTTTCCTGTTCGCTGTTTGGGAGGAATTTTCTGCCAACTGGAACGAGGCAGGACCACCGACACAGTTCGACTTGTTAAGACCAAACTCTTGCGTGATCATGTGAGTTGCAGCTGAGGCCTGTTATGCCACCCACCACCTTCAAATTCATTTAGCTGTACAAAGTGCAACAAAAGGCAAAAGTTCAATCATTAAATGTTGTAGAATCACAATAATGATGAATAATAATTTGCAGGTCTCAAATTGAATTGGATTGGATCTAATCTTTATTAAACGTTCTGCTCTAACAATTTGCAGCAAACAGGCGGACAACATTCAGATGGAGGAGCCTTTACTATCTATGGAAGCTTATCATATCCCAGATCTTTACCTGTATTCGAAACTGGGGCCATAGATGAGGGCTGTCTGGCAAGTCCTCCAACGCTGTCAGGTCCCTCTCCTCCGCCCCATCCGCCGATCTCCGCCATTCGTCCATGCTCGCGCTCACTTTGGCCCTCAACACGCTCACCCCTGCGTCATTGCACTTCACCTCCCACTCCCCTCCCCTCAGACAGCCTTCCCGTCGCAACCCGCGGACAAAGCTTCAGACAACGACCACCCCAAGGGGCTGTAACAGTGGTAAAACACGACGTGGCAGGAGTGGGCCCACATGACAGGTAACTACTGCACACACAGACGTATACGAGTTAAAAGAAAAAGGTTAATGACGAGGAAAGGAGGTGAGGTCCCCAAATATGGACTGCCCATAATGAAAACTAGTGCTTCGGAGGCATCAGACAGCATGGTTGCCGCCAAGAGATCAGCTAATGGACCACCACAGGGTTTTCAAGAACAAGACGGCCGGAATTCTTCGGCACGTCTTTGACGTGCAGCAACTCGCTAAAAAAGACTACTAGCACGAACTAATGCCTTCCTCTGGTATAACCAAGAGTTGCACCTCACCATCACAGAGCTTCAGTAGCTAGCGGATTCAGAGGAATGGTGGGCCGGGCTATTTCTGTGACGGGCCTATAGATTGTTGGCAGCATGGGCCGACTGACATCCTAGGCCCATATGCTTGTCCAGTAACATGGGCCTATGGGTCCAAAATGCCACGGAAGATGAACTACTCTATAAATACTGCAGAGGAATCTGACCAGCATCAACAGGTTTCTCGATTCATTATATCAAAACGTCACAGGAAGGATTGGACATTGAACAACCCTAAAAAACATTGAATGTGAAGGTTGATGAATGCATACAACGGGTAATATGAGCTGAAACACACTTGGGCGACAAAATTACCGACCCAGTAGAGGGTCGGGCAACACTAACAAAAGGAAGGTGCCGATCTGGCTTAAGTTTGATGTTTATGTCAAATGGGAACGTATCTCTTTGCTGCCTGCTTCCCGGCAACAGCCATGCCTGCCGCGATTCCACCTATAGCACCAGCGATGGCTGCTGTCCTCGGACCTGCAGCGGCCTTGTAGAGTGCACCTGTTTACAAATATGACAGGTTACTATCATTGAATGGCAACCACAGATGTATATGATTCAAGAGGTTAACATTAAGGCAGAAAACAACATACACCAGAAACAGAGAGGTGTTGGATGAACATTTGATAACAAGATTACAACAAACTCTACCAATCATAAGACTTTCAATTTAATGCCACCTCTTCCTTCCAACCAAGAAGCAAGACTGCAAAACTTTAACTAACAGCTATAGCAATGACTTCGCCTCACCCGCCGCCAAATACCAGTTACTCGGGGCTTACATGGTTGCGACAACAAGTTCAAGGAAAAAAACAAGCGTTTACCCCAGAAAAGACAGCGCAACAAATTATTAAACACACCTCTCGAAAGTACCATTCGGCAGCTAACAGCAAGACTAACTCAACTCATCCAAGGTTTCCACCTTTGAACAAAACTAGGAACAAGAAATCAGCTCCTGAATCGATGAACCACAGCAAACGCACCGGGCGGCATCATGAAGAAAACATAACAGTCTAGTCTACAGGGAAAAAAACAGCTAAAGCTACCACCTTTACATCAATTAAGCCACAAAACAAGCCCGATTCCAAAACAAAATACGAAAACAAGAAACAGTATTTGCAAGAAACGAAAAGGGAAAGGAAAAGAACAATCTGATTCCTCACCGGAGCCTAAACCAGCGACCACGCTATTGATCATATCATCAGTCCCTCTCCAATAAACCATCCCGCTCTCGACCCCGGCGAACAACAACCCCAAAACCCCAAAACTATTCCCCCACCGCCTCCCCATCTTTCCGCCCTCGTTCAACACCCTGTTAACCCTAAGCTTGAAGGAATCCCCGGGCTCGGCTGACCTGACCCCGTCAACGGTACCCTTGATCCCGCCGGACAAAGCCCCAAAGAGGTAGGAGGAGCCGGTGTAGAACTGCAGGTTCTCCCCCCACGAACGGTGCTGGTGGAGCTCCTCCTCTTGGAAAAGGTATTCGGGAGAGGTGGGGAGGGTATAGAGGTTGGTTATGGGAACCTTGAGGTCTTGGTAGGGATGGTAGTGTCTGTGCGTGGGTGGGACACCACCTCCACCGCGACCGTCGTCGTCGGAGGAGAGGCGAGACATCGTCCCTTGTTGAGCCCCGAAGGCGGCGGAGGGGAGGTCAAGTTGGCAGCTGCTTCTCCTTTGACGTTTTTCTTTGGGAGCAAATAACTTGAAGAGGAGACGATCAATATTCAAATCGACTAGTAAAAGCCACGCCACATGCACATTTTATTGTAAATATTAGGCAAAATATCGAGCCCAATAGATTTGTAAGTTTTTAATTTAATCTTATTTTAATTTTATTTTTTAATTTTATCCTCTTTGTAACGGCATTAATACGTGTCATTTGTTTTTCCTACGTGACAATTGCAATAAAATAAATCAGTGGTAAAATATCGATATTTGACCTAATGAATTTGTCAACTTTCTGTTTTGGCTTAACGTTTTAAAAGTCTTCAATTTGGCCTTAAATCAATTTTAATTCGAGGAGAAATTCGAGTAACAGGAACTAAAAACCCAGGAAGGAACGTCGGCGGGGAAGCAAGGAGCTTGTTGCCTGTGACCAATCACGCTAAATGAGCGTATCTCGCGCTTCGTCGTTACGACATATGGAACTCTTCTTCTCAACAACCTATAAAAATGTTAGATCGATTTTAAAAACTTAAAACAATAAGTAAAATTAAAATAAAATCAAATTAAAAACTTTTAAAACGTATGCCAAAACATAAAGTTTGGCAAATTGATTAAACGAAACATCGATATTTTGCCTATATATTATGACGTTTCCAGTTATTTATTTTTGGTAAAAAATCGTTTTCATTTAGTTGTGTTTAACATAATTATTTTAAATCCGAGTCATGCATAAGTTCGCTCATTCACCTAAAAAATGAAAAACTCTAGAAATTGTAAAAATCGATTATCATAATTTTTGGGTAAACTCCGTAACATTAGTTAAAGAAATATGAGATTCACGAACTTAATTCGCAAATATTTTGTTAACTAAACAAAACTCGTATTAATTAGTTCAATGTTGGGATCATCTAATCGCCCTAAACCTTCTTCTCGTCTGGAAAAGGTAAAACATACTCCCAACACCGAAAGTATGAAATCAACGGTCCGGAAGCATGAAACTGTGAAAGCCTAGCCAGAGGCCGGACTCGAGAGGAGAATATCAATCACTACTGATTCAGTTGTTCAGCGCCTTATGAAATGCAACCTGCGGATGTAGAGACACGTGGAACAAGAAAGGGTTAGTAAACAGATCACAACCACCATGCTGCTCTTATCCTCGCTGATATACAGCCAATGGCCTCGAGCGATCACGGCAGAACCTTACCGAAGTCGAAGTCTTCAGCAGCTCTCTGATGGCCATTGTTGCGTAGCAAGATGAAGGAAGCGTGAGGCCCAACTTGAGTGCAATTTTTGTTGCAGTTGTGTTGGAGTTGGGGTCCTCAGGGGCGTGGGCGGGAGCACTGCCACCATCCTCGTGAATCGAGTGACACCCAGAAGACTTACCATCTTTCGCTTCGACTGATGCCAGAGGCTTCGATTTCAAAATGATGTCCAAATCAGTCTCCGCCAATGCCTCGGGGGAGTCACCATACCTCAGTAATTCCCTTGAGGGGAAGGTAAATAGGAAAAACCAGATTCACTTCAGCAAAAAGAAATGTCGCAGCAAAATAAATTATCTACGTCAAGAAGACAAAGGAGATTTGAAGGTCAACCATTCGAAATCTATTGGCTTCTGGAAAACCCGCCTATAACCGCCAGTGACACTGGTGATAGAAAACTCCCTACAATATGTGACCAAAACACTCAATATGTAAAATAAAAAATTGGTATTAGGAGGAAATTTGAAGAATCGTACTTGACGTTGTGGACACTTTCCTTCAAGTTTATGCCATCCTGGTAAAGAAGACAGGTTTCATAAGTATTACATAATTACTATGCGCAAAATAAATAATCCACTAACCTTCTTGGCCAGTTCCTCAAAAACTTGAGCAACATCATTAGCCGGGTATATTACTCTAGAACTGCAGTGAAAATAGAAAAGACGTCATTCAATTTGTCCAAAACCGATAGGCTTGAGTCGTCGAGGTCATAGCTTTTCGGTCACTTTCTTGCGACAAAATTCCAAAACAGTTTCCCCTTACCCTGGCAGAGGAAGGATGATATCATCAACCGTGTAATTGCTAGAGGAAATATCTTCTGAGGTCACAACCTGCGAAAAATTTAAAAAATGTCTCATTCTTGAAGTATGTATCATTCATAACAAATCAAAGGTAGCACCTAAATTCATTCTTAAGTGAAAAGAAAAATGCAAACCAAAAGGAGTACTCAGATTACAGATAGACTTCTTCAGATCTTATTATAGCATGCAGAAATAAAGTACCCATATTGAAACACAAACTCATTTCTCCGGGGAATGCATTTTCCTATCTCTGGCAGGGTTCTCATTTATTCAGCTATTTAACCATTAGGGTTATACAAGCAGCAAACAGTGAATCCACGGGCTGCAGAGGTACTGTGAAAACTGTGCTAAGAAACTATTGAATGAACATGACTTGAAGATGCCCTTTTGAAGGGATATTCAATAACCTTTACAGGAGTGTTTCCTCCAACAGGAAGATCCATTCCAGAAGCTTCATCCAGCATGTCACCACCATCTCCAGAGGTGTCGTTTCCATATTCACAACTGTCAGTTCTAACCACATCTGGAGCTTTATCTCCGTGACAATACACTAAATCCCCCACAACAACTTGATTTGCACCTGCCAATGGAAAATCAGGATACTGGATTGTTATAGCCTCAATTCCGAGTTCAATTGAAGAGAGTGTATAATATTCTAACATGACATCCATACCATACTTTTTCACTCGCACACTTGCTGCATGGTTCCAAAGGTAACTCTGGTAACTGTGGACATACCTAAAAAAGAAAAGATACAGAAAGAGATGCATACAACATAAGCTATTAAGAAAGTCAATAAAATTTTCCTCAAATTAAAAGGCAATTGGAGATGTCCACTTCCTAGCGCACACTTCGAGAAGAAACTTCAGAATCGCATCTCCATAATAGAATGACTTGATGTTTACTCAACAATCCACTGGGAGATATATTCAAGTGGATGCACATATCGAAATCACTCCATAATAATAGCCAACGTCCACTATCTAATCACTTCTTTTTTATAGAGCATTTCCAGATACAGAATATGCTAAAGACAATTGAGGAAACACTATTCCTAACATCCAATTGTTCTTCTCTAATAATAATTCATCTGCCAGAGAAATTGACAAGATGAATAATCCCTAACTTTTTAATCTCTCTCCTGTCATTTAAGCAGAGTTGAACCCACATTATGGTCAGATTACTCACATCATTCTCAAAGTCCTGGGTATAGCTTTTAAGGCCTGCAACTGGTTTCCAGGATGTTTCTTCAAGCATTGTAACTGCACAATTCAGACGGAATTGTTTTTAAACAGAGCAAACAATTATGACAGCGAACAAAAATATCACAGCTCATGAACAAGTGGTAAATTTGGCAACCAAATGCATGTGAATATTCCACCAGTTTGGGAATCCCACATCAAAAAATAGAAACCAAGAACTTACTATGGCCCTTTCAGCAACCAAATGCCGAGGAAGCTGCCTCAGAGTCCCCTCAATATCACCACTTTCTTTATAGTATTCTCGAGCCTTTGCAATGTCATTTTTCTGTGTCTACAGCTTACAGTTAAGAGACTCCACATTGTGACAATAAAAAACCTATATATTATGTATAACAAATGTCTAGGGTGTACAGAACAAATAGAGAAGATGCCACAAACAGGATATCTCCCTTCCTTGGGTCAAGAATTATGCTTAGAGCACTCATCCACTCTCCTCTAAGTAACGCTGCTCCAACAAGGTGAGTTGGCACAGAACTGCTTCCGAAACGCTGAATCGAACAAAAAGGCTTCTAAGTATAAGAAAATACAGTTCTGCTGCTTTTATTTACAGCAGACATGAACCAAGGTTAACACAGGGTCAATTTCTACATCACTAAAGATAGTTTCATATCACAAGAATGCATGATAGAATCGTATCAGCATAAATAACTCCAGAGGGAAATAAATTGATAAACATATAGTTGACAAAGGCCAGGCATTAATAATGAAGACAATACCTGCAGCCCAAAGTAGTTGATAAACCCAAACTTTCCGAGAGAATTAGCAGCTGCACCAATGGAATCTTCAGAATCAGCAATAACATCTCTAATAAGATACAACAAACAGGTAAGCTGAGGCAGAAATATAGCTGCATTTAAAAAAGATGTGAAACGCCAAGTTAAAGCTACTGTAGCTGTAGCTAAGTGTAGTTATCACCTTAGTACTACTGTAAATCGGTTTCCTAGGAGCTGGCCCAATAGAAGTCCCTCCTTAACATAGCTGGACAAAGTAAAGGAAAAGAATTATTTATAGTGATACATGGAAATAAAATAAAGTAGAAAAGTTCATCAGCCCCACCAGAAGTCACCCAATTTGATTCCAAACAGCTTTTCATTAAGTGCAGCTAATCTCCGAGCAGATTGCTTGAAGACTGTAACCTAGAAAGAGGGCAAGTTGAGAGAGTCACTCTAATATCATACAATTCCTTTAAAGAATGAGAAGCAAAATAAAGCACGTGCTAAGAATATGGTCATGTTGCCATCACTCACAATTCAAATTTCCATCAAGATTGCTTCTTTCCAATTAACCAAAGAAAAAAAAAATGATCAAAACAACAAGAAATACACAAAAAAAAAAGTTACAGTTGAGCGCAAAGAGAAATGAGTTCAAAATATTAAATTCTGGTCTAAAGGATTCAAATCCAGGAAGTTGAATTTTAGACTAAATGTTGCCTACCCTTTGAGTTGAGACTGCTCGCTTATCCTTCGTTCCAGAAAACCCAAACGATTTAGACTGAATCAGACACATAAATGAACAAATCAGAAACTGCATGGATTTCTATAAACATTACATTCGCTAGCATAAAGGAACATTTAATTGTCCGATAGCTATTACCTGGATGCCTAGCATCTTCCCTAAGAGTCCGAGGGCTTCTTGTGTTTCTTTGTTCTCCTTATAAAGATGAAACCTAAAAATTGGAAAGAGAGATAAACTGACATGACTCATAAGAACACATAATTACTGGAAAAGGAAATCCATTAGAATCAAAATTTTCATTAACTAGATGTCATCAGCGTTGAATCCCTATGAACATTACACTTCTTTATCTTTTGCCTCTTTTTTCTTCAGCGGTAGATTTAAATGTATAATTAGTAAGTGTGAGCCACTCGTCACTGGAAAATTAAGGAAGAAATTTATCTCAAGGAAAAAATATCCGATGCATATAATCCATAGGGAAAGCAAGGAATAAGGATTTCATGAAAAATCAGAGAGCTAAAATGATTTTGTACAGGTGCTTCAATACGCAAAATTAAGGAACCTTGGAGGAACTGGTAATATAGAGCATTTCCATTAAACCTAAACTTCAGAGTTACCTTAGAAACTTGCCCACATTATCAGGCCAGCTAGTTGCACCTCTACTATCGAAAGGCTTATCACCCCTTTCCTTTCGCTTCCTTGAGGAGTTACCCTTGGATTGACCACCGGCATTCACCCTCACTCGAATGCATTTTGTTGAAGCATCTGGTCCATCAACAGTGTCGGTCACCAGGAACTTGAGTTTCTCTTTGAAATAATTGTGAACAGCCTGAAAACATCGCTCATTAAGGGGTAATACACAAACATAGATAGGAGAAAACAGAGATAAACTTTCAATGTAAATCTAAGGGCTCATTTGGTTTGTGGGGAAGGACTGGAACGGATTGTTGTGGAAATCTTCGAATCTATTCCATTTCATTCCACAAACCAAACATGTGATAGTAAGAAAACCATGTGAAAGATCCATTATGTTATCAAAGGAAACAAGATCAACCTTCACTTAGCTATAAACTGGGACAATTTTCCCACTTATTACACATATTTTTTTCCCAACTTAACTGTGCGATGTGCCTTATCGGAGCTTGGTGATAAAATGATGGGGGAAATGCTCTCCTCACTGCTGGATGTTATTTTGTCAACCAAATCCTTGAGAAGCTCAGCATTTGAGTCGCCAGCAAGGACTCTAAAGGACTCAATTTCTGATTCATAATTTCCACTCAACTCATCCGATAACTTTATTTCCCTTTCATCTACCACCTGAAATGACTGTGATACCAAATTCCTTTCAATATATCATGTAATCCTTGAGAATATACACAAAATTTTAAGTATCACCTCTGGAGGTGCTTCCAGAGACGTTAAGTGTATAACATTTCCATCCAAGTCCACCTCGTTCACAATAAAATCAGCATACCTGACATGTTTTTTTAGAAGTTCCACAATCAAAATTAGAAAAATTATGAACATTGAAATTCCCACAAAATTATATTCAAGTATCAAGATAAGTTCATTCCATGAACGGAGTGGCAAGAAATGCCCAAAAGCCCGCAAAATACATCTGTGCTTAATAAGTCAATAATCCTCATTCGAATAACCAAACCAATCGGTACAAGAATGAATTCACAAGACATCCTTGGGAAAACCACCATCTCCGCACAGAATGCATTACTATTCTACTTCACTTGAGTCACAGCGAGACGTGTAAAATGCCATCGTCATTGATGCTAGAAGGCGGAAATATTTTCAGTAAATCCATCCAAGACTACAGCACATTGAATCGATGAGGCAAGCAGGACCAATCCCTCCTCAACTCCGTTTACCACTCGAACCATCGCCCGCCAAAATGAGACACGACCACACAAAAATGGACCACTCGGTACGACGAATTCGAGCGAAACCATAAGTCAGCCGTACAAACGCTCTCAGAAACCGCGGGAATGATCGCTAGCCCGAAACGGACCTCTGCTTAAGAATGCCGCGGAAGCCGGCGAGATTGGAGACATAGCAGAGAATCCCGACGTCGGACTCATCGACGCTTCCCGTCGTCGCCATCTTCCTCCTTCCGCCGGAAAGATCGCCGCCGCGGTGGTCGAACGGAGAGAAGTAGGGTTTAAGGGCGGAGACCACGCGCCTCCTCCACATCAAGTCAAGTGACCGTACGGCGGCGCAACTGGATTTCCCTCACACCTTGAATTGGGCCCGTTTGTGATGGGCCTTCAGGGGAGGCCCAAGTCCAGAGAGATTAAGCTGGACTAAATTGAAAGGAATGAAAATATCTATTGGAGGACAAAATGCGAGACCTCCTCCTCTCGCAGGTTGTCGTCTTGTCCTTAACCAAACGACAAGCACTTTGGGCTTCTCTCTCTACCTCCCTCCCTCCCTCTCTTCTGCTTGCATCGTCGGACAGATCAGAAAGCCGGCCGTCGGAACAGAGGCAGACTCTTCTTAGCAGGATCTCGTGCAAACTTAGGGATGGTGACGAAGACCGAGGGGACCCAGCTTGATGATTTGGAGAACCAAGTCGATAACGGAGGGGGAGGCGCCTGGGAGTACCTGTGCCTCGTCAGGAAGCTGAAGGTGCGGCGTTCTGAGAAAGTCCTGAAGCACGGGCTGGCCTTGTTGAACGACCCCAAGAAAAGATCTTCCCTTGGTCACGACGGTGAGATTGCTTTGGTGGTGTTGGGGTGGGGTTGGGGGGGGGGAATTCGGTGATTTCTGGATGTTTGATGGATCGAATTGTGTTGGGCTCGATTCAGTTTATTGAGAGATTTTGATTTTTTTCATCTTAATTTAATTGGGAACGGGTTAGATTGGTGTTTGGTGATTCAAGACTGGAGCCGTTGGCTGTTGTCGGAAGTCATGGAAATTCTCTCCTCTCTGTCGAGTTAACTTGAATGTGAAGGGAGTTGAAGTTCTTTAATTGGAATTTATTTTGTTTCCGTGTTTCATCAATTGGGTTTCGTGGAAATGAAAGTTACCGTGACCTCGGCCCCCCTTTTCTTTGAATTAGTTTTTGGGGTTATGGAGATTATTTTCTGGTTGATTGAGCAGTCAAAGCTCTCACTTTTTGACGTCCTTCCACGTGCTGTATGGTCTCTTCTGGAGCCACCTGTATAGATTCTGGCTATGACCATCAAATGGTTGTGATGTTACGAGTCATTCGCGGGCTCAAATCAATGGAGTCTTGGATGGTGTTTTTTGTTGCTGTTGTAGTTATCTATCTGGATTTTACTGCCTGCTATCTGGTCTGGTGCTCTACTCTTGCTCTGCAGTATCACTATAAAGCTGGTTTTTCTTGTAGTTATCTTGACTTTCCATGTGTTTTCCCTGGATTATAGAGTGGACACTATATGAGCAGGTTGCCGTTGCTGCTATGGATTGCCAATCACTTGATGTTGCGAAGGTATTCTCAAGTAATTCATGCTGTAGGAAGGACTGATCACTGATGTGATCCACCTCTCAGATTGTGTTTAGAGTATTGACTGTTTAGTTTTCTTTCACGGTTTCTGCAGGACTGTGTAAAGGCTTTGCGAAAGCAATTCCCAGAGAGCAAAAGAGTTGGCAAGTTTTTAACTTTTCCCTTGGCATCTAACTTTCCCCCTTCATCCCTTCAGATGACTCTTTTTCAAGCTTACCAATGACACATTTTCCCTACTGTTTACAGGTAGATTGGAAGGTTTGTTGCTTGAAGCCAAGGGCTCCTGGGCAGAGGCTGAAAAGGTGTACTCAAGTTTCCTTGAGGAGAACCCTTTTGACCAAGTATGATGAAACTCGATTACTACTCACTCCTTAATGAAAGAACTAGAGTTTGATTGTGTGAACATCTCTATTTTTATATTTTATTTTATTCTTCTCTTTGTGCCCACTTTTCAGAGTGAAAAGCTTAGTGTTTGCTTTCGTTGCTGACAACTATTTTTCTGGAAGGTGGTCCATAAACGGAGGATTGCTGTTGCAAAGGCTTCAGGCAATATGTCTACAACCATTGAGTTGCTGAGCAAATATCTTGACACGTAAGTAATCTAGTCCTGCAGTTTTTCATATATTCCTTTTTTTCCTGATTTCATATTAAAAGCTTACGTCTATCTTTTGCTAAATACCAGATTTATGGCGGATCATGATGCTTGGAGAGAACTTGCAGAAATATACATTTCCTTACAGATGTAAGCTAATACTGCTCAAAACTTTGATAGGAGATTTGGCTTGGAATAATACATTGGCAGTCATTGCTATCTTCCCCATACCTGATTACTTCCCTATTTTTTTATCGTTGAAAATCGATTAGGTACAAGCAAGCTGCATTCTGCTACGAGGAGCTGTTGCTGTCACAACCCACTAATGCGTTGTATCATCTTGCCTATGCTGATGTAAGTGGCATTTTCTTTGCCTCGTTTCTATTTTTAAGCTTTATTTGGAAGTGAGTATTATAGCGATATCCTCCAATGATAGGTAAAGTACCCATATTCTTCTGTCCTATGTGGTCCGTGTTAGGCATAAAAAATCTGAACAGATTATGTCAAGACGAGTCATGGTCTAGAAATGTGCTACATAAATTTCTTTATTTTTGAAAAAAATATCTTCAAACCATTGTAATGGATAAATGTATTGATTCTGCAATAACTAAAGAAGGCATAGACTGATTTAAGCTCTGTGATCCTCAGGTGCTCTACACAATTGGTGGTCTAGAAATCCTTCAGTCGGCCAGGAAGTACTACTCATCCACAATCAGTTTAACAGGTGGAAAGAACCGCAGAGCACTCTTTGGTCTTTGTTTGGTGAGTCCCTTCTTGTTTGCTCTGATGATGTTTTGAAATGCCGGCCACAATTCTCTGAATAAAATTCCTGGTTTCATGGGGTGCAGTGCTCTTCTGCAATCGCTCAACTCTCAAAAGGAAGAAACAAGGAAGACAAAGATGGTTTGGAGCTGCAGTCACTTGCGGCGGAGGCATTGCAGAAAGACTATAAGGAGAGAGCACCGGAGAAGCTTCCCCTTCTGACGGCGGCCTTAAAGAACCTGAAGGTGTCTTCATGACTCCACACTTCGTGGGAAACACCTGCTTCAAATGGTTAGACGTTCTGGAATCCAGTCCTGTTATAGCTCTGCATTACTTGTTAATTTCTGGCATCGCTCCGATTTCTGTTAGAAGGGTATGGTGTAACATTAAGGGCATCTTTGTGACCAAGAAGAGGGCATCGTCTCCTCTTTCTTTTGGCTGAGTTGGAGGTCTTAAGTTAGAATTATGCCAGCGGCAGTCATAAGGCGAAATGCTTCAATTTTTAACTGGGTTTTGCTTGAACATTTTCCTTGATCTTGTACTGACATTTGAGGGTGCGATAGAATATTGTAAGCAGTTGAAAAGATTCGTTGATCTTGTACTGACATTTGATCTTGTACTGACATTTTACGTGAAGCTTTCTCGTTGTAAGCAGTTGAAAAGATTCATTCTGAGAACTAGAACTTCCAGAAAAACGATATTCATCCGTGGGGCTCTGCCTCTTTGCGCTTATTTACATGTAAAATTAAAAAGCTAGAATATCTTTTGTCAGGAGCTCACCTAAAATTGCAAACTGGAAAAGAATGATCCATCTAATGTCGAAAGAATCGTGTAATGCTATTCAACAACATTTGGCAGAGCAACTGCAGTTTCAAATTCATCAGACTTCGACGTCGACCCGTGTCTTGATGGGCTTGAGCTTTATCCCCAAGCTTTCCAGCGAGAGCAATTCTGGTGCAACAAGAGGATGGCATGAGGGGGCAAGACTATGATTAGATCTATTCATGTTCCGTGAGCATCCCAAGTTCGAAGTTCTGCAGTAACCATATCCCATCAAGAAGAGTTCGATCGGAATTAACATTGCATAAGGGTGTTCCTCAGTGACCAAGGAGCCGCACCCCTGAACCTGCAAGGGAAGAACAAAAACTACTTAAGATCGCACTGCTGGCCCTAAGACTGCTCGTGTTGGAATGCCTCAGGAAAATGTGCGAACCTCAACTAGAGCACACGCTTTTCTGTCCATTCTGGTATTTATGTGGACGGATTCACCGTAAAATGGACTATTTTCACCCACAAAAATCAGTGTCTTGCACTGCAACTTGTCTAGTCCCTCCGTTAGATCATGCCGTCTGGGAATAAGCTTTCAAGGGTAAGTGAAAATATGGGATTGATTCAGAATATGAGGAGTCGGCCACACCAGTCATCTGCTAGTAAATTTATATGACGACCATGTGGCGCAGAATAGGAACTAAAAGCACAAAGCTAAAGAATACAATGACATTTTCTGTAATGCTGACTCCAGGTAACATGGTAAAATCAGAGGGAGGGACAGACTACCTGTTCATGGCATCTAGAAATCGCATGACATTCAGGCCTTGCCTTTCACCGAGGAACTGCATATAGACATTACATGGATGAAGTCGATTCTGGATAGTTCTATTCACAATGACCAAGCAAAATCAAAAGCTATATCCCCCTCGAAAAATCTCCATTGGAACTTGAAAATTACCCGTCTACATGTTTGAATCACATCAGATTCAGACCCAAGCGAGACGCATCTCAGCTCCTAAATGTTCACGTCAAAGTTAGTAGATTCCAGCACAAAGAAAGCGAAAATTGCAGGGACTATTAGTTGTTTAGCTCTTGTTAAGAAACTATTACGTACTTTACTGAAGTACCGCTGAAGAAGGCATTCCTTCAATAATCCACACATACCATAGAAGTAAAGCAGGTTCAACAGCACCTAAAATTCAAATACACCGAATTGCTGGTGAGATTTTTTTCATAATGGCTTACAACATTTTACTCGTATAACTCAAGAGTCAAAACCTTGTTGTAAAGCCACTCGGTCCATGAAGGTGCTTTGCAGATAGGAGAGACTAGTATTAATCCGAGGACCCTCTCCACGTATTTAGCCTGATAAGAAGAGAAACAATACAACACTTAATTACAACTTGGCTCCATCGGGGAAAGATAACCACCAATGCCAAAAGGTAACATGATCATCTCACCGCGAAGAGCATAAGTACATATGCACCCGCAGTGACACCCAAGCAGAACACTTTCTTCAGCCTGGGTGGAAAGTTCGTCAGAATAATGCAGCAGAGTAAATCAACAGAAGTGGGGATTTAGATCCATTTATTAAAACAACCAGGATGGCTCTTCTCATTTTGAGATACATATTTTTCCGAAAACACAGGAGACCCATTAACCATCTAATTGCTGTTTCGGGAATAATGATCGGATATGGTACAAACATTTTTCCTACCCAAAGTGATCGATAACTTCGGCAACCTGGTCTGCTAAATCATCAACGCTGAGCACGGGAACATCAGAAGCTATCACATCAGCACCTAACTGCAACAACTCTTGGAAGAAAGGGGACGGAGTTAAAACATTACGATTCTTTTTTTTTTTAAACAAGCAAGCAAACATAAGGTCAAGTCTACATTGACATCGCTCCAGCTTCACTACACACTACAACTGACCTGATGCCCCGGAGCATCCATGTGGTAAACGCAGAAGTTCTGAAGCAACAGCGGATCCGCATCCGGACAGAAGAAGAGACCGTGGAAACAAGATTCATCTGCAATTACAAATTCCAACAGTTTTCTTCTCAAAACATCCTCCAACAAAAACAAAAAACACAACGAAGCATGAATCCGAATCACTAACAGTTGAGCCCAACATCTGGGTACGTCACAAGGGCAGGCTTCCTTTCATCCCCAAAGACAAGAACACTAACCGAGCCTTTGCTCGTCCTCACCACGTGCTCCTGCAAATCACCAACCCCTCACCCCCCATTAACCCAGAAAGAAAAACCCAAACTTTTTTCCCACCCGTGAACAAACAGTACCAAACGAGCAATAAAAGCACCGACCTTCCCTCCCAATTGCATCGCACCGACATCAATCGAGACGGAGCCACTGCTCTCCCCCATTCCCACCCAAAACTCGTACAATCCCAATCCCACAACCACAAAACCCCCGCCCGACCCCTCCACAAATCCCAGAAACTTCGAGAGACAAAAGCCCCCCCCCCCTCTCACTCAAAGCAGCAGCAACCTTTTGCACCGACCACAGACCACAAACGCCACCATTCAATCACACTCCCTCTCCTCGTTGGACCACAATGACACTCCCCCACTGGAGTTAAACTAATGACAATAACTCCTCCCCCCCAACCAAAAATCGGGCAATCCGTCCGTTCTGTCAAATTGATAATTAATTTTGGACCGTTCTGTCCTTCGGACAAGCTGATTGTATATTATTTTTTCCCTTCGCGTGCGTGTTGTCGTTGTCGTAAATCGGACCGTTAGGGAATAACTTAGTACTTACGTTAAAATTTTGGTACGCGAAGCGAATGGTTTTTACCGAGCTGACAGAATAATCGGATCGTATTATTCTCCACGAATATATATAAACAGTCCCCCGTCCAGAGGGAGGTCAGAGGTAGTCAAAAAAATATTTAAAAAATAATAATTTTTAAAATTCATTAAATAATACTTTTAAATTAAAAATAAAAAGATTCGGTAAAAAGTCAAGAACTCTGAGGTGTTAAACTCGAATTCTCGAACTTTCATGGATATACAGCATGTTAGAAATAGGGAACTTAATTCGATATTTTGGAGTATAAAAGAAAAACTATGTAAAAATAAGTTTTAAATTATTCATATGTCATATTCTTGGGAGGAGGAAACGGGTAAAAGAGAATAGGTCAAAAAATATTATTAAAATAAGACATGATTTTAAATTTAAAGAACTTTAAATACCAAATTTTTTTCGTTTTCAATTTTTAAAAATTTACATGGCATTGATTATAAATAAATGAATAAAGTACAGGCTTTCACGTGAACACCCCTTGCCCTCTTGACTAATAAATTAAAGAGAAAACACAAATCCTTTTTTAACTTTTTCTTTTCCACCGCGGACGAGGGAATTATTGCAAAAGTAATTCCCCGCGACATCCGCCGCGGGGACAGGGGGAGGCGCCAAAAAGACAAAAAAGAAATGGCTGCAGAATTTTTTATGCAAGACACATCCATTTTGGATAATATTGTTGGTAATTTGTTTGGAATACATATTCTTAGATATCTATAACCATATATATATATATATATTAAATAAATTACTATACTAAAAAAATCAATATTCGTGTTTTTTTTTCTGGGTAGGGGGATGTTGTAAGTAAAATCAGTTGAAAGAATGGAGACAGAGGGACAGCTGGCCGACCCCACAACCCCCCCCCCCCCTTCCCCGGTTCGCGGCCGTAACGGTGGGGGGAAGCTGTAAGATTTGGTCCCCAATCAACTCCCTCCAACCAGCTATGTTTCGAAATATTATTTGGAAATAGTTTTAAGATTTTAAAATAATACTTTATAATCGAATTTTATACATTCGATTTCATTCGTTTCGCTATCCATTACTGTAAAAACGTTACGTGTCGGGTGGTAAACATTTTCTCCTCCATGAGAGTTCAGCAAAGAGACGCGTAGGACAGGGATGAGCTGTCGACGCGTTTTCCGGGGGACCCACAGACCACATACACTCAAAGAGAATTAATTGGCGTTTTATTACTTGATAACTTTAGTCGATAAAAAGATTAGCCATTTCAAAATTTATCGATTAATGCTTTAAAATTTGCTTCCGATTTTGTTCCTTAAAAAAAAATTAGCCTAATCGACTAACAAATTTAAAATAAGAAAGTCAACATTTTAAAGTTGGACTTCCAAATTTAAAATAGAAAAGCCATTTGAAGATCGATTTTCTAATAAATGGCCGATTTTTTTTATTTTTAAATTAAAAAATTGATTAGGTCGATTTTCTTTTACATTGAAGTTTACCTTACAAAGCTCAGTTTTAAAGATCAACAAATTTTTAATATTAAAAACACTATTTTACAAAATTTTTTACTTACTAACATTATCGATGAACAAAAGCTCGAAATAATTTTCTCTCTTTGCCACACCGACAGCGTCAGAGAGAGTGGACGGAGGACTCCTTCATTCTTTTTCTTTATTGAGAGAAATCACGTTTCTTATCCCGTCGAGAAAGAAAGACACCCGACCTCAAACCGGAAGGATTTCAGAAGAAGGCCAATGCTTCTTTGGCCGAAATAACCGTAGTTACGTTAATTCGTAAAATATTTTCTTCGTTAAAATGTTAAGTTTTTCAAAATTTTTATTTTAGGATAGAAAAATCCTCGAATCGATCATATAATAGAAATTTTAAAAACTTGGTTTCTTAATAAACAAAATATTTTGCCCGCAACTATTGCTCGATGCTCATACGATGACATGACTTGATCGGCGCTACCGAAAACCACCACGCGGTGGCTGAGCTTGGAAGACCCGGGCAGCCATTTCCCCTGCATTTTTTTAATTTATATGTTATTTTAATTTTACCCTTCAAAATTTCTAAAATTTTCAATTTACCCTTAAGCTAATTTTCCCACCACGAGGGCTTTTGGCTCGTCTACAAACTCCCACATAAGCCATTTTTTATAGTCAAAATATACGTTTATGGCATTAATTTTGAGCCAACTTTTTATTTTGTCAATAACTTAGTTTGTTATATAATTTTGTCACAAACTTTTTTTTTATTTTGATTTTGACCGATCATGAATTTCTTCTTGTAAAAGTCAAACAATGCCTTAATATAATTTGATATGTGTCTTATAATAGTGGAGTTTCGACATCTCATTCATTCGTCTATAATCCACTTTATCCGTAATAGTTATCCCCTAATAGAACATTATCCGACATTTATCGATTTTTCATATTTTCTAACAACATCAGCAACTATCGTTAACTCCGGCTTCCAATTCACTTGATTTATCCATCAAAATTTCATAATAAAAAACAACCGAAATGTTTCAATATTATTTCCTATTTTTAAATTTTTTTTCTTTTTAGTCGATAAATGAAAATTGTCTATTAAGGTCTGTTTGGCTTACGTACGATAAAATGCAAGATTTGTCAAAATCAAAATAAAAGTAAAAATTAGTGATAAAATTATATATAAAACTAAGTTAATGACAAAACAGAAAGTTGGCTCAAACTTGATGCTATAGTATTTTACCTTTTTTTATAAGAAGAAACGAGATTCGTTATCTATTTTCTTTTTTATTAAAATAAAAAAACATGTTTATTACTAAACATAATTTTACATTTTCAGTTTTCGTAACAAGAAACGAAAATTTAAAAACTGATCATGTTTCCGGGAGAATACCATAAACTAGAGGTGACACACCTACCAAGTTGGCTAAAGGCGAATCGTATCGATCCAGGGATTCAACTCCAAACAATGTCTTGACATCAGGGTCCTTATCAGACAAACTATACAACGTCGGACTACTGGGACATCAGAAATTTCAATATGGCCGCGAGCTGAGCGACTGTGATCGACGGACGCCGCAGAAGTTTCCTGTACAAGGAAACTATCCCTACTTCAATAAAACCAAACAGCATGCTGAAGGTACAGAAACTACTCTATCTGCATCCCGAGCATTCGCAATAAATGAGTGATCTGGGATTATTACTCCGATGCTGCATCCCCTGGAGACACTTCAGATAGGATGATTTGAGCAACAGAGAATAACAACAGGCGAAAACAGGAGCAACTGAAATTGATAGGGAGGGACTGCCACGGATTCTTGTATCGTATCGGCATCAAAGAGGGAGAACTCGAGGAGGAAGCGATGAACAAGAGTGATTTCCCGTCGATGTTTGGTATAATCAAATCGCAGTCACGTAAGAAAAATCTTTGCAAAGTGTCTGTCAGTAACTCTTGGGAATTCCCCGAAAGGTCTGTCTGTACCTACTCGTTCTTCCACGCATGCAAAATCAAAATAAACCCAGTGCCCTGGCACTTGGAGTCCAGAAATCTCTCTCCTCGTTGGGAGAAAGACCAGGTCAACGAAATCGGTTCGGCGGAGCTCTGGTTAGACCACAACTTATCGGCTGAAAAACTCGTCTTGAACATGAAAACGGCATCTCCGCCGGGTGAAGCGAACAGCCAGTCATGAACATCCCACAAGACTTCCACTGCCAGTCCATCCACTATGATCGTGTGATTCCCCCGAAACTTCCACCGTAGCCGCTTGATCTGCATTACCGTCTTGCTATCAATCCGTAGCAACAAACAAGGATCATTCACCCCGGCTGTATCGCATTCGATCACCACGGCATGAACCCGACCCTCGTCGCAGAACTGCGCCTTGGTGGCGAACACCTTTTTCCCAAAGATATGCTCTCGTTTCCCCACAAAAGTAGCACTCGAAGGAGACAAGGTGGCGTTCGTCTTCTTAAGAGCTTCCTTCCTCAAGTCACCGAGAAGGAGAATAACGTGCCTGTCGACAACGACGGCAACATAGAACCCCTCCAAGGGCTCTGGCCCGGACCCGAATTTCGCCGACGAGAGGTCCCAATACAAGTCGACTTTACTTGAATACGCCTCCAAACTCTTGCACCCTTTCCTCTTGGAGAACAACCAGGGCTTTACATCGACTTTACAAAGGCACTGATTAGACGAATCTTCAATCCCGACGCTAAGACCTTGACCCATCATGTGCTTACTCCATGTAAGCGTAATCAAACAACAAAGGCCCTTTAATCTACACCGATAAGAACAAGCGACCAGATTCTGAGCACTCCTGGCAGCACTTGAGGATGAAGAATCTGCGACCTGAACTCCATTCTCCCCGAAACAGGATGGGAAGTCTCTCATCCTTCGAACACAAACCCTCGGATTCTGCAATCCCAAGAGAAATTATACATACACATATCAACCGTCAAGAACATCCGCGGGCCTAAAATCAGCACAAGACCCACAAATCAGGAGGAGGAAGAACAGCAAAAGGGAAGTAAAGCACAAGAAAAGGTACACAGATTAAAGTTTCCACTAAACACCAGACAACCAAATCAACCAGTGACTTGATCCGGGGGAGGAAGCTTCCTGGGCATCGACACCCATCAAATCTTGCAATCACTTGGGGGGTGGGGGGGACAAGAGAGGACGAGGAGGTCCAAGAAGAAAAGTTTCCCCCGGAACCCAGAAAGAAACACGGAGGAAATGACAGACGGAAAGGGAAAAGGGCAAAGATTGAAAATTTCTCGTTACCACAAAGATTGAGAGGCAACTGTTTATGGCTGGAAAAGGGAGACGACACAACAAGGCCACCACCACTCCACCACCCAGCCAAACCCAACCCAACTCAGACCAGTCCCTCCTCAGTCTGCTCCTCTTATTCTCTCTCTCTCTCTCTCTCACTGTCACACTACCCGTAACAAACACAATACGGACAGCACAGACAAAGACAACAGATTCAGACATAAACCAAAGGTAACTCCTCCTCTGTCAGTCATCTCTTGTCCTAACATTATTATTCCTCAACTCTCAAACCATCCCCCCTTCTTCCCCTGCTTAAAAATTAACCTACATGGAAAAGATTTGTATACGAGGAAGGTGGATAAAAGTAGTAGTTATATGGGGAGATTCTCTATTCATTTTGGGTTAGTGCGGATTGCCGATTGCCCATCTACAGGAAGATTTATTTGCATCGGCTGAGGGGGCGACCGAGCAATAATGGGTACTGATTTGGTAGATGCTTTTGGGTACATTATCATTGGGCCAAACTCGATCGCTCCCATCGAGATTTTGACGGGAGAATTGGGGCGTGCTGTTTTGTGTGTGTGTGTGGGGCAGCATTTTCCATATGGTTGAAGTAGTAGTAGAATAATAAATGCAAGGGCACGATGTCGCGTTAAAATGAATAATTTCTCTTTGGACAGAACAACAACTCCATTACGGTTCGTTACGTGTCGTACCACCCACCCAAAAAAAAAAAAATAATAATTAAGAGATGGATCCAACTCGTATTTCTTTTCGTATCTAGTGTTTTCATTGTGGGTCACCAATTTTAGGGTGTTAGACCTGGAGCTTTGTTCCATAATAACACAAAATAATTTGCGGATTATAGTTTTAAGTTTGGAAATTTATTGGTTACGGTAAGTAAATTTTGTTAGGCCGATTTTGATTTAATTGGAAATCGACTTTTATAAGGCCGATTTTGATTTAAAAAATAGACATCGGTATTTGAAACACTGACTTCCTTTAAAGTATTGGAAATCGATGTTTCGAACAATGATTTCCATTTTTTAAATTTAGAAAATCGGCTTTTCAAAGCCCGTTTTTTAGCATTAGTCAAATAATTTCGAAACTTAATACCGTATTTGACGAAATAATTTGTAGACTAACATTATTTAGTCACAAAACTCGTTAGACCTGGCCACCGAGGTTAGTAAAAAAAAAATTTGCGAAATAGGGTAGATAATTTTGAAATTTGATAAATAATTACTCGAAGTCGAACTTTATAAGTTTGATTTTGTTCAAAAGAAAGTCAAATTTATAAACTTCAACTTTTAAAAAATATCATTCAACTTAACGAAAAAATAAATAAATAAATTGAATTTATAAAGTTCGATTTCGAGTCGTTATTTTTAAATTTCATTCCGAAATAACATTCGGCGAGAAAACATTTTGCGAAACAGGATATTAACTTTCAGAATTCATTAAATAGTGTTTATCGAAGTTTGTCCTTATTAATCAAACCTGGTATTTTAACTTTTTTTTCTTTGGGAAAATACTTCAGGAGGACTTGATATTAAATGTCTTCCCACGTTCCCTGTTTTTTCTTGTCGGTGATTTCGATGTTTTATTACCCTAAGAAACTAAAACCTGAATATGTGTGTCGGTTCCGAAAATAACATGTAATCCACTTGAAACCATATAAGTTGATTTCGAGTATAGTGATTTCAAAATCAATGATTACTGAAATCAATATTAAATCGAAATAAATTATAAAAGTAAAGAAAATCATATTTTGTAAAAATTATAGTTTAAAAATTTATCAATACTCAAGTTAATTTCTACGTTTTGAAAAACTATAATTATATTTTTTTAACAGAGATAAGGTTTTCTTGGCTTTAATTTTTTTATAATGTATTTAAAATTATATGTATTGTCTAGCATAATATTACATGAACACTTAAAAGATTGAAATCCAGAACTTACCCTTTCACGAGTATCAGTTTCGATTTTGGGTAAATTTGATATATATACACTCATCCTACTCACACAATTAAAAAAAAAACATATCAACATTTTTGTCTTTTATCTTTTCTTTTTCACTGGCGTCCTGAAACCTTCAACCTCAGTGCCGTCGATTCAATTTCGACATTGTTGACATTTTTGTCTTTATCTTAATTTTATGATAGAATCTCTAGGCAATTTTTAAGCAGATCTCTGTAACGACGACGAACATTTAAAGACCCCGAAGGGATGTTTAATTGTGTTTCTACCCTCTGTACTCTATTTTTTAGAAATGAAAGTAAGCGTTCTTGTACTTGAGATCAGATTTATACACTTTACATTGGTATTCTTTTAAAGACTGGCGACCATATTTCGTTTATACTGTGTTACAATTTACCAATTTCTGACGTGGAATTGGTACAAGGACTATAACTTGCATTCCGCTGTATTTGTTGGACGTGGAATTCTCAATTTTCTCTTTGTAATAGCTTGAAATTTGGAAGAAAATCCATCTCCATTAAACTTTGATGCCTTTCTGTTCATTGGCTCGCATATTTTTCTCTTCTTACATCAAGTGAAAGAACACAGGGACTACTGAAGCCCTAGCGAGAGGCCCAAAAAAAGGCCCATTAATGAATTGGCCCATACGGTAAACCCTAGTAAGAAGACATCGCCCCAGGGGTTCACGGGGTTCCTTTACGCCTCCGCCGCCGCCGTCATTGTTCCTTGCCCAAATTCGGATTTCCCACGTTGTTCGGTGGGGTGTTGAGGTGAGGACGAAGGGAGGGGAGGAGCAAGGATGGCTGACAAGGCGGTGACGATCAGGACTCGCAAGTTCATGACCAACAGGCTCCTGTCGAGGAAGCAGTTCGTGAGTCGTCTCCTCCCTTTTCTTTTTCTGTTTTCGTTCTTTTTTTATGGGTGTTTTCCTTGATTAGTTGCTTTTGGTAGGTTGAGAGATTGAAATGATTGTGATTTGAGTCATCGTCGGAAGAGATCAGGTTAAACCGGTTTAGCGGTTGAATTTGGATTTGGTTTTAAACGGTTTTATAGCTGGAGAGCTTGATCCTAGGATTTGGTTGTCCCAGAGCCTGCAGTATATTTGATTACGTTCCGGTTGTTGATTATGTGTATTCTGCATTGTAGATCATTGATGTTCTTCACCCTGGAAGGCCTAATGTTTCTAAGGTAAGCACTGTTAATTCGTAGTTCTGTCCTATACTTTCCGTGTATGGCTCGTTTAGGTTTGCCGATTGTTGACACGGATCATGTTAACTCGGGTACCTGCTGCTGTTTGTTGTGTCTTGTAGGCAGAGCTTAAGGAGAAGCTTGCGAGGATGTATGATGTTAAGGACCCCAACTCGATTTTTGTATTCAAATTCCGTACTCATTTTGGGGGTGGGAAGTCGACTGGGTTTGGCTTGGTCTACGATTCGGTGGAGACAGCGAAGAAATATGAGCCTAAATATAGACTCATCAGGGTATGTATATATATTTTTTCATCCTTGTTTATATATCTGAGTATTCAAGCAGACGTCATTTTAGGGTTCTTCCTTGGACTTACTTAAAAGCTATTCTGTGATCTCCGACCTTGGAGCAATCTGTTCGATATGACTGCCGTTTCGGTAACGGAGGACTGTGCGTCTTGGTTTAATTTGTCCGTAGACTTATTTGTCTTCCTTGATAACTATGGGCCTAGGGGAGCTAAATGAACTCTACTGTTAGACTAAGCGTAACATGGGATTTGGGGGGCTACGGGTCTGTTGGAAAATTTCGTAAACGAGTCATTTTCATTGATCTCTCAATAGAAAAAAAAAACACACACACACACTGTAGTCGCACAAAGCTCTTGCACGGTATCGACCAACTCCTTTTCTGGCTTCATTCATTTCTTATGGCATTCTTATGCAGAATGGACTGGATACCAAGGTAGAGAAATCGAGGAAGCAGTTGAAGGAAAGGAAGAACAGAGCTAAAAAGATCCGCGGGTGAAGAAGGTGGGATGAGCTCAGCTCTCTTTCATTTCCTTTTCCTCTATCCTTCTGAAAGAATGTGATCCTCATTTGGTTGCTAAACTTTGCAGACGAAGGCAAGCGATGCCGCCAAGGCGGGAAAGAAGAAGTGAAACCTTATCTCATGGCCTTGCTCGTTTCTTAGCCGAATTGCTCCTTATATATCTAGGAAGTGCTGTTTTGCTCCGTTACTGAAATCATTGTAGCAGTTTGAGATTTAACCCTGTTGGTGGGTGGATATTGTTATTGTTTCCACAGGAGGTTTTTACTCCTGGTTGGGATGGAATATTGTTCTGCGAATTTGAGAGGGCTAGTTAACGATGTTTCCCGCAAAATCTGGGCATTTTCAGTTTGGCGGGGTGGTAGAATTAGCCTTGCTTTCGTGATCGCTAGGAGGCTCGAGTTCAGGTTCATCTCTGGTTCGATCATTGCCGTAGACCTGGTTCTGGTTTGTTAGGAGATCAAAACTAATCACACCCTTGGCAAGGCAGTGAACTGGAAATTCCAGTGCTTGTTCCGCGGGTACATATTAAGGATAAAGATGTTCATAACATTGAACTTGTTGAAGAAAATGAATAGTTCGTCTGGTCTTGTCTGGTCTTTTTCATCTCGCTCCTTGTTCCTCATTACTTCTCCTGGTTGATCCTCGCCGCTGCTGCGACTGATGCAGCTACGCCGGCTGGGTGCGAGGTCAGATAAGGATTGTTTCTCATCTCGGCTCCAGATACCCCTTCTGCGTCACGTCGGGTCGCTGGCTTGTCTGATGGCAGCCTTGATGCTGCGTTCTGGACAAGAAATCCGATGGATTGGATTGTTATTCCTTTTTTCATTAAGTCGATAAGCCATAGCGCGCCATAATAGCTGTTCTTACCATCAGGACGTCAGCCAACTTAGTCTTTTCCTCGTGCTTTTGTGTCTTGGAGTTGAACTCAGCAGCCGACTGAGCGGAAGCCGCAACGCCTCCTGGGATTATGCTGGTTCGACCTGTCGCCCGCACCTCTGCCGCCTGTATCGCCGCAGCATCGCTCCACTCCACCGGCTTCTGCCCAACCGTAAGGATGGCGGCCTCCAGTGCCTCACCAATGGTAATCAGTCCCCCGGATTTGCCGTTGTCTTGCTGGTAGATGGTCGCTGGGGTCATCATGTGCAGAGGCGCTCTCTGGCTGAACTGCCCTACAATCTGTACCACAAAACTCGATAAAATAGCCAAAACAATGACATTGATCGAAGTGTAATCGTCGTCAGCCCGGAGTTACGAACCTGCCCTCCGATAGACTCGGTGATCACTCGCCTGCCAGGGAGATCTGTCTCGGTGACAGTCACTCCTCCCTCGCCAGCGACACTGTTCAGGTCCCCTGGGGCAACTAGCCCAGCCTTCTCGTTCCTCGCAGCGGCCGACTGCATGATCGCCGCTGCCCCACCCCTCGTGGTTCTTCCAAGCATCGTGGTCTCGGCCGTCTGCATCATGGCCGCTTCCCTCGGCGTGACCAGCATCTCCGCAAGTTCCCCATGCAACTCCGGGAACACGTCCCCATACCTGATCGGCTGCTCTTGGCTCATATTTGGGGCGACAATCACTTAACCGATTAGTGCTGCCTCAACAATGTCAGAGGTTGTCAGATTTTCGCTCGCAGGTTGTAATGACAGACATAGCATGGGCCATGCATTTAAGGGGGGGAAGACATTTGCGGAGGAATCAGAAACGTGTCACGCTCCCAAACAAGGGGCTCTCCGACTGGACACGTGGCATAACGAGAACTAAGCCGATGACTTGGTCTTGTAATAACTTGATTGGGTGAAATGAGTTCCGTTGTTTTGTATAGTTTTAAGGGATTAAGAACTACCAAGTTCAAATAAATGACAGAAATATATTTAAGTAATATTTCATCATCCAGCATGGGCATCCATAAATTCTTGAGGGGTAACACCAATTGAGCCGGTCCTCTAGGTTGTTTTTTTTAACGGGATAAAGTTGGTATTTAAAACATCAAATTTCTTAGTTTTTTGACTAAATTCGATTTACAAACATAGACTCCCTTGACATAAGTCAAGGAAATATAAGTTTTTCAATATATTTCGTAATTTTTATTTTTCAACTAATGCTCGTAAAGAAACAAAGTTCTAGGCATGAAAACGAGCCGAGCCGAAATCGAATACCCCAGGCTTGAGCTCGGCTCGATTAGAAGTAGTCCGAGTTTGAGTTCGGCTCGAAAGGCTCGAATGTAGGCTCGATTTTATTAATTTTTTTAATTAATACATTATTAATATTTATTATATAATATTAAGCTCGCGAACTATCTAGTTGTAAGTGTTTCTGCTCAAGCTCGGCTCGTTTCATTAACGAGTTGGCTTGAGCTCGGTCAAAGTCGAGCTCGAGTCGAATTTTGACCGAGCCAGCTCGCGAGCGACTCGGTTTGCTTTCACCCCTACAAAGTTCCCACATTTTGTATTATTCCCTTTCTCAGTCCGACATGTGGTGCTCTTTAGGGGCCGTCTCCACCAGATGGCGCCCTTGTCCAGACCGGCAGGTACAATGATGGTGACCATGCTGTTCATTTGTTCATGCCATGTCCCGATGGTTCCTTCGATTGGGCAGAGTTTCTGATCTACTTATCGAGACGCAGGTGGCATGTGTTACCGATCAGATATTGCCTGATCATCTTTATTAGTAGGAGGAGGCGGTTTAACTATGAGTTCTACTCAAAGAACAATCACAATAGTGGATTGAGTCTCGAGGCTCTATCTCCGCCAACCTATCCCACGAGTCCGACAAGAAATGACCGTGGATACTATCGGCATACAAACTCCCCCAGATTGATCGGTCCTTCTCGATCACCTTTCAAATGGATGGCTATCTCAAGGCGAGCTTGTTGTCGGCAAGTATGGTCTTGCCACCCTTCACCAGGCACTCTCTCTTTGTCAATGAACCTGGGGATGGTGGTCCTGAAATCAGTCGATGTATCTCATTCAAAATCGTACAAGTACGCTTTCGACGTGGCGGGGGCCAACGATGGCAGAGATTGTGGTGCTGCGGGGTATTACATGCTTTTTCTTCGTGCCCGCGAGGGTACCGAGTTCCACGGTCTGGATCAAGATTGATGTCCCTGTAATTTGATAGACATATTAATTCTATATCTAAACGTATCACCACTAGTATCCTAATTATTTTTCCTAATTACTCTTTATAACACCGAGTTCGAGATATTATTTGACGAATTTTAAAAATTATAACCTTATTTTACTAAATTTCTTTTTTTTTTTTTCGAAAACATCATTATAAAAAGGCCAAATTAGCAAATTTATCATGAAGTATACCAATTTTTTCCGATCTATCATGTTCTTTGAAGCTTTGAAATCATATCTATACTTGCTCTGTTATATCAAATCTATCATCCGTTAGTGTTGAAAATAATGGTGTCTTACGTGTCATCCCTATTGGCACAAACGACATTACACATCTGTCTTCTTCAAGACCAAATTAGCAAATTTATCATGTACTATACCCATTTTTTTTGATATATCCCGTTCTTTGAAACCATATTTGTACTTACCCCGTTATATTAAATCCATATTCAGTTAGTGTTACAAATAATGGCGTTCTACGTGTCATCCCTGTTGGTACAAACGGCGTTAATACACCCGTTCATACAACATGACAGACACGACACACGTGAAGCCGATGTGGCAAAAAAAGTCTGATATGGAGTCAGGGTGTCAAAAGTAGGTCACTCCGCTTATTACCCCATCAGAATGGACCCAAAAAGCCCTAATTTCCCTTATTACCCCGTCAAAAGTAGGTCCATTCCCCTGGTCTCGAACTGGAGTGCAGTTTTCTAAATACGATTGATTACCTAGTGTTGAGGGAATTAGCGCTTCACGTGTGTCGTTTCTGTCATGTGATATAAACGAAGGTGTATTAACATCATTTGTACTAATAGGATGACGCATATGACGTCGTTATTTTGCAACACTAACTGATGATGTATTTAATATGACGGAGTAAGTACATATATGGTTTCATAGCGTTTCAAAGAACGAGATAGAACAAAAAAATGGGTATAGTACAAGATAAATTTGTTAATTTTGGCCTTAGAGAATGCGGATGTGTAACGCTGTTTGTGCCAACATGGATGACACGTAGGACGCCGTCATTTGTAACACTAAACGGATGATAAATTTGATATAACGAAATAAGTATAAATATATTTTCGAAGCATTTTAAAAAACGGAATAAATTGAAAAAAATGAGTATAATACGTTTCAAATTTGTTAATTTGACCTTATAAAATATTATAAAATTACATAGAAGATAAAAAGGGAAAGCAACGCCGTTAAGTTTTCGTGCGCACAATCATCGAGCACGCGCTTTCGTCATCGACCTCTGTTTTCTTCTAGAGGTTAATACCATTTGTTTTGACAGTGTGTGGGGATGAGGATCCCAAGTCAAGTCGAGCTTTCTCGCGACTGACCCTTCAAACCGAACAACTTCTTTCTTTCAGTCTCCCGGTGGATTCCGATCGATCCTTTTCCGTTGACCCCCACTTCCCCTGAGGATCGTTCTCCTTTCGTCGATCGTACCGAGTTGAATCGCTTGCGAGTTCCTCGGAAGGGGGAGGAGGAGGAACCGTCCCTGTCTGGTCGCCGCCGGAGGTTCGGTTTCGGTTGGGGGGTGGAGGATCGGAGGGATAAGGACAAAGGAGGAAGAGTTGGAGGAGGAGGAAGGGGGGAGGGGTGGGGGAGTGACGATGAAGCACATTTTCAAGAAGCTCCACATTGGTCACAGCCAGTAGCGGCACCCACGGCCCTACGGAAACCCCAGGAGGAGGCGAGGAGGGAACTGTTTCTTCTTCTTCTTCATCGACCGTGCAGACGACGGTCTCGTCTACTTCCTCCGATCCTCCTCATCATCGCCCCTCCTCGGGGCCTGCGAATTCTACACTGCCTCAGACATCGGGGATGACCTCGACTTCCGTGGCGGCGATGAATTCCCCGTTGCCGATCTCCCGGTGGCAGCGGGGGGAGGTCAGTTGGACAGCAGAGCAGGCGATTTCATGATGTCGGAGGAGGAGTTTTCAGGTGCAATTGGCCATGGCGATTAGCGCGTCTAACTCAGATTACGGTGGCCGAGGGTGGCGGTGGTGGTGATGCAACAGGGAGGGATGAGATGACGAGGTGCTAATCTGTTTGGTTTGGGTGGGGAGAGGAGAAGAAACAAAGATGAGGCATTGGCCGAGGCATTGTCCAGGCAGTATTGGGTGGGTTGACTTTTTATCTTTTGATATATCAGTGATCGTCCCGTTTCCTGTCGTACAGTTATTTTAGTGAAAGTAGAATCGGATTAGGAGGTTACACTTATAAATTGCATTCAAGCATGTTAAAGCAAAGATATGAAACACAAAATGTGTTGCTAGTTGCTGTCACGTGCCACCGGATAATTAGTTGTTGAATGACCTAGAATTGTTTTTGTCTACTCATTTTTCATGCAACGTTAAAGTTGGATATCCATTGTTTTTAAAACTTGGCACTTCACAAAAAGTTATGATATGATTTATGTGGTGGGTAATAATCTGGCTGACTAATTGTAAAAACTTGTGGTATATTGAGCTAGAGTTTGTCCATCCGTGTCCCATGTCGCTTTAAGGGATTATTAGGGGTGTCTGCTTAGGAGCTTTGTTCAAATGGGAATGCAAATAGTGTTTGCTCTTCATATAATCACAGTTGATATTTGGATGAGCATGTTACCTTGTATTGATATGCATGTTCCTTCTCATTTCTCTTAGGATTACAATGTCCTTGATTATGAGGAGAAAGTGGTGGATGGATTTTATGATGCATATGCTCTCTCCCTGGAGTCGAGAGTTGGAAAGATGCCTTCAATTTCTGATCTTGAAACAAATCCTGGAACATCTGGATTTGAAGCCATAGTTGTTAATCGCCGCATAGATCATGCCCTTCAGGAATTGTTTGCAAGTTGGCACATTGCATCTCTTTAGACTGTCCTGCAACTGAAGTATTGCTCTTCCCTCGTTGCAAAAGGCCTTGTCCGGTTTTAGTTACTGGGGCATCTTGGCTGGCCCTTGTGAATGGATGCAAATGCAATGTCATGTGGGCTTTAATGGGACGGAAAAGAAGCACAGTGTTGAGAACTTCTCTTCGATGACAAGTGTTTTTGCCCATCCCGGTTCACTTTAATTATTGGCCCTTTCCAGGCATGCCGGGCTTTGCCTTTTCAAGGTTAGCTACTGGGTGATCTGAATTTATGTTGGAAACTGTTTCAGTTTATATTCGTGGTGTAGCTCATTTATATATTGATTGATGATCCTGAACGCCTATCTTGTTTTGGATATGCACGCACAACATGAATTTTGCCAAATGTCGGCTGCATCACTAAGAATGATTGGGTGTCTTATTATTTCTTAAGATCCCCAACTTATATGGTCCTTGCTGGACGTTGGGGATTTTAGTGTGTATAGTTATGCATAGTTGTGTGACTCCTGCATCTAGCCTCGACACATTGGAATATTGCCTATAATATAAGCAATTTCATCGGCCTCATTGACAATAAAACAGCAATATACTTTTTGTTTTTTCCATGGGAAGAAGGTTAATTTTACACTGGCTGACTCCATTCAAACATTTTCTTGGCTTTCATTTTTTTTTCATTGACTATAAAACAGCTCAATTAACTCTTTTGTTTTTTTCATGAAACGAAGTTAATATTACTCTGCATGATCATTCATAAACATTTTCTTGCTTTCAATTTTTTTTTTCAAAATGAACTTTGTTTTTGGAATATATCCATTCTATCTTCTTATCTGAGTAAACCTATTAATGAATAAGGTGTTAATTTGTTTGTGTTGGCGCCAATTCATTTGCTTTATGCTGCTGTATTTATTATTTTATTTTGATTCAGTAGGTTTCTGGACTGACTGCATTAATCATGCAATGTCGACTTGTCAAGGGCAGTCATTACACTTGGAGTTGGAGGATGATGCCGGGTCAAACATTATAAATGTCTGGCGGACGAAAGGTGCTGGGAGGCACTTGTCATTGATTGGACTCCAGTTTTTCTCTAGATTGATTTGATATTTTTATTTTTATACACTAGACAATTCTGTTGAGCAGTGTGATGTGATGGAAATTTTTCTGGCACTGTCAAATATTGAATGCACATTTTCTACGTTTTTCACTTTGTGATGACTGAGTCATTACTTTCCCTCTGCATTTCCCTATTTGTTTTATGACTGGGAACGTTTTGGAAGTTACTATAATTCTGTTAGGAAAATTTTCCTTCTATGTATGACACACATTTCCATATACCATTCGTTCAGGGAGTTTCTGGTTGATCTAATTGGCTGATCCTGGAACACTACTATACCAGCTGACATAATGTGCTTCAAAAGGAGTTTGAAGACCTTAGAATCCGACAAATAATCAGTGGCTCCTTCTATCCTCAAAAGTATAATGGATTGAGGGTGTGTTTCACTTCATAAACCCCAAAAAAAAAAATAAAAAAAAATCCCTTCTGATTGGATGAAGGTGGCAGTGCAAGGGTTTTTAGTATGAGGACGAACTTGTTTTTGAAGATAGAATTTCTACAATCTAAAACTACGCAGATATCTTCTCCTCATTGATGAATTTGAAAATCATGACCCCGGTACTTGGTTCTTCTTAAGTGTCATCCCACTGGGTCCAAAAAATGGACCCAATTGGGTGGTTATGTCAAATGCTGGTTCTTCAGTGAGACAAGTCAACCCTGATGCTGAATTCTGTTATTGAGGATCTAATAAGAAAACATAATGTAGTGGGCAACCTGAGAAAGGTGCTAGGGACATGGATGTTACAAAACTACTTATCTCTGAGCTGGATCCTTTTCCTAGAAGAACAGATCCGGAGATATCTCAAGTGCAGTCCCTCAACTGGTAACCCAGGGAAGGAGCACAAAGGGATGAAAAATGATCTCGTGTACTGGTCGAATCTATCCTATATCCATTCCGCATGTTTGAATTAGGCATACCCTTTAGAATTGAAGTTCCTCAGAATGGAAGGAGTAATGGCTATAAGGGATGGTCTCTTCAACCAAAAATAGTAGTGGAGCCTAAAGTTTGTGCATGTGTCATCATCAGTCTGCGGCCACAAAATACCTCAGATAGAATCAATCTCGACAGCTTCAAGTTCTCAAATTCAAATCCTGCAAGCACTGGATTGAAAGTATCAAATAAATTCTGATCCTTTAATTAGAGAGAAATCATCATTGGAATCCTTTTCAGTGAAAGCAGTCCCATGTGAAGGATGAAGCTCGAGTCCAGTTTGAGACATCAGCCCCCATGGCCAAGGGGAACAGGCAGGTTTTTTTTTTTTTTTTTCCCCCCCCTCTGGGATATTGGTCTCAACTATCATGGCCATTCCAAAAGATGGCTTACAAAATGAAAAGCACAGGAATCCTTCTCAGAATGAACTTAATTACCTTGAAACCAACAAAAGTATACTAGTGACAGATTTATCATGGAACTCAAACTTGTCTACCAAGGATTATGATAGTAGTATCCCAACTCATCTATTGGTGTCTACTTATGTTATGGTCGATCACTTCATTTCTTGATGATGTTTGAATGTTGGCGAAAGTGAGATCCAATGGGAGCACCTTGGCATCGGTGAAAGGATTGGCTTAGGTAGTTTTAATTCCCATGTAATGATGTCACATGTATGGTTTTGCAAAGTCCTCTCTATCAGGCTTTCTGCGGTAGTATTATCAGAAGCAACAGTGCTCAGGCGACGTGATTATAGTCTCTTGTGATAATTATGGTGGATTAAAATAGCTTATCCTGGATCATGGTTCTCTAAACAAAATGTCCATATTTACTATAGTTTTTTCTTCAACCCCGTTAACAGAATTTCCATTACTTCTTTAAATTTTAACACCTTTTCTTTCCAATTAATGATTATGTTTGGTGTATTTGCTTTCTTTATGTTCTTATGGAGAAGTCTATACACCGTGGCTGACTGGAATGGCACTGTAATTTTCATGCCAACTGTTATCCTGAAATCATCAATGATGGCCTTTTCAATCTGTGTTCCTTTGGCATTGATGACAGTGATCTCCAGTTCTCTTAAATGCCCCAAAAAAATGAATCCTCTGCCAGGTGCAAACAAAGTGTCTATTCTAATTTCCTTGCTGCTTGTTTGCAGGAGGTTGCTGTAAAGAAGTTTCTGGATCAAGATATTCTCAGGCGCTGCGTTGGCCGAGTTTTAGACCTTGAGGTAAGGACCAATGTATCATTCAATCAATCATACTTTCCTGAAGCAAAATAATAATGAAGGTTGGTATGGCTGATGATACCATCTGCAGAAAATTGGCCAGTCCCTGTTGGAACAACCGTGGTTGTTGCTTTAGAGTATTCGATAAAGTCAATTTCTGTGCTACTTTTTTGTGCTAATACCCATAAAATGTGGAGAAGAAAAACCGTTGTCTTATGTTTTTAAAATATCCGATAGGTAGTTTCTTTCTAAAGTCCAAACCCAACCCCCTTGCCAAAACACTGATAATCAATTAATAGCGACAGATTTTATTTGGAAGTTCCTTTTAGGTTATGGTTATCATGGTTATTTGCTTGAAACTCTTTGATATAATTCTGTTTACCTTTTCTCTATAAATAACCACGAGATCAGTATTCTTTCTGTCTATGTGATTTGTCCCGCATATTTTTTCCATATTAATCATTCTAGTAAGCTAATGGTCTGTACACGGCCTTGTTAACCTTTTTTTTCAATTGCCCAGGTGCGGATAATGCGCAGACTAAGACAACCCGAATGTGGTGTTTATTTATGGGTGCGGTGACGTCGTCCTCCTCATTGATGAATAATTTCCACCGATTTTCTTCCAAGGTTCGGGCTTCACTATTCCCAGATAACTGTTCTACTCACCTTGCGGGAAATAATTGAATAGTTTTTTGGAAAGCTAATCAATCACTGAGAGGACCAAAGTTTGATCACTTTCGGCAACTAGAAGCACCTAAATTAGAAGTTGTTGAATAAACTAATTTACCTGTCAACTGGTAGTCTTACCTTGTCTTTATTTCTTGTTTCTGTCCCGGGAAAGCATATACAGATTCATTCATCGGCCTCAAATGGCCCCAAATTGATGAAAAAAATGCCGAATAAAAATGGCTCTTGATGTGGTACGAAATTATTGGTCCTGCTTCTTACTTCTTTTTCAGCATCTAAATATTTGATATTTAAAAATAATGCATGGGAGTTCTTTGTTGAAATTATGATAAATAATCATTCCAGGCAAAGGGAAATGAATTGCTATGCAATTCAATTGTGCCGACAATTGTTCATGCCGAGATTTGAAGTCTCCGGATCTTCTGGTTGATAAAAACTGGAATGTAAAAGTAGGTACCACCTTCTCATGTTATGTTTAGAAAACCTCAAAGCTTACTTTTCCCTGGCTTCCAAACTTTAAAAGCCTTTTTTACTCACAAGTCACAAACGTAAAATACTTTAACAAACATTTATTCGCTGCAAATCATGTTTCATAGATGTCTGACTCTGTTTTACCGTTTATCACTGATTCACTATCATCAAAATCCATTAAAAGCATAATAACAGTTCAAATTGGAAATGGTGGAGTCAATGAACTACAAATTATGTTGTTTTAACTTTCAGACTGGGTGATCATAATTTGCAGGTGGGTGATGTTCGTCCTATCACGTTTGAAACACAACACTTACTTGTCTATCCAAGTCTACTGCGGGAACGGTACTGCTATCCCTTCTTAGAGCCCTTTTGTGATTTGAATGTTTGCATGGTTATATTGAGCACTACTATGGTCTAGTAGGGAAATGTAGTAATTTTGTTGGTCTTTCTTGGTATTTGTGTAGCCGAGAGTGGAATGGCACCAGAAGTTCTCCCGCAATGAGCCTTTCAAACGAGAAGGTGAGTAATTTCAATTGTGCACATCTGATCTTATGTGCCTTATGCATTTCAGGAACGTAGTCACTAATTGTAATGAGTTGCATATGTTGCAAAATGAGTGTTTTGTACAGATGCGATGTCTATAGCTTCCGGTGTAATCCTATGGGCGCCTGGCCTACATGAAGTAACCATGGAGTGGGATGAAAATACCAATGCAGGTTGTGGGTGGCCGTGTTTTTCCAGAACCGTCGCCGTTTGAAATTCCAGAGGAGGTCGAACCCCTTGGTTGCTCGGATAATTTGTCAATGTTGGCAAAGGTAGGTTGCAACCATCCACACTGACTTTATTAGAGCAGTTATCGTTCTACTTGATAAGCTGATGCGTTTTTTTTTCTTTTGAATTTTAGGGATCCGAACCAACGTCCTTCATTTTAGCTAGTCTTACAGTGGCTCTCAAGTCCCTTGCAGCGCCTAGCTGTTCCAACCATTCTGGACAAGAACCAACTTGCATATTGCAATCAGAAAACGACTCCACTCTGCCGCTAGAGATTCCGGTCAACCCGACTCCCTAAATCAGGAGCATCTCAGACCAAAAAGCATCAACGCGCCCCCACAACGATAACCACATCACGCATGCTTTCAAGTGACGAAAACCACAAAAAGGAAAGAGGTGAGTTGTTAGGTAATTCTTGTTGTGTAAAGTATTATGTTGAGTAACCCGGTAGAGGAGAAGCCCCGCTGTTGCATTTAGTAACAGGTTCATCACCCCAGTGTCGCTTTCTCGCGGGTGGGAATAGGTTGTGAATGTGTGTATAAGTGTATATACCTCATTCAGAGGATGACAGCTAGGGGGGGCTAGAGGGAGTTTGAATGCAATTGGGAAAATGCCATACTTTTTTTATTTGATCAAGTTTATGTATCTTATGAATGGGAAGTTTGTTCTTTTTATCTAATCCATTGTCAGAGAAAACAAGCGATTAGAAGAATCCGGACAACAATCGATAATCAGAATTCCGTCGTGTCCCAAAGTCGCACTTAACCTGATATACTTAACTCACGTAATGTCAAGTAGCGACTTCCTTCTTCTTGAAGTATACCGTTACTTGATAGATCATAATTTCAAAGCTCGTCGACCTAACGTTCCTCATATAATTACGGCTAAGAAGTCCAATGTTCACGACCACCTCGTGCGACGTTGTCTATGATTCGAAGAATTTTGATTCGAGTATGAGTTATATTACATCATTGTATAACAACATAATCATTGTCGTACTGATTGTGATGTTTCCTGGTGTTAAACAATCAGATGAATAAACATAAAAGTATCTTTCCTTCAAGGATCCGAGCCATACGTTCCTAAGGAATTTCCTCTCCAGGAGCGTCCTGCGCCACTTGCAGCTGCAGTTTCCTTCTTGTTCTTCCGGCCAAAGGTTTCTATGGAGAAATCAAGGACTAGGATCTGTAACGACCCGGAATTTTAAGTATGAATGGTTATGTAAACGAATTAATTGAATTATAATTATAGGCGGGTCAAACGCTTGACATTTGATCAAAATTCGACGTGGACAAGAGAATTTTAATATTCTAGTAGTCCGACTGACGTTAGTAACGGGCATTGTCGAGACTTAAATTCGAGTTACATATGACTTACGTCCACCGAGGGAAAAGGAAAGTTCTAACCTAAGCGGAATCGAGTTCGAATAACAATATTTTTCGAGGATATTGACCTCTGTAAAAATAAATCGAAACTAACTGGAATTACGGATATTCAATAAACAGAATAATAAAATGAAAAGGTTGCAAGTAAGAAACATTGCCTTCCCCCCTGTCCGGCAGATCG
>JARUPY010000419.1:0-143011 GCA_029817715.1 Melastoma dodecandrum
CCCAGGAACAAGGACAGTTTCAAAATGCAGTGAGCTTCCATTTCCCATCGACACAAATCCTGCCTCCCATACATACACTGATTTGATTGGTCCCCGACCATTGCTTGGTTGTAAGGCTCATAGAGGATGAGCTAGCTGTTGTCCGTGGCCGTTCTCCCGTTAAAGCCCTCATGCAGAAGCAAAACTCACCGAAACGATATTCCACCAGTCACTAAAATCCTCGTCACTTTTCATTAACCCAGCCGCTTCTTCTGCAATGAATCTGGCTGCACACGTATCACAGAATCGTCCATTGAACACGGAATAAACACTCCAATTTATATATTTCCTATGCTGGATATTGTACTAACCGGATGGTTCGAATCACATACACTATTTCTATTCACTTTTTTTTTTTGTTAAGACAACAAATATCCAGTCATCGTTTCCTTTTTTGACGATAAAGACACAATATCTCTGCGAGGATCTACCAGAACGCCTTGATAAGAAAAGCTAAAACTAACAGCCTTGGATCCTCGGCCTTACATGATAACATCTTCATTGGGAGCATCAGTGGTTTTCCCCTTCAGACGACACCGTGGGGATGGTGTTCTACACGTGACCCGAATTTGTTCAATTCGACAAACATCCCGTGACAACTCCATTGTTTCCCTTTTTATCCGAACATTTTTTTGGGAGGGGAATCGTTGGCTTTCATCGGGCACCCATTAACTTTTGATTGTCCTTACAATCATCCCATGCGAAACCTCTTCTTTGTCTTTCTTTTTAGCCATGTCGAAGCTCGTCTTGACATCCTAATATAGCTCACTGGACAATCGTTATCGAAGTTTTTTGACCACAAATCTCGGCGGCCAACTCCTTCTTTTTCTTCTCCATGGCCCTCATCGATTATGAACGATTTTGTTTTTTGATCACTTGGTTACCCTTAATCAGAATTTAGTTCTTTTCTCAAATTACAGATGCAAATTTCTTTTATTGAAGTATTGTTTCTTTTGTTCTAGATCTTTTGAAAACGAAAGGCTACTCAAATCTAAATGCGTTGATTATAATTGTTGTTTCCATTGCCAAGTCTAGGTAAAGATTCTGACATGTTTTACAATGAAAAATCTTCGATGATGAAATTGCATGAGTTAATTATTGAGATAAGTTTTCCATATTCTATTTTATTATATTTGGGATATTGTTATTTTCAAATGTATTCGAAGTAAGCCTCATTTGGGAAAAAAAAATACAGAAACAAAAATATTTTATCCTTTATTTTGGGAAACCATCCTTGTACAAAATTTTTATTTATTTTAATTGTATGTAACTTTTACTGTTAATTTGTAAAGGAAATAGAGAAAAATGATTAAAAATTCAAGTTTGAATTTTTTTATTATCATTGTAAAAAGCACATTTCAAATTAAAAATTATTTTTTTCATTAATTGTTTTTTGTGAGAAAGACCAAAACACCTCTATGAGCTCGAAATACTCCAGTACCTCCCCTCATCACGTAGGGATAAGAATGAGCCGAACCAAATCCGAATACTTTGGGCCTCGAGCTCAGAGCTTGACTAGAGGCCTTTAGATTTTGTCTAAGGGGCATCTTGAGCTCGAAAAAACTTAAAATAGTTGCAGGGTTCAAGCTGCCAAGCGCGTTTATACTCGATTTGAAAGTTATATATATAGTGAAAACATTCTCTCCCACATATATTGATTATCCGTTTAATCTTGCGATAAAAAAAAAGCTCTCACACAGTGCACAATTTGAGATGCTAAGCCCAGATTACAGCTGTCAATTTAGCTTGTGAACCTTGGAGCGGAAGATTAAAGTCCAAGAGTTGAGTAAAATAATGGTATTATTTTTAATTAGAAACATTCCCAACTAAAGTTGTCGGAATAGCTTATGCAATTAGATGATAAAAATAACAACCAACATGCTACTAATTCAAAAACACCATGCCCGAACAAGTAACTGAAGAAGTAAAATTCCTCCAGCATTGCGGTTTGGATTGTTTTCTCATTTAAGTACCCAAAACCTGATAAAAAAAAAAATGTCGTCCGAGCGAAAAGAATCTCCCTGAAAAACAACACAACTACTACCACATCACTTTCTTCTTCTCCCTCCTTCTCGGCCTCTGGCAGCCCTCTGATCAACCGTGCACCGACATGGCGGGTGTTCATTGCGGCTCCACGCTCAACTTCGGCGTAAGGCGTTGAAGGAACTTTCCATCCTCCTCTGTAATCTTAACGAGCACCACCTGATGGCTGCTCCCTAACAATAGGCCATCGAAATGCCCTGGACTTGAGTAGCGTTAGCGAGTTCCTCCGGAGCAGAATCACCAGCCTGCAAGAACCATTTTAGTCAAATATTAGGATAAAACAAAAGAAAGTATTGAGAGGTAATCCTTTCCAAAGGAAAAAAGATCTTGATGCCCCCACCTTGGATTTCTTAGCACGTCTCGGGAAGACAACCAACTTCGCCTTGTATGTCTTCAGCCTCTGCACATTCACTTGAAGACCTTCAAAGGACCGATTCTTGCGGCGGTGATCAACTGCAATTGCCCAAATAGTTGGGGCCAGCTTCTTTGGGATACCAGGCTGCCTGGAGCACAAAAAATGGCATGAATTAAGAACAAGTTTCCATGCGTATCCAGCAGGAGACCAAAGTGTGGCAGGTGGCAATGGACAAGTCAGAAATAGATGCTCTCAAAAACCCCTTTTCACAATGGCACAACTCTCGTACTAACCCATCATAATAAACCCTATCCACATTATAATGGCCATTATCGTTACATTCAACACCCATAAGTTGAAAGGATATCGGATGTGGAAAAAGAAAAATGTCACTCAACTCCAACTAAACTTAGGCAACAATTTACCCAGAAGTCCAAACATAATATTTCATTCATGAGACAGGGAGAGATTGTACAATACCTTCAGTTTCTTCAAGAGAAAATCCCTTCCCGGCCCTTAGCTTCATGTTATACTTGAGGGTCTGACCACGAACAACCGGCCTCAGGGGCCCAGCAGTTTGGCCTGGGAAAAATCTTTCACGGCCTTCCTTTGCCTCGCTGCAATCAGAAATATTTCAAAGAGTCATTACAAAAGGGCCCATAAATCATCCATCGGTTAGATCCATCGGCATATAAAACATCCAGCTAATTACCCAAGCGTCTGCGAGTCTTCCTAGCAGGCTTGGTTAAACCATGTCCCTGACAATAGTTCTGCCAATGCTTCCGGAAAGTTGCCGTTGGGGATGACGTTATTGTGCTTCATGACTTACCTGAGACAACAATCAAATCCCAAACAATCAAGAACCAAAACCCCAGAAAAAAATAGCCCAACGTTAGCCATCAACTATACCTAGAAATCAAGAAATCACAGGGTCCAATCCTTTATCGCGATCGATATCCCCACGAGCACTTCCATCCATTTCGTGATTTTCAAACAAAATACGAAGGAAACAAAACCTCACGAACTACGCAACAATCGGAGACAATCAAACTCACCCTCCCGTCGACTACAGGCGCCGGAAACTTCTAGCGGAGGCCGAGAAGAGTGAGGGAGAAGGAAGGGAGGGAAGAGACAGCTTCCGACTAAACCTGCCGGCCGGGGATGAAGCGAAGGGAGGAGCAGACAGACGGCGGCGGCTCTGAGGAATGCGTTTAGGTTTAATGGCCCCCTTTGGGGTTTTATAGTGAGATGTGATCCCGTAGTTTTGGACGGCTGAGATCTATTGCTTGGATCGGGAAGCCCTAAATTCTGGATGTTTAGGCAAGTTGGTTCTCGTATTTCTCACCCCTTGACTTTTTACGTCCCCAGACATATTTCAATGTCACGAACTGCATTAAAATATCATTGTCGTGTTTTACGCTTCTCTTTATCTTCCTTATCAAAAATATAGTGGAAATTTTTTGAAATAAAACTTCAGTTAGGCCACGTAGGACACGCGGCCACATAAACAAAAACGATACCTTTAAATTTGTTCAAAAAATGAAAAAAATTGAAATTATTGTCAAGAATAAAAGATAACCAAGGGTCATAAACAAAATATATCCACTTATATTTTTAGCTTTTATTTGGTTCTTTTATGACTTTCTCTTTAACACGCGAGAACCATTGTACTTCAAATTTAACATTTGTCACGGTGTAATGATAGGCTTTGTAACATTTTATCATTTGAAAAAAAAAAGGCACCAATATCGATATTTTGTCCAATTAATTTGTCAACTTTTTGTTTTGGCATATCGTTTCCAAAAGTTTTTGAATTTGGCCTTATTTCAATTTTACTTTTCAATTTGGCTCTATTCGTAACGGCGTTAATACGTGTAATTTGTTTTCCTACGTGGCCAATGATAATGAAATAAATCACAGGGTAAAATATCGTTATTTGGCCCAATGAATTTTCCAACTTTGCGTTTTTGGCCTAACCGTTTTTAAAAGTTTTTCAATTTGGCCTTAAATCAAATTTAATTCGAGGAACATGAACCAAAAACTCAGGATGAAACGTCGGCGGGAAAGCAAGAAGCTTGTTGCCTGTGGACCAATCACGCTAAAATGAGCCTATCTCGCGCTTCGTCGATTTCGACATGGGGCACTCTTCGTCTTAACAACCTATAAAAATTGGTTTAGATCCGGTTTTTTTCGAACCTCAACTCCATGTTTGTGGAAGCCCGGTCTTCGAAAAGCTTACCTTGAAGGGGATTCCAGCGGCATTGAAACCCAAGCGTCAAAGATGGGATCCCTTGATTGATTCCTACGCCCGACTATGGGGCAAAGGGTAGTCTACTAACGACTTGGTTTCCCTCACGGAACAAGGGAGGGGTAGACTCCCTCCTGTCTTTTCTGGGTTTTTGGTTCCTGTTCCCTCGAATTCCTCCTCGAATTAAAATTGATTTAAGGCTAAATTGAAAACTTTTAAAACGTTAGGCCAAAACGTAAAGTTGACAAATTCATTAGGCCAAACCATCGATATTTTGGTCCTTGAATTTATTTTATTATTCATTGCCACGTAGGAAAAACAAATGACACGTATTAACTCCCACACCGTTACGAATAGGGCCAAATTAAAAAGTAAAACTGAAATAAAGTCAAATTAAAAACTTTTAAAACGATAATGCCTGTATATTAGTTGACAAATTGATTGGGCCAAATATCGATATTTTGTCAAAAAAATTTAAAAATAAGATAACTAATTTAAAAAATAATGCTCCAAAGACCGGCTTTATAAGTTCAACTTTGGATGTCGAACAGACTTCTAAAAAAACATTAAGAAAGTCGGACTTTAAGTCTCACTTTCCTTTTTATTTTTTGAAAATCGAATTATAATAAAATAAGGCCTCTTTTTTTTTAAGTCCGACCTCCGAATTTTAAAGTCTCACTAATTTTTTTTTTCGCGGCCAAATACTATTTTGAAACATAACACTAATATCTTTACCCGTTTCTCCCGCAACTACTGTTGTTAGTTATATCAAAACCGTTCGCTTTATATCCTTCCAAAGCAGAGGAGTAAACCTAATTATAAATAAATAAATAAATAAATAAAAAATGGGTCATTATGCCCATTATTGTTTAGGAATAGAGAAACTTAATTGTTAGAGAGGGATGAATAATGTTCATGATACTGAATTTTGGTCCATAACACCACTAACCACTTTAAACTGGATAGATGTATTTCCCGGTGCATCGGGATATTCGATCGCTATGTGAACTGGAATCCGATCTCAAGCTTATCTGGAGCCCGGAACGTGACACTCCGGCACATCACATGGTTGTAGGATGGCCAGATGTTGGGGTCCTGTGTTATGGTGCGCCCAGGCCAGTGCAGTGTGTTTACACTGGCAATTAGGACTAGACAAGACATACACTTTCAGATATTTTCCGGAAAACATGTTCTACATCTTGCATTTCTACTTCTACTTTCGTTTTCTTCCTTCGAGTCCACTGATGATTGTTTCGGCGAAGAATTATCTGGTTTGTTCTTTGATTAAGACTGGCAGGCACGTAATTGATATGCTTGTTTTTGATATCAGTCTTAGAATGAATGTTATGCAGATGGCAGGATGTCTAAAGGCGACTTCCTTGAGGGATGGCATTTGTTCCTGCTGGTGCATCCTCACGTACTTGCTTCCAACCTTCCTCAGCACCTTCCACGGTCCTGGGTAGCACCTGATCCGTGAGAAAAACTGTGTCGGAAAACACATGGGAAGAAAGACGAGATGGGGGAATCGGATTCGGCAGAAATGGACATACCTGAAGAGAGTGCCTCCCCTGGATCCCTTGAAGTTGTGGATGTTAGTATACTGTCTCCATCTTTGGGAACAAGGTCTTCGTCAGTGCTGCTAGCTTCGATAGAAAAACGGCCGGATAGTCTTGAAAACGAGTTGATTTAAGGAATGGTTTCATATAATGGGATGGTTGTATTTGCCTAGTGAGTTTGAGAAAATGCAGGACAAAGCTGCTGAGAAGGATACATCCTGATCTTATCCGGTCTAGTTCACCATTGAAAATGATCAGCCGCCTGTCATTACCCTCGACTGCTTCTCTATAGAGCTCATCCACCACCAGCATCTCTGGATTCGTGACGTTAAATTCCACCACAAAAACTTACTTGAGACAACATCGATGACAGGAAGAGAAGCGCTTGGAGTTACCAGAGACATTGAAATAGGGATATGCTACCACAAACATATCATCCTCTCGGCTTTGACCCTGTCAGCCATTTTCACCTTGTTTGAGAATCCAAAATCTTCGAAGAAATTGAAGGCTTGGTGAGGTAGTCCAACTTGAAGGGAGCTCCCTCGAAGGTCGTTTTACGAGCCAATTCAACTTCATTTGCCTCAGGAAAGAACTGAAAGTTCAAAAGCCAAAACCATCACAACATGCTAAAGCGACTAAAACTGCAAGTCGTATCAGTAATCTGCATCCCGACTTACAATCCTGGTACGTCTGGCGTTCTTTGGCTCAACTAATTCATTGCAGAATTCACGAATCAACTGCATACTTCCTGTCATTTCTATTCCTTCCTTCGCCGTCGCCTAATAGGCCACTTAGGAAAACAATACTAGCTTTCAGGACATCCTAGATGCTAATGAAGGCGAGATAGCTGATCTGAGGAGCACCTGGGACAGAACCAAGTCCGGATGTCGGGAACTCAATCTCCTGGATAAATAAAAAAAATCAACCTGGTAAGATCAGCTCTTCGAGTACTGCCCATGACGAATCAATATTCAGGAAATGAAATGGGAGTCACCATCAGCGTCTTATCGTCCCGCATCGCCAATTCCGTTGCCGTCTTCGCCTGTCATCGGGAGTTAACAGTCAAGACTTCGAGACCATACACCAAGAAACATTTCGTCATGTTTGCGCTCTGATCACAACCCGGAAAACTAGAAAGCATAAATTCCAGCAACAAGAAGAAGACACACAAAACTCTGAGGATGGTCGGTCATTTTCTGCTCAGGCTTGTGGCTAAACAAAGACAAAGCGGCTGCTTCTGAAGGATCGAGCAGAAATATGAGCCAGTTACTAACCGGGTGATAAAATTCAAGCATGATTCCCCATAATAACGGGTAAAAATCTACGCGACTCACGAAGAATGGTCTCCGAAAATTTCAGCAACAGAATCACACATGAGCACACTAACAAAAAACATGCAGCAGTGAAGAATTTGAGCCCTTAACTTGCTCAATCAACATGTCGTAGTCAGCAGGGAACGGAGTATCCAATCCAAAGGTCGATGCACGATTTCCAGACACCGACCTTCCCGTGTATCTGAGCTTAGCCCTCCTGGCAACCTCGCAGCTATTTGCGGGGAAACTCGGTTTGAGAATGAACTGACATAAAGAACAACCATTAGCATCATCTGCGGCATAGCCAGATATCGAAACTCAAACTAAAGCCAATCGGGTATCTGGGAAATCAACCTTGGCAGCGGTTGGGATAAAAAAGGAACATGTAGGAGGGTCGAGGGGTGGCCCCGAGCTGAGAGTGCAGGTGGCGAATTGGGAAGCCATGGGAAAATGGAGGAAGGGAAGTCTTCGCTGTAGGGGAATTAGAATGAGGGGATACGAACATGTGGAGTGTAATAATTCAATAAATAATAATAATAATATAATATCCGGTACTTCTCCATTTCTAGGGATTTCTTATCATTGAATACAATACCTGGTGGCACTTTCTGTATTAAAAAAAAAGAAAAATTATACATTTATGGCCTCAACTTTGAGCCCCGTTTTGTTTTATCATTAACTTAGTTTGTTATATAATTTTTTCATCAACTTCTGTTTTTATTTTAATTTTTGACCAATCATGAATTTCTTCTAGCGTAAGCTAAACAATGCCTTAATATAGTCTAACTTGTGTCCTATAATACTGGAGTTTCGACATCTCATTCATTTGTCTCATAATCTACTTTATCCGTAGTAGTAGTCCCCTAATAGAACATCTTCCGACATCATCGATTTTTCATATTTTTTGACAACATCAGCAACTATCGTTAAATTCGACTTCCAATTCACTTGATTTATCCATCAAAATTTTATAATAAAAAAATAAATGAAAGGTTTCAATATTATTTCCTATTTTTTAATTTTTTTTTTCTTTTTAGTCGATAAATGAAAATTGTCTATCAAGGTATGTTTGAATTAAGCACGATAAAATTCAAGATTGGTCAAAATCAAAATCAAAATAAAAGTTGGAGACAAAATTATATAACAAACTAAGTTAATGACAAAACAAAAAATTTGGCTCAAACATGAGGCCTTAAATTGATATTTTGCCTAAAAGAAATCTCAATTTCATCACTAATAAACTTTCAAAATTGCACATGTATTTTGCTTTTTTAGGCTGTGTTTGGTTCGGGGAATGTAACACATATATAGATACTTACGAGTACAATAATCTTCATGATCATCACAATTGATAATAGTTGAATATCGGAGTAAGTCAAAAGATAATCTTATACCAAGGCGTCTTATTTACAACTTTCCCTTCTTTCTTTCTTTTTGTTTTTTCTTAAGATATGGAGTGAGTAACGTTTATCTTTCACTTATTAATTTGTATCATCTTAGTGAGATATTTCGTTGATGTGGCAACGAATCACAGATAATAATAATAATAAAAGGGAGAATTGGTGCTGATTTAATTGAAAAGTGTAATGGTCGAACATTAAGTTGGCCTTATGTTCGCGTAGAACACGGATTACGTCAGAAATATTTGGCAATAAGACTCACAAGGATTTTGTAGATGTGGTCGCCAGTAAGTAATTGAAGAATTTGATTGAATGCAAACAGTTTTTACAAGAAGTAAAGAATGCTTACAGCCATAAAAGTAAAAAATAAGGATGGTGGTAAAGATGTAAACTGGCTATAGTGCTCCGTAGACTTGGAACGTCGTCGTGGACTTGATGGTGGAATGCTGCAGACCTGCAATCCTCGGGTGGCAGGACTTAGCTGCTGGAATTGGTGGATTGGGTACAGTCGGGTGCTGGGGTGGACGCGAATGCCAAGGCTGCATTGGTTTCACCCTGGCGGCGGCGTCGAAGGAGGAGATGTATACCAGGACTACGGTGGCTCGGCCTGGCGTTGGGGTCGAAGACGGAGGGCTGTTACCAGAGTTACGGTTGCTCACTCTGATGGTGGAAGTAAAGGCGGAGGGTTTTTACCAGAGCTACGGTTGGTCACTCTAATGGTGAAAGTGAAGACCAATGAAACCTTAAGGGTTTCGCCCAGGTCGGGGAATCCTAACAACTACGCTAAGGGGTGACGAGCAAGATAAGCTTCTGTTGGCTGAGTTGATCGTGATTTTCTCTAAGGAAGATCTTCTCTCTTTTATACCCGGTCTGTTACGACCTTCTGAAGATCTTCCAGACTCAACTCACGCAAGAATCTCGGAGCTAACTTATTTCAACTTATTTGATTGTGGGTCATAAACTCCTCTGACTTTGGGTTTAATTGGTTGTCTTTTAAGACGTGTGTTAATATATGCGTGGGTAGCCACTCCCATCTATCCCGGGGCTGTAGAAACGTTTCCCTTTGACACGTGTCTCTTGCAGGCGCAGGCTTGTAGACTTCCCTTGATTATGAGGTTACTACTCTACTCCTGTAGACTTCCATTGCCATGTAGTCTATGTAGACTGCGGGCGCAGGCCTGATGGGCTTTTAATGGGCTTTGTCAGAATTAGGCCCGAGAATGGCCCAATATAACCTGCAGGTTAGTTGCATGTCAAACATAAGCCCCCCTTTTTTGTTGAGGGGACTTCTGTCGCATGAGCACTTCTGACGTTGCGCGCTTCTGTAAACAAAATATTTGATTCTCTATTAGAAAAGATACTCTTTCTGCGAGAAGATATTCTCTGCAGAAGAAAACTTTTCACCTTCCCATCGTTACAGAAAATGTTCTTTCCCTTCTCGAGAGGAAAGCTTTTCATCTTCCTTCCTCGGGACTTTCAAACTCGTTATCATTCTTCCTCGCGCCGTTCTTTAAATGTCCACCCGAGTGCCCTGAAAATTCCTCACTTCTCTTTTTCATGGTGTTCCTTGTAAATCTTTAGTTCTCCATCAATCTTTGCCTCTTGATGTAGCCTCCCTAGAAAAGTTCCATTCCTTTCTACCTTTATGAATCTTTTAAAGACAAGAAGTTCTCCTTACCTTTTTCCATTGAAAAGCGAACTGCCTAGAACAAACTCTGAAGTGCGAGGATAGCGACTCCCAACTGTCTGGAGCCAAACAACCATACGACACCGTACCCTTGGGAGTATACACTACGATTGATTTCCCCCTATTCACCACATTTCATGGCGAAGAAGGATCGTCCAACCATAGTGTACCCTCCTACGAGATGTGGCCCTCCCTGCGTAATCCAACGGCTGGACAACCTCGGAATGTCTGTTGGTCAGCCAAGTATTGTTGCAGATGGCTCAGATCTCTTTCTGGAGCAAACGAAGATCCCGGGGATTCATCATCTCCATCATCGGACATTACAGCAAACTGACCTCACCAGGTAGAAAGCTGGCTATGTTCGGGCCTGGGGTTTCTCTTGGCCAAGTGAGACAGACTGTAAGTATTCACAAGCTTACTTACCTCTGCCAATCTTCACGGAAAAAGGGAGCGGAGGCTAAGTAAGACAGACCGGAGGTATTAACCAGTTGCTCTGCCTCCATCGGCTTCTTAGGAATCCATAGATTGCTGCCGAGTACGTCTAGCCACAAGCATTCCTGGGCTGATCTATTCCTGCCTAACTCTTATAGCGAGCAGGCAGAAGGAGACAAGAAGTGCAGCCAGCTAAGTCTACGATGCAGCAGTCGAAGGACTAACCAAGTTCGAGAAACAACAGAAGTAGACATTACTTATAGCATCCTCTTGTTCTCTTTTTGTTCCTCCGTTTTTCTTTTTTGTTTAACTTGGACGTACTACTGAGAGTGTAGACTAAGACTAAGGTTTTCCTGTCGTTGACTTAACGACTATATCATCGATGTAGACTTCTACTGTTTTGCCAAGTGAGGCATTAAATATAGTGTTCATTGCTCGCTGATAAGTAGCACCAGCATTCTTTAACCCGAATGGCATTACTACCCACTCGAATATCCCAAGGGGCATCTGAATGTTGTTTTGTATATATCTTCCTCTGAGATGAAGATTTGGTTGTACATCCATAAAGGACATAATCTGATGCCCTGCTGTCTTGCCTACAAGATCGTCTGCGATTGTCAAAGGATATTCATCTTTTGGGGTGGCGCGATTAAGATCTCTAAAGTCTATACAGACTCTGATCTTACCATTCCTTTTAAGAACGGACACGATACTAGAGATCCATTCTGTATAGCGCGAGGTCCTAATATAACCTGCTCGAAAAAATTTTTTAACTTCTTCAAAGACTAACCGTGTAACTTCAGTAGTCATGTGCCTAGGTGCTTGCTACACTGGTTTAAAATCCTTTTTAATAGGAAGGATGTGTTCTACAAGTCTATGGTCCAACCCTGGCATCTCAGTGTAATCCCAGGCGAAACAATCTTTGAATTCCTCAAGTATTCATCTAATCGCATCAAAAATTCTTTATTTACAGAAGAACTAATGAAAAGACCTCTAGGAGAGGACTCGCTTCCTAGGTTAATGCTGACCAATGGGTCGCATGGTGTCATCAAAGACTCACGTTCCTCTGAACCGCCTAAGTCGATAGACACGGGCTTATTACAAGCATTAGGTGCGCTAAGCGCTCCTGAGTTTATTGAAGACCAAGAGACAGGCTGTCTATAGCAACGATTTCCTTGGTAGATTTGAAGCCGTTGAAGGACATCGGCGACTGCTTCAGTTACTCTTTCATTCTGGTCCATAGGTCCCTTCCTTGAGGAGTCTATCGGGCTCCAACTCCATAGCACCATTGTGCTGGTCTTTCGCTACTCCTTCTTCTTTGGCCTTCTCAGTCGCCACAGGGTTTTCCTCCGAGTTAACCTCTTGGAGACCCTCATCTATGTCTTGGGCGGACAGCTCATCTCCCCATCCAGTTGGAACGATCGGTAGTATCCGGCTTGGGGTGCTGTGTCCCATAGTCTACAATGTAATCGAACTTTTCGGATGGATCGCCAAGGGGTCCTACAGTAGGGTTGCCAAGCTTATAGCGCTAGTGCAGTGTAAGGTCCTTGACCGTCTTTCTCGTCTCTGCATGCAAGATACCCTTGTCACAATATGAATATTCATCGGCCATGATAATTTCATTCTCAGGGTCAACCCAAAGCATCAAAACTCTATGCAACGTAGAAGGAATAACTGCAGCTTTATGGAGCCAGTCGCGGCCCAACAGCGCATTAAAAGTGGGAATTATGCCTATTACGAAGTAGGCGGTTTCCTTTTCCTTGTGACCCACCTCAAGGTGCACCGAGAAAACCCGTAGGCATTCGGATTTCCTGCCATTAAACCCACTTACTGCGACACTAATTTTAACCAAGTCGCGAGGCTTATATCCAAGCATTTTAAACCTAGAGAGAGGGAGCACATTTATAGTGGCTCCGTTGTCTACAAGGACTCAACTTATTATTGTACCATCAAAGGTAACGGTAATGTATAATGAATGCATGTGTTGTTTCATGCTGTTAGATGGCTTTTCCTACCAATTTAATGGAAAACCCGCTGGGTAAACGGAGAAACAAGTGAGAGACACTTTGCCTCCTAGGGTCCCTGTGTCTCGCTTACAAGCGAAGTCTACAGGCAGGATAAGGGCATTACAGCTCACGACTGGCCTCATCTCTCCATCGACATCACTTGGGATCTCGCTCTAGAGTGGGGTATATAATCAAAGCTTGAGCCAGGCTCTTCTAAATGGTCCGTAGACTCAGCGCGCTCGGCCTCAGCGTTTTCTCTGTTCGCAGGCGCTCTAGCAGGTGGGGCTGCTCCTGAGAGGGTAGGCTTGGGCCTTTTGGCGACGTGACTTAGACTTCTGTCCCTCCTCTTGCGCGCCCTCGGTGCCAAAATGGTCTTGCCCACTGCCTTCTGCCAATATTTCGAAGGGTTAACTACTTTAATCACCCTTGATTTCTTAGAACCAAGGAGAATTCGATGTACCTCAACATAGTTGCCAACAAATGGGTCATATCCCACTACCGTTCGCGTGGGAACTTGCTGCGATTCCGAGCAAAGTTTCACAAGTACCTGTAGCTGTAGGGCGCGCGGGTTTGACCACAATTTCCCATTTGAGGACAAGTCTACAAGCTTGAGGAAGTAGTCGACGCAGCATGAAGTGGAGAGTTAAGTGATCAGGATCTTGTTTTCAGCTATTAGCGTGCATTTCTAGCAGAGCATCTTTGCCTCCAAGAACTGTGCTATCGATGGCCTGTTTGGACCGCCTGTATGTTTACCTTAGGCATTCCATGTTTCGGCTTGTTCGCCCTCTCTTGCGGTCGCTCGGGCCGTTTGGGCTCTATTAGGATTATCTGCTTCTGTGCTTCCAGGGCGAGATTCATCAGAATGGCCAAGCCTTTCTTGTCCGACTTGGCACCTTGCTGGGACGAGGAGTTATTAAACTCCAGGTGTCGCCTAGGACGTTCGGGCGCGCAGGGCTGCTACTCAGGTGCTCGGCCTCGACCTCGACCATGTGGGCCACCTCTTCCTCCCCGGTTTGCCGGCTTGCGCTCTATGCTTGGAGGGCTTTTGAATCCCCTTTGTGAATTGTTGGAGGCGCTTCGCGAGCTTGAGGGCACTAGCCCCATTGCTACCTCCTCAAGTGGGGTCAGATCATACCAGGTATCCCCCTGATTGTTCTGGAGATACTAACTGAAAGTATTGCATCGATCGGTGGTGTGCGTATCATCCATATGCTAGCAGCAAAGGTTGAGCGCAACCTCATTTACTGGACAGGTAACTACACCTTTATCAGCCAGTCGATGAAAAAGGGCATTCGCCACCAACGTCTCCCCAGGGACACCACCGAAGAAGTTGATGTCTACTTCGGTAACATCGAACATATGAATAGCTACTTCATCATCAAAAGGCCTATCATCGACCATGGTGACTTCGCCAACTTCAGGGAAACATAATTCCTTGGACTCTCTATAAGGTCCTGGATTATATTCCTGAATGGCAGACAATCTCTGGTAGTGTGTGTAAACGACCCATTCCATTTGCAATAATTTCTAGTTTTTTCCCTATCTGTCTAGGGAACTTTATGGCCAAGTTTAAGTTTGATGCGCTTTCGTTGAATGAGCCAATCGAAGATCGCATCTGCCTTGTCTACGTCGAAAGAATACTTTCTTTCTTCGTCGGACTTTGAGGATGCTTTAGCTTTTGAGTTTTTCCTTGCCAGATGCTCACAAACCGTTGCTTCGCCTTTCACGAATTCGACCATCTCTATCTCAAGGGTTTTGAGCTAAAAATCATGCTTAGACTGCGCCTCTTCCATCAGCAACTGATGGTACTCTGTGCCCTTCTGGCCTAGTCATACAGGTTATTAAACCTTTCTCCTTACAGCTTTTTCTTGAAAGGCATAGACAACGCGCTTAACGAGAACATCAGCTGATCCCTTTCGGGAATCGCAGGTCTACAATGCAGTAGTGCCTTGCGCAAGCGTATGAGGAACTGTCCTGGATGTTCTCCGGCAGTTTGCTTAAGTCGCATCACCTCGAATATTGACATGGGCGTGTCTAAACGTGCAAATGCCTTCATAAAGGAATACTGCATCTCTGCCCATGATGTGACTGATCCCGGAGGTAGACTTGCATACCATGTAAAGGCATCTCGTGTGAGGGAGTTCAAAAAGAGCTTTAGCTTCCAAATGGCTGCAACGTTCCCTGCCTGATGAGTGAACCGAGCTATGCGCTCTACGGGCGTCATCTCATATTCCCCCGAAAAACGGGTAATGTCAGGGACTCTGTACCCCTGGAAAGAGGATATTCCCTATCAATATAGGCAGGGTAAAGACTCCTTTATAAACCAGGGTCATCTTGCCTGACTGCCCCAAGTACCATCTGCTCTAGAGCTTGAGCGATTGTCTCCCTCAGACTTGGTGGTGGTGGAGGAACGGGGTCAAACTACTCTCATATATATCCCTGTCCTACCTTCTCTAGGGGATACGGCACCCTCGGGGTTACTCGAGGTGGCTGTATGTTTACTAAGACATTCGTGTAGAAGCTCTCTGCCCGTGGTAAATTTCCCACTATGGGAGGTTCTCCTAGAGGAATCGCCTCAACAGGTTCTTTACCTGATCGGCGAGGGGGTATGACACTCGTATACCTATTCGTCTCGTCCTGAACCTCTACCTCATCATCTACAGGATTCACCGCGTACACCATATTTGCTCTCCAGGTAGGAGATCGGGAAGTCGTAGGCCTTGATGGGGACATTCGGTCCCTACTACCGACCTTCGTAACGCGTGTGTTAGTACCACCCCGAGGCTCATTTCCCTGAAACGATACATTGCATCTCTCTACGCGCCGAGTGTCTCCCATGAGGAATTTTCCCTGTCTACGGGGGTACTTGGTTTTGTCGTAGCGCTTGGCCTACTCAAAGCGCTAAGCTACTCCAAAATATGAGCCATGTTGTCTTGCAACCCAGTTATATGTCTGTCCAATAGATCATTGAGTTCTTTATGGAATTCAATCCTGGAAATGAACTCAGAAGGAGTATGACCTCCGGAATAGGATTGATTCCCGGTTTCTTGGCTTCTTAGAGCCGTGTTCTCGACATTTAAGTCTGCTGGTGGATGTTGTTCATCTCCATCTATGGAGGAGGAGGAAGATCACGAGTAACTCCGCTCCTGGTGTTTTTTGCCATATGAAAAACTTAGTTTCACGTCTCCCACTGTGGTCGCCAAAAACGTATTCACGTAAGAAATGGATCACATCGGAAATATTTGGCAATAAGACTAACAGGGATTTGTAGATGTGGTCACCAGTAAGTAATTAAAGAATTTGATTGAATACAAACAGTTTTTACAAGAAGTAAAGAATGCTTACAGCCATAAAAGTAAAAAATAAGGACGGTGGTAAAGATGTAGACTTGCTACAGTGCTCCCTTTACTTGGAGCATCGTCGTGGATATGATGGTGGAACGCAGCAGACTTGCGCTCCTTGGGCGGCAGGACTTAGCTGCTGGACTTGGTGGGTTGGGTACCGTCGGGTGTTGGGGTGGACGCGAATGCCAAGGCTGCAGCGGTTCACCCTGGCGGCGGCGTCGAAGGCGGAGATGTGTATCGGGTCTACGGTGGCTCATCCTGGCGTTGGGGTCGAAGGCGGAGGGCTGTTACTAGAGTTATGGTTGCTCACTCTGATGGTAGAAGGGAAGGCGGATGGTTGTTACCAGAGCTACGGTTGCTCACTCTGATGGTGGAAGTGAAGACTAATGAAACCTTAAGGGTTTCGCCCAGGTCGGGGAATCCTAACAACTACGCTAAGGGGTGACGAGCAAGATAAGCTTCTATTGGCTGAGTTGATCGTGATTTTCTCTGAGGAAGATCTTCTCCTTTTTATACCCGGTCTGTTACGACCTTCTGAAGATCTTCCAGACTCAACTCACCCCAAGAATCTCGAAGCTAACTGATTTCAACTTATTTGATCGGTCGTAAGCTCCTCTGACTTCGGGTTTAATTGGTTGCCTTTTAAGACACGTGTTGATATATGCGTGGGTAGCAAGTCTCATCTATCTCGAGGCTGTAGAAACGTTTCCCTTTGATACGTGTCTCTTGCAGGCGCAGGCCTGTAGACTTCCCTTGATTACAATATTACTACTCTGCTCTTGTAGACTTCCTCTGCCACGTAGTCTATGTAGACTGCGGGTGCAGGCCTGATGTGTTTAACTTGGCTATCGGCTTTTATGGGCTCTGTCGGAATTAGGCCCAAGATTGGCCCAAGATAACCTGCACGTTAGTCGCATGTCAACACCCCATCTATATCTTTTGCCTAAGTCACAATGACATGTAAATTTGTTGATGTATGGAGCATGGTGTACCTAAGTTTTGTTTGTTACCAATGGCAACCTTTTTGCATAGACATTCGAGAACACAGGCCGTCAAAACGCTCGTCGGAGCGTGGGAATTTGAGACCTAGTTGTGAAGTAAAAAACACAAGCAATGCCCGTAAATCACACTTTCATTCATTGGAAAATGAAGAACTCACGACCATTGTTGTTTGGCAAATGAATACAAATGAAAAAAAAAGTTGGAAAGCAAAAAAACTGGCGGACAAAAATTTTCTCAATGAAGAGTTAATGTTCGTATCTTACAATAGAAACTCTTATGAATGACTGTAACTCGTTGATTGGATCATAGACACTCAATTTTTTGAAAGATGCTTTGTAGGTTCTCCGAGATCCTTTCGATAAATTTAATGTATAATTTCAAAGTACATATTTTAGTGATTAAGACACAAATAAAGAAAAATATGTAATATATATGCTTTGTAATACTAATAAGTTACTCAGTAAAAATTCAAATTCCATTAAATCCATATCCATGTTCAAAAGAGTTATACCAATCCATAACGTAATTGCATCAAAAGATAACCAACTAATAATTAAACACTACTTCGTTATCATGAGTCTAGTCAACATAAGCGCAATCATCATAACCAGGATCTCCATCTACATTCTCCTCAATCTCTTTATCAACTTCAACATGGGCTTCATCATCATCAAACAACTTCAAACTAGTTGAACCCCTGGCCGTCCTCAAAACTTCATCAAGAGCCGGTGCTCTCTCAACTTCAACCCATGTCACTGAAAACTAAGTCAGCACCTGCATCTTCTTCCATCTTACCAACTAGCCATTCATTAAAATAATCAATACTATCCATATAAAGAGAATCAATTGCATCTCCAGCATCCTAACTTGCCTTTTCAACTTCTGGTTGTATTTGACATAGACAAGGTCAAGTAATCAGTTCCTCTCCTTTGTATGGAATGGCATGAAGATATAAGGAATGTCAAAAAGCTTATAATAACAAATAAAAAACTTTCATTTTAATGGTATGATTAGTATAATAAGTGATTTACATTCTCAAATGTATTCTAGTTACGTTCACATCCAGTTGCGCTAATGTCAAGCTTAAAATTCGAATGACAAATCATTGAAGATTAGGGGTATTACCACCAAATAAAATCCATCACTCCGCTATCAGTGAAATGGCTTATATGTTGAAGTTTCGTCAAAAAACAATAACACAAACATATCGATTGAAATAGCTAAGAAGAACGTAACGTTGATTGTTGAGTGCTTGCCCTGGTGGCAATTGGTATTCCAAAACTTCCATCGCATCTCATATAATATGTCAATTTACCAATGATGTTGTTTTTAACCTCTAGAGAAGGAACCAATCTATTTATACAAGAAAACAATCCTCTAGTAATCTCTCCATTGTCTAGATGAGAGGAATTTTGTTCGTAGTAAGCATGATTCAAGGCATGTCACACTGCATGTAATGGATGGTGAAGGTGACAGTACCACCTCTTATAAGTGATCTTGAAGATATCCTCATTGTTGTCTTTTTTTTTTCATTGAAATACTTTTTAATAGTCTATTTGGCTCTGTCCATTGCCCCATAGTTGGCTTCTCTCATTATCTTCTCATTATCTACCAGCGAGCACATCACCTTAAGTGCAGACAACACACTATTCCAAAATGTCGTTTGCAACATAGTTGTATATGCCGTTTTCCGTTTCGCCATCTTTGATAACTTGTTATCATCCCATTCTTTTGATCCAAACATCTTTCTCAAGTTACTTTTCAACAGATGAAGCCTTTGTAACTTGAGAAAACTCTTGCAAACCTAGTGATGCCATGCCAGATAAATTCCTTCTTCTCTATGGAGGATCTCATGGTATTTAAGACACTGTCATGATAATATATAAATCTCATGGCTTGCTCAATCATTCTCTTCACTTGTGGAATTTTTCGATGTCTTCCAACATCAAGTCAACACAATGTGATGCACAATGAGTCTAGAATAAATGTTTTCTCTTCGTCTGAAGTAACTTTCCTATCATTGCAAAATGAATATGCTTTAGCCATAGGTAAAATCCATTACTAAACAATACTTTAAAACTTAAATGTGACTTACCAGCCAACAAATAGTCACTTTCATTATCGGTAACGACTTGTACCACATTACTCTCCACACGAAAGTTTCTAACAATTCAAATATGACGAAGCATCGAGATCTGATGAACATGCTACCATCAGATGAATTCATCAATAGATTGATCAAAGTCTACCTCTTTTGTCTGTCCATCCATCAGACATTATTGAAAAATCATATCTGGACCAACTATTAATGCGGTCTTTCATCGAGTCTTTAGTGTGTGCAACCTCTTTGTTGAGAAGTGTAACTCACATCACATGGTAGCTCGACGGCTTCAAGTGATGGTCATGTCTTCTTAAATCTTCCACCATCTTCCCGAAGCTCGACGACCTCATGGCGTTAAAAGGAATGCCATCCTGATAGAACTATTTTGCAATGAATGGCAATGAATGGTCATGTTTCTCGCTTCTTTATCACATGCATCAACCACACTCTACTATCTCATCTTCCCCTTCTCCATTACGAATACATTGGCTTTTCTTCCTTACTTTTGTTCTGATTTACTTTCCCACACAATATCGTGCCTCTTTTCGAATAAAGACAAGAACCACCTTCTTCTATCTTGACATCATCACCAATATCATGCATATGGGATGGAAAGGATTTAGTAGTACCAATTGCTTCAATCCATACTAGTTTTGCTTTGTCCATCTTGCTACATAATTCATCCTTCACATCTTAAGAACATTTGCTACTCTTGCATTTCTAAATGATCTTATTTGGTGTTGTTTGGCCTGACAAATATCGCCTTTTTCACGTATCCGCAAAAGTTACATGTGAACACATTCAAATCTTTGGATCCTTCAAGTAATTGCACTTCCATCCAATGTCCATTCTCACATATTTGGAAACATTAATGAAATATGAGCTTCAAGAAACCTACTACATAAGCTATAAAATTTCAAGAGATTACGAACACCAAGTCCACCAATCGTTATCAAAATATAGTCAACTTCATTACCAATCATCCAAACTCATCAACAATATCGAATCTCTCAAACTTAGGTTCGATTCATCAACCACACAAATAGATGAATTACTCTACACAAATCACAATTCAACAGCCACATAAATCTCAAACATGGTTGAAATCAAATAAAAGTCATTCACCAATTATTATGGATAAACATCAACCCATAAAATTGATAAAATCAACCCATCCAACACCTGATAACTAATTATTTTAAGAACCCGAGGACAAAACAACAACGAAAAATGAGCGACATGGCGGGGCAGACAAAACAACGACTACAACGTACCTTGATCGACCCACCACCCACTACCGACAAAAACCCGAAAATGGAGCGTCTCGATGCGGAGGTGGAGGGGTGGCCTGGCAAGGAGGAGGATGAGTCGACTTTGATTTCTAAATTTTAGGGATCTGATGACTAGGGGATGGGTGCGCCTTAGGTAGAGCCCAATTCCTTATGTGCGCCTCTGTGCCTTAGGAAAGGCGTGCACCCAAGCACCCCTTGTTGATGGCGCACCCCTGAGGAGGATTAGGGCATAGAGTGTGCGCCCTGCCGCACCTTCTAACCAGGCGCTTGATGAGCTTATTGACTACAGTGGTTTCACTAGACACTTTGATACCCTGCGATGCATAAGTATGAGTCTCGAGATAAAAAGTAGACACATAATCATCAACGCATTTAGAGCTTTTATTTTCATTCTCAAGAGAATACATATGTATTATGGGCTCATCGCCGAACGGATTCTCATCTATTGCACTCGACTCATTGACTTCTGCAAACTTTAATTCCTTTGACTCGATTAAGTTATGGATCAAGTTCTTAAAATGCACACACTCTTGAGTGGAGTGAGTGAACGTTCCATGCCATTTACAATGCTTTTTTTTGCTTCTCTCGATCGTTTTGCGGTAACTTACGACTAGGCCTAAACTTTATACGCCCCTTCTAGTACAACCAATCAAAGATCTGATCTATTTGTTCTACATCAAAAGAGAACTTTCTCTTCTCCTTGGATTTCTAAGAAGCTCGAGCCTTAGAATTCTTCTTTACAAGAGGCTCGCAAACAATCGGCTCTCCTTTCACAAATTCGACCAGATCGATTTCTGCCCACTCGGCCTAACAGTTCCTCGAGGAAAGGAACTCTTCTAATAAAAGGTTGTGGTACTCAGTGGCTCGCCTCGAGAGTTCATAGAAGGTGGTTGATCGAATATGGTTTCAACCTTTTGTAATGCGATATCTTGATATTGGACAATCCAATTGATATGAAATCAATTAAAGATTGTTTCCAAATGATTTATGCTTTATGGGAAGGTATCTGGCCGCAAATTAAATTTAGTAAAAAAACTTCCTTATAGAAGGTCGAAACTGCTTTATAAAAGAAAAACGCAAAAATATTTTGAATGGTTGATTAAGTTGAGCACGGTAAGTTTTGGCATTCTTGCAACGTTATTCTAGTGTTTTAACGTGTGTGTGAGTATGCAAGACGGATTCTCCAGACGACCGACCATTCTCGCAGGAGGTGACTACAGCAGGTTCAGCATTGGTGAAGCCGCTCCAGAGACGCTGGTTGTTACGAATCTGAGGGACTCGACCGGAACATTATCCGTAACATCAAACGGCGTGCAACAGGGCCTAGGGAGAAGGGTTGCTGGTTGGCGAGTCCGCGTAGAGAGTTGATTGGAGAGAAGGAGTCCGTAACAGGCGTAAGAGGTTAGGGACTGACAACCTTTTATAGTATGTTATCTCGTTTGTCTGTTGTTTACAACAATTATACCTTGGTGAAGCCACTCCATAGGCGTCAGTGGCTGCGGATCCGAAGAACTTGGCCGGAAAGCTGTCCGTAACGTCGAGCTGTGTGCAGCAGGACTTGGGAGAAGGTTGCTGGCAGGTGAGTCGAGCGTACGACAGGTCCGAAGAAGAACTCCGTAGCAGGAGCAAGTGATGAGGGACTGGTAGCCGCACGTAGACGGTTATTTTCTTTGTTTTACAGGTTATATCTTAAATACAAAAAGAGAAGTCCACCAGACGACGTCTAAACACATGGATATAGCGTCATTGAACCTGATAGCATATCCACATAAAGGACAACCCGTAACTGAGTCACAGAAGGCTGAACCTTCCGATCAGGGTTATGTGCTCGCTGAGTCTGGTTGATTTCTTTGTGATTCGACCTACATGCAACCCAATCTCATCAAGAGATTTTCTTGCATTTGTTAAGTTAATCTTACCGCCCCCTGGTTAAAGAAATCATTTTTTATACCACATAAGGTATTACCTTGTACATTGTAATCACTATTTTAAAGTATTAATGAAAACGGCCGGAAGCGGATGTAGGCGTATTTGTCTTGTGTTATCCAAATTCATTTCGAAGCTCATTTCACACATTCTATAATTACAAAAGCTTGAACAAAAAGATTGTATTTTACAGCAACTTGCTTCCGTTGTAGAGTTTTGAAAAAGCATTAAAGAAATTCTTAATTATACTTAATACTAATTCACCCATTCTTAGTGTAATCTTTGGGAAAAAGGGCTAGAATTAATGAATTGGCTATGTAATAATTTTCCTATTAATATAATTTTGTCATTTAATATTCAAAATTTGCAAGCAACTTTATAATTTATTCTTATGATCTTTGTTTTAACGTCTCGTTGTAGAAATTTGAATTGGATAAATCATTTTATCTAATAATAGTTATTATTTTTTATTGCATGTGGCTTGAGATTACAAACCGACCAGCCCCTTAAAAAATAGAAGAGCAAAACTGCAGGGACGCGGTCCACAACCGCGACTTTTCGTGAATGTCGGTTTGGAGATCGCGATAGTGCTTAGAATCCTAAACCCACCCGGGAAAAAATGTGAAGCGTGGTAATGCCGCGGTCCGGAATCGCGTTCTATAATATGACGCGGTTTCATATCACGAATCTTTGTGGGATGAGCCAACCTAAAGTCGGGACACCGAACTTCAACATAGCTTCCCTGAAGTTTGTTTCATGGTCGGGAATCCCGTTTTGTTTGTAAAGCGAATGTCTCGGTCCCCGACCGTAATATATGGACGTCATTCCTGTAGTTTCACAAAATCGAACCATACTTTGCAAATTTGTTTAAAAGCAAAAACATTTCCATACAAACTTCCGAAAGAGCATTCCATGCGGTAAAGGAAGCAAAGAAGTAGAAAGGAATAGTAACAGTTAGTAATATGTACAATTGACACCGGGGACAAAGGCTGATAGATTGCTATGTACTGAACTTTGTCAATGTAATTTATAGTATTCCTTTCCAAACAATCCCGACACAAACCGCCTTCGGCCAACATTTGCTGAAAGGAGATGCTAGGACTTCGACATCGTAAATCTATGATGGAATTGGGTTGAAGGCAGCCCTAGGGCTACTCACCGACTCGTTTGAAACCGAGTACAGCAGGAAGGGGATCTGGAGCTGCGGCAAGGGCGAACACCAGGAATGTCAACGGACGGTAAGGGATGGAGAGGAGAACCGGCTGGGTGTTTCGGACCGAGAAGAACTAAATGGCAAATTTGAAAGTGAGGAAGCAAGCAAATTAAATAGCATTACGAATAATATGTTCCGCACATAAAAGAAAGTTAATATATGCATTCAAAAAGTATAAAAAATTCGTCGCCCACATGTAAATCCATTAGGACGTAGAGATTAAACCAACTAAGGTCTTATTTAATATAAGTTCCCATATATAAATGCATTACAAAAGGTTATGTATAATAACTTTCTCCAAATCAAAGTAATTCAAGATTAGACATAGAAAGCAGTGGATGGTAAAAAAACTTTTTATGGTCAAAATCCCCACCACGTCCTGTGGAACTCCAACAGGCCGAATGGGGTCAACAGTTTCTGTGATGCCGAGTTGATGAAGGAAGCGCTGGGAAAGGCCCTTGTGATGTTCTACCCGATGGCCGGGCGGTTGAGGAGGGACGAAGCAGGTCGTCTCCAGGTCAACTGCAACGGGGAAGAAGCACTCTTATGGTGGCTGAGACAAAGTCCATAATCGACGATATGGGGATTTCACCCCTTCGCACAAGCTTAGGAAGCTGATCCCACTAACCTTCTTGTAAATGCAAGGTTCATCTGGATTCTTGATGAAGCCAAAATCATTAACCGCTTCATCAAATCTTATGTTCCAGCTCCGAGAAGCTTGCTTTAATCCATAAATGGATATCTTCAGATTACATACTTTATCTGTATTCTCGGACGTTATAAAACCAGGAGGTTGTACCATGTGCACTTCCTCCTCTAGCCTTCCGTTTAAGAAAACAGTTTTAACGTCCATTTGCCAGATCTCGTAATCCTTGTAAGCTGCAATAGCAAGTAAAATCCGAATAGACTTCAGCATTGCAACTGGCGAAAATGTTTCTTCATAGTCGATCCCTTGACGTTGAGTGAAACCTTTTGCCACTAGCCTTGCTTTAAAGGTATTAACATTCCCATCCATGTCGATCTTTTTCTTGAAGACCCACTTCCATCCAATAGGTTTTATCCCAATTGGTGCATCTACTAACTCCCAAACTTGGTTGGTATACATGGAGTCCATTTGGGAATTCATAGCATCTAGCCATTTCTCGGAATCTATTGAAGCAACTGCTTCCTCATAAGTCAACGGTTCGTCGTTCTCGACGAGTAGTACATCCTCATGTTGTGTTATAATCCACCCATATCTCTCGGGTTCTTGATGTACTCTCGTAGACTTACGTATATCTTGCGTTTCTTGAACAAGTTCTGGTAATGGAGTCACTTGTACTTATGGTACTATCTCTATATCAAACTGTTCATTTTCCAACTTGTCTGTAGTGTCTGAAATTTCTTCTAGACTTATTTTACTCCCACTACCCCTTTTAGAAATAAACTCTCATTCTAAAAAGGTAGCATATCGAGCAATAATAACTTTGTGCTCACTTGAAAGATAAAAATAATATCCCTTTGTTTCTTTGGGATAACCTACAAACATACACTATATGGATCTTGCTGCAAGCTTATCAGAACTATCGTTCTTCACATAAGTATCGCAACCCCATACTTTGAGATAAGACAGGTTTGGTTTCTTCCCAAACCATAACTCATATGGTGTCTTATCTGCAGCCTTGGTTGGAACTCGGTTAAGCATGTATGCTGCTGTTTCTAAGGCATAGCCCCAAAATGATAATGGAAGACTTGCATGACTCATCATTGATCTAACCATGTCCATGAGTGTACGGTTTCTCCTTTCTGAAACACCATTCCACTCTGGCGTTCGAGGAGGTGTAAGTTGTGAAATTATGCCACACTCCTTGAGGTAATCAATAAATTCTTGACTAAGATACTTGCCCCCTCGATCACTTCGAAGGATCTTAATCTTCTTGTCAAGTTGATTTTCTACTTCATTCTTAAATTCCTTAAATTTTTCAAGAGTTTCTGATTTTTGCCGCATTAAATAGATATATCCATATCTGCTAAAATCATCAGTAAAAGTCACGAAGTAGATATAAGCTCCTCTGGCCTGAACTGACAATGGTCCACACACATCACTGTGTATGAGTTCTAGCAGTTCATTCGCTCTTTCTCTAATCTTGGAAAAAGGCTTCTTGGTCATCTTTCCTTGTAAACAAGCTTCGCATGTATCTATGGATTGTAATTCAAATGAATCCAAATACCCATCATTGAGTAACTTAGCAATGCGCTTCTCGTTTATATGACCAAGTCTACAATGCCAAAGGTAAGTTGGGTTCGAGTCACACGATTTCTGTTTCTTATTCTCGATGCAATGTAGCGGCTCATGTAAGTTTAAAACATACAAACCATTGTTTAAAGATCCATATCCATAGAAAACATCAAATAAAAGGAACACTTCTTGTCCTTAAATTCAAAAACAAAACCCTTGGTGTCTAAACTGGACACGAAGATGATGTTCTTAGAAAAACTTGGAACATAACAACAGTTTTCTAGTTTCAAAATAAGTCCACTGGGCAAACTTATTTTATAAGCCCCTACTGCTAATACAACTACTCTTGCTCCATTAGCCACTCGTAGGTCCATCTCGCCTTTGGACAACCGTCTGCATTCATTTAGTCCCTGTAGGTCCACACAGATATGAGAGCTACATCCTGAATCTAGGACCCATGAGGATGAAACAGAAAAATTACATTCAATCATAAAAATACCTGAAGCACCTGCCCCACTGGCATTTTTCTTTTAAAGGATGTAACAATTCTTCTTCCAGTGGCCTTTCTTGCCACAATGAAAGCATATAGCTTCCTTCACATCAGATTGGGGAATCTGTTGGCCTTTCTTTAGTTTGGGCTTTTGGCCCGGGTGAGCACACATCTTTGATTTCTTGACTTTGGGGTTGAACTTCCCCTTGCTCATTCTCTTGTTGATATTTCTCACCAACATTGCATTTGAAACAGTCTTCTGTTTCATGTCTTTCTCTGCTGTCTTGAGCATGGTCAACAGATCGGCAAGACTCTTCTCCATGTTGTTCATAATGAAGTTCATCACGAACGGAGCAAACGATGGAGGCAGGGAACACAAAATGGCATCAACAGCCAAATGAGTATCCATCTTGGAGCCCAAACTTGCGAGCTTCTCTATGTACCCTATCATCTTGAGTACACGAGGCCCGACAGGGTTCCCTTCCTGCAATTTCATCCCGAAAAAGGCTCGAGAGATTTCAAATCTCTCAGTCCGTGCACTTTCTTTGAAGAGCTCGCGGAAATGGATATCAATATCCCTAGCGCTCATATTCTCATGCTACTTCTGCAACTCTGGAGATATCGTAGATAACATGAGACATTGCACGTCAATAGCATATTCCATATATTGATCATAAATGATACGATCTGTTTCAGAAGTGTCTGCTATGGGCACAGTTGGTGGCTTAGAATCTAGTACATGAAACTTTCTTTCTTGTTTCTGTACAATCATGAGCTTACGATACCAGTCCAGGTAGTTTGGTCCTTGGAGGATATTTTCTTTCTCCAAAATACTTCGCAGCGATAGGTTTGTCGACATCTACAACAAATAAAATTTTAAAACATTATCTGTGAATAGTTATATAAAGGACTTTATAAACTCCCACTATTTTATTCAAACCTAATAGCCCCCACCATTAGGCTCGGGAATTAGTTGGTAATAATTCCTAGCGGGACCGAATACTTAAATTCTATAGTATGCACACAACTGAGCTGTACCTACACACCATGGTCATTAAGTAGATACTACTCACCAGTCACAAATCAATGTGACCCTCGGTATTATTACCTTAGGTTGATATTTTCTTAAACCCCTTGCCCATCAAATCAATTGACCTTAGCTAAGCTAACAAATCAATTAATCTGAGTTAAGTCGATCCATTAATAATTTATGAAAAACTACAACTATACTAACGCGAGCCCATAACTAAGCTGTACCGACTCACGAAGTACGTCGACTATTTTCATTATTATCGATGGAGGGCAAATAAAACTTGACTTAATATTCAGGGGATTTTAGTTAATTGTCTCAACATCTTTTATTGATGGGCTTAACAATTTTAATTTAAGCCCATTTTGTAACCCATTATTTTCTAATCCATATATTAAGTTGGGCTAAAAACATTATCTCTCTCGGCCTTTTAGTTTCAAATTCAAACTATAACAAGTGTTACAAACCTGGGATTTCTTATTTACTATTCAACCATCACACCCTAAGTGTGATCATTGAAGGAAAAGAAAAAAAAGCCACACATGGTGTCTTGCCAAAATCAATGTAGGACAGAAGTCTAGGTCAAACATTCGAAACTCGGAACGAGACCCCGAAGTCTTTTACAAAATCCCACCCCATGGCATCCGCTCAATGTAGAAGAGGTTGCGACAATCACGATGCAATAAACTTTAGCAAAGGACTGGAACCCTCTACACAAACCAACGATTCTCCTCCTCAAATCTTTTACTATTTATCAACTAACCGTAGTTCTCTTAGTTATATACCGTTCAAAATCAAATAAGAACATTTTAAAAACAATTGTTAAAGTAACACATCGATTTATACGATACGATCACAAAATAGCTCGGATACCACTGATGGAGTTCCACCGGGCGCAGCGGAAGCTCGTTTATAAAAATACTGTCCGAAACAGAGTCCCGGATCTTGTGATAAGTATAAATCGAATAATAACGTTAAATAAAACATACCTTGTTGTTGTGAATGCGAGCTTCAAGAGTCCCAAAACGTGACTCCTCTAGAAGTATCCACGCACACGAGACACAAACAACTTCGAACTCCTTTTGGTGCTAGCCCTCGAAGTTCTTCACTCTATGTTTCTTTCGGAAGCCTCGGCTGCTTCGGTGGCCGAATAGGTTTTTTTTTTTTTTTTGTTTCTTGGCAGCAGAAACACCTCCTGGTCGATCTTCTCTCATACCTCAATTCAATCACACGGTTAAACTTATATAACGTGGGTTTTCTTTTCCCAAGAGGTACCGCCATTGTCAAATCAATTATAATAAACATTTATATTTTAATTTTGTAATAGGACGTACCTAAGCTAACTCACCCACGTAGTAATTGTTTCAATTTGCCACATAGCCTTAACTCACGTGGACTTGTAAATAATAATAAAATGATATAATAATATATTGCCTATAACTTAGACATATCTGATCAACTTAAATCCAACTTTAGGATTTATTGCTTCCGAATATTTCAGAATAAATTTGTAGTTCAACAAATTCTAATGTTAGAATTAAATAATCAATTTCCATGTTCACGTGCTTTTGCGTGCGACCCTCTAGGTTCTATATACGAAGGCAATGTACATCATTACATAGACTGAGGTAACCGTCTAGCAACAGTTTTTAGTCACCCAACGTAATAGAATATTAGTCATGAACCAAAACCACATTGAATCGATTTCTGTGTAATTCAATCTCTTCATCTCACCGACATCCTGATTAATTCAGTGCATCTTATGTCATCACTGAATTAATCATTTTACTTGATTTCTGAGATATAATAGATCTTAACTTGAATGATAAACATTCCTCCATGGCCGTGTGTATAAAATCACTAATATCTCAATCAAGTGGCCAGGATGTCAACTCTCTAATCTAAGAGAGCGATGAATTCTATATTGACTCAACACTATCCTCTCTACGCTTCGTTGCACACCCAATAACCGTATTACTCTCCGATTAAAGACTGCTTTTAATGGCATCAAAGTGAACAACTCCACGCATAGAATAAATGGAGGTCTCAAGTCAGGATATTAGTTACACTCTTTCAACAAGAGAAGTGACCAATGACACTTAATATGTGGCATTCTCTATAAACGGGTCGTGTCGAGTGTACCCTAAACTTAGGCACCCCCGAGTACAACTTGAATATCCATCCATTGGTCTAACTCGACCTTAATTATACTCGACGTTGATCTAGATGTTTATGTCCCATCTAAACATCTATTCGATCAAGGACAATTTTAGATTGACAAATAATCAATCTATGGGACTTTACTGTAAAGTTAATTATGAGCAGAAAAGTAATTAATAAACAGTAAATACTTGCCTTTATTAACAACTATTCACATATATTTACAAAGTACCTTGGTACATACGTGTACACACTAACATAATTTTGACTCGGTCAAAAGTTCTAATTCTAATTAACCAACTAGTCAAGGTCGTACGTTCTTATTTTCGGAAAATCAGGGTCGTTACATGGATCCTCAGCCATTTACTTCTTGAATGCATGGTCAGACATTGCGCGAGGTCTCGAGGTTTCAGTTCGACCTTTCATTGACCGAACTTTGTTGCGAATTGGATCCTCCTCGGCCCCAAGTCGAGCAAGTCGTGTACAAACCCCCTTTTTTTCCTGAGGACCCCTGCTGCACAGACCTTCGACGCACAGGCTACTAAAATGGGTTATGACTCGACCACGACTGTCATCTTCAAGCTGACGCGGGATTAGCTCAATATCTTGAAAGGAAAAGGGATGAAGACCGGAACAACAAGAAACACAGCAGTTACGAAGCACTGGCCGGTCACGTCTGGAAATGCGTGTGCAAGGCTCGTGGCCTGCCCAACGATCAGGAGATCAAATTATACATAGCCACAGAGGGACGAGCCCGGTTGCGGCCGGTTCTCCCTCCAGGGTACATGGGAAATGTGGTATTCACAGCCACACCACTAGCAGTGGCAGGGGATATACGGTCGAAGCCTGTGTGGTATGCCGTGAGCAAGATCCATGACACACTGGTCAGGATGAACGATGAGTACCTGAGGTCAGCGATCGACTATCTGCAGCTTCAGCCGGATATCCCTGCTCTCATAGGGGGACCTTCCTGGTTCCAGTGCCCCAACCTCCGAATAACGAGCTGGACCAGGCTGCCGCTCTAGGACGAGACTTTTTACTCCGACAGCGTTCCTATCTGCACAGCAACCTAGTGTGACTTACTTTACTCGATCCCTCGATACAACGACTAAGTAGACATAGAATCCCTGCCCAAGGTTACCCTATGTGGTCTCCCAAGACAGTGACAGAACAGACACAGAACAACTGCCCAAGGTTATCCTGCACACATAGAACACACCTTAGAAGTTGATAAGTCGAAGACAATTTTATCCAAAATTTCGAAACTTTCATAAATTTTCTTTTCAGCCTAATAATATAGGAACATAGGATAAACATTTAGAAATCATGACACGCCATAAGTTTTGGAGGTTATGCCTTTGGATTGACAATAATTGAGTCTAGAAATCATACCCCCACAAATTGAGGAAGAAAGATTGCAAGCTTTATCATGACCCCTCTAGAAACAGCGAAAGCACGAACACCATGTGAAAACAACAGACATCATCCCCAAAACCCAGTTCTTTTCCCTGTAATCTTTAATCTCACTCAAATTAAAAGTTCGACCTCATTAACATCCAAAGGAAGTAAGAAGACATTGGTCAACACTTTTTCCGCGTGATCTTGTTCCATGTTAAGTAGTAAGAGTGATGCTTGTTTAGTATGTGACGTCGAGACTCGTAAATTTGCAAATCGTCTGTATTACTCCTTGTGTGCCTGTTGGGATCGGCTGTATGCTAACCATAGCTAGAAAGTCCTCCTGGGACGTGGAAATAATGCCCTGAATCAGATCAAGTCAACTCTACAAACTCGAAAATGAGCAAATGCTTATGTTTATGTTCATCTTTCAGAAGACCCATATGGATGCAGTAATAGACATTGACATGTAATCCAAACACTACAAATACAAAATGCAATTTATGGAATTTGATTAAATCAGAATCACATTTATCTGATGGTGACGGTCATTTAAGTATTTAAGAAATTATATCTTGATAATCTATTTATTTCTTGCATGTGGAGAAGTCTTCTTATTAACTTAGAATTAGTCACCCTGCGAGCGGCAGGTTGGGGATGTATCGTTATTAAAGCTTTTATGATCAGAAAAGGGACGTATGGACAACGCAAAGCAGTGGAATGAATTTGGCCACGTTATTTCTTTCCCCTTCAATGATTGATGTGTGCTTGATGTCCGGAAAATAGTTGGATGCGAGTTAAATAAATAGATCTTCCTACGAAATCCAAGTTCTCCGTAAACGAAGATAACTGGGTTGCACAGGACGATATGGACGGTGAGGTGGTAATAAATGTCCGCGAGTCGACCATGGTGAAGCCGGCAGGGGAGACTCCCTGCCATTTCCTATGGAACTCCAACATGGACCTCATCGTCCGCCACGGTCACATGATCACCGTCTACTTCTACAGGCCCAACGGGGTCCCTGGTTTCTTCAATGCCGAGGTGATGAAGGAAGCCCTGGGAAAGGCCCTCGTGATGTTCTACCCGATGGCCGGGCGGTTGAGGAGGGATGAAGAGGGTCGTGTCGAGATCGACTGCAACGGGGAAGGTGCACTCTTTGTGGTGGCCGAGACTTTGTCCATGATCAACGATCTCGGGGATTTCACCCCTTCACTCGAGCTTAGGAAGCTGATCCCCGCGGAGGACTTCTCGGACGGGCTGTCGTCTTGCCCGGTCTTGCTTTTGCAGGTGCATTCCCTTAAAACCTAATCCCTTAAAGCGAGGCAGTGTTTCCACTTAGCTCGTGTGACTTCACGTTAAAGACTTCCCATCTCGAACTGGAAGCCGAAGCGACCTGTTAAAACTGATCCAAGAAGACCGTACCGTTAGTATTTGATCATTCTGCTGATGATTTTGACACTCGAACAAAATCCAGGTAACGTACTTTAAATGCGGCGGCGTTTCACTTGGTGTTGGGGTGCAGCACCAAGTCGCGGATGGATCCTCAGCCATTCACTTCTTGAATGCATGGTCAGACATTGCGCGCGGTCTCCAGGTTTCAGTTCCACCTTTCATTGACCGATCTTTGTTGAGAGCACGAGATCCTCCTCGGCCCCAATTCGAGCATGTGGAGTACAAACCTCCCCCCGTCCTGAAGACCCCTCCTTCACAGACCTTCGACAAACAGGCTACTAGAATGGGTTCTGACTCGACCAGGACTGCCATCTTCAAGCTGACGCGGGACCAACTCAACATCTTGAAGGGAAAAGCGATGGAAGACGGGAACAACAAGAAATACAGCACTTATGAAGCGCTGGCCGGTCACGTCTGGAAATGCGTGTGCGAGGCTCGTGGCCTGCCTAACGATCAGGAGACCAAATTATACATAGCCACGGATGGACGAGCCCGGTTGCGGCCGGTTGTCCCTCCAGGGTACATGGGAAATGTGGTATTCATAGCCACGCCACTGGCAGTGGCAGGGGATATACGGTCGAAGCCTGTGTGCTATGCCGTGAGCAAGATCCATGACTCACTGGTCAGGATGGATGATGAGTACCTGAGGTCAGCGATCGACTATCTCCAGCTTCAGCCGGATATCCCTGCCCTCAAAGGGGGACCTTCCTGGTCCCAGTGCCCCAACCTCAGAATAACGAGCTGGACCAGGCTGCCGCTCTACGACGCGGACTTCGGGTGGGGGAGGCCGATATTCGTGGGGCTCGGGCTGCAGGTGCATGAGGGGATGGCGTTCCTGCTGCCAAGCCCTACAGGAGACGGAATCTGGATGACCATATCGTTGCCAATCCATCAGTGGAAGGCGTTTGAGAAACTTCTGTATCAGATTTGATGGGTTGTGTTGGTCGCAATAATTCTCCTCATCTCGTGTTTGGACGTTTTCTCTGGAGGAATAATCGTGTTTGATGCCTCGTGTAGACTGTGTGAACTGTGTTTCCAACATAATAAGAAGTGATGTCCATTGCTAAGGTTGTCGGTGCCCTGCTCTTATCCAAACTTAATAGTTATTACTTCCCAGTAGAATAATAGGTTATGTTGTAAGTTACACGTCAACTCTCTGTTTCGACGTAAACCTATTTCGTTTTACCTACTATTATTTCATTAAAGTTTTCGACCAGTCAAAACTATGTATCCCCAAAATTTAATATGTTGGGTGAAAACAATAATATGCTTTCCCATAATTTAATTTCACTTTTTAAGTTTTTTCACATTTAGGCAAGCACGTCACCCAATTCATTCATTATCTGCATTAAATGTGACAGTACCTGACGAATCGTACTGCCGTGGAGCCTTCGTGTCACATGGGTCGTGGCTTTGTTGAATTTTAAAGCCATGCTTCGCTTGTAGACTTCGCCCGAGAAGGCTTTGCGCGTAGTAGACTTCTTGTGGGTTCGTTCATTAACTCAAGCCTATGACTGTCCAGCATCCTGGACACTTTATCCTCTACTGTTTTACTTTTTCTAGGCACCTTAGGTGCAATTTACATTCTTTTTAAACACGTTAAGTGTTGTTGTTACTGGTTGTTGATAGTTGTTATTTGTTTTAATTAGTTCTAGCATATTTAAGGCGTTTATAATGTTTCTTTTATCTAGATAAGAGACAAGATCGGAATATGTAAGTTGTAAATTCTTCCCAAGTGAAAATCCTTCTTAAGTGTTACTTGCTTACACGGTTTACGGATTCTATCATTTCTCTATATTTCCGACCTCACGGCATGCAGCACTTCATCAGGGGAAACTTGTTCGTGTGCAATCATATAGTTATTTGAACGAGGAGAGTCTGGGATGGATATCCTTTTCGGATTCCGAGTTTGATGCTGGAACTATCTTAGTCACCTGGTGAAACTTCGTTCGAGTCGATAATCTCCCGATCTACTTTTGGATACAACTTAACACCAATAGCATCAACTGGCGGATCGTTTCTCTTATCATTACCTTAGGTGACGTGTGCAGGCACTTCCGAAAAGTAACTTCCATTGATGAGGAGCTGTGTTACGTTATCAGTTACTGATTCGATAACGAGGGTATCCTTGTTGGAAATATTGAAAGGCTCTCGCTGTGCGGGCAAAGCAACGAACACACGCTCTAACTTGATGAGACAAACTGAGAAATTTTAAAGGGGAAGACTCTCGCCTTGTTTTTATTTTCATACAACTAGGATATTTTTACCTAAAAGGAGAAAATTAGAATTCCAAATATCGCTTCAGCTTCATTCGCCTGGTAGCGTCGTTTTGCCTGACAACGTCGCTTTGCCTAAAAGCTTCTCTTCTTCAAAAAACTATTAGACATATGACTTTTAGACTTCCCCATATGACTCTTGGCATTCCGCCTTTTGGGGTTCCCAAACATAATCAATTTTATTTTCAACAATCCCCTTGAAATTGATTTTCTTTATGACTCCAAGTAGGCTCCTCATCTTGCTGAAAACATCCACTCCAAGAGGCTTCGTAAAAACATCAGCAACTTGATGGGAAAATATCACATATTCAAGTTTGATCTCCTTCTTCCTAACACATTCTCGAATGAAGTGATAGCGAGTATCGATGTATTTACTTCGATAATCTGGATTTCTTGCAAAAGCTTGAGCTGATTTGTTGTCAACAAAAATTGTGGTCGCTTCACTATCTGACAAGCCTATTTCCTTCAACATTCTCCTTAGCCAGATTGCGAGACAAACGCATGCCGTTATCGCAACATATTCAGCCTCACGGGAACATAGCATGACGATCACATGTTTCTTCACAATTTGACCCCATAGAAAACACAAATCCAGTTGTGCTTCTTCGATCATCTAAATCCCCGGCAAAATCACCGTCGCAATATCCAACATGTTGAAATTCTTTGGACGGTGAATAAAACAGTCCGAAATCAATATTACCCTTCGAGTATCTCAAAATCCTCTTCACCGTCTTCATGTGTTTCATCGTGGGCACCTCCATAAATCGACTAATAATCCCCACACTAAAAAGAATATCCAGCCGAGTACATGTTAAGTATCTAAGACATCCAACGAGACTTTTGAACAGTGTCGGACCTACATTTTCTCCCTCTTCGTTCTTGCTCAATTTGGCTCCAACTTCCATCAACGTAGCCGCCGGTTTGCTATTCGACATATTGAATCTGTCAAGAACCTCATTCACATATGCTTGTTGACAAACAAAAATTCCATCATCCGATTGAAGCACTTTTAATTCGAGGTAAAATGATATTAAACGGATATATGTCATCTCGAACGGGCCAATCATTCTTAAAATCTTTAAAGAGACTCAGATTATTTCCTGTAAAAATAAGATCGTCCACATAGAGGCATACGAATAAACAATCTCCATTTTTATCCATATTCACATAAAATGTATACTCATGAGGACATCTTGTAAAACCTTTCCCCCGAAAGTAGGCATCAATCCGAATACCATGCTCGAGGTGTTTGCTTGAGTCCGTACAAAGCCCTCTTCAACTTCAAACCTTTTCTTCTTATCCTTTCACCACATAACCTTTTGGTTGCTACACAAAGACCTTTCCCTCAAGGAAACCATTAAGAAATGCCGACTTCACGTCCAATTGAAAAATTTTCCAGTTTCTTTGTGTCGCAAACGAAATAAAAAATCTGATTATTTCTAAATGGTGACGTTGTGCATACCTTTTAACGACTAGTCTCGGTTTATATTTTTCCACGAAACGTTCGACATTCGTTTTCTCTTTGAATATCCACGTCACACCAATCGACTTTTGACCCCCAGGAAGAGAAGTGAGTTCCTATGTATCATCCCTTTGAATGGCTCTAATCTCCTCGTCCATGGCTTGTCTCAATTTCTACTCCTTACTAGCTTCTTCAAAACTCATAGGAGTTGTTTCGGACAAAAGACAAAACATACAGATATCATCGATTACCTCAATGTTCTCGTAAAGATATTGGATAGTTATCATCATTCGTGATCCTTCATTAGAGCTTTCATTTTATGTCGATGCACAAGGAGGTGTGCCGACGTTGACGGAGGAACGACGGGCTGCCATGTTTCTTCTCCTTGAAATTCCTAATTCGAAAATGAAAAGATTTATCGACAACATCTTCTTGTGCTTCTCAATTTCAAGAAACATCTTCATCAAACTCCACATCACGACTCACAACAATTCCTCCCGCTGATACGATTATAGAGCTTGTACCCCTTTGATTTTTTTTCATAGCTGATGAACAATAATATCCCACTTTTATCGTCAAGCTTTGTTCTCTCTTGATCCGACACAAGCTTGTAAGCAACACTCCCAAAGATCCTTAAGTGAGATACATCCGGCTTCTTCCTACTCCATGCTTCAATGGGTGTTTGATCTTTCAAGCTTTTAGTCGGACAACGATTGATGAGATTCACCGCACAAGCCAATGCTTCTGCCAAAAACTCCTTACGCATCTTCTTATTTTTCATGTTGCTCCGCATTTCGTTCAGCCACTCCGTTTTATTGCGGTGATCTTGGAACCGTGAGGAAATACCGAATACCATGTTCTTCACAAAAATGGTTAAAATTACAAGAAATAAACTCTCCCCTTCTATCGGTTCTCAATGCCCGAATAACATAACAACTCTCCCTCTCGACCAATGGCTTAAAATTCTTAAAAACATGAAAACACTCAGATTTTTCTTTCAAGAAATAAACCCAAGTCTTTCGACTAAAATCATCGATGAAAAGTAAATAATAGTTACTTTTCAGGACGATGGCTTGATTGGTCCACAAACATCGGCATGAATTAATTCGAGCGGTGTTCACATGGCAGAAATCTCAGGCCTAATTATGAGAAGCCCATTAATTCAGGCCATTTTATGAGAAACCCACAAAGCCATTTCGCTGACCCATATCAACTCTACCAAAATCAGGACAAAAATTTTAGGCCCATTTTATTCAGCCTATAAGTCCAGGGGTCTGTAAGAGTCTAGGCACCTTAAGTGTAATTTATTTATTTTTAAACACATTAAGTGTTGTTGTTAGTGGTTGTTGATAGTTGTTACTTGTTTTAATTAGGTCTAGCATATTTAAGGCGTTTGTAATGTTTCTTTTATCTAGATAAGAGACAAGATCGGATCGTGTACGTTGTAAATTCTTTCCCAAGTGAAAATCCTTCTTAAGTGTTACTTGCTTACACGGTTTACAGATTCTGTCATTTCTCTATATCTTCGACCTCACTGCATGCAGCACTTCATCAGGGGAAACTTGTTCGTGTGCAATCAGATAGTTATTTGAACGAGGAGAGCTTGAGATGGATATCCTTTCCGGATCCCGAGTTTGATGCTGGATCTATCTTAGTCACCTGGTGAAACTTTGTTCGAGTCGATAATCTCCCGTTCTACTTGTTCCGCTAAAAATGTGTTGTGCGCAAGTATACAGACGAATCGATTATAGCACGTAAGATATCGTTCCCACGAGGACAAATTATTCCTGAATACCAATTTAAACTACTAAATATTATCTAGACTAATCGAATAAATGATGGATTAAACGAAAATTGTTAAAATAAAATAAGTAAGGATCACGAGAAGATATCGATAAGAAAGCCTAGGGCAACTAAATTTATTTGTCGTGGATCAATTGAACATTTAGATAAAGTTATCCGATGATTTAATTCATTCTCTCCTATATATTAGACATATCCCAACGATCTATATTCAATTAACACCTAGCATTCGATTCAATTAACGTTAACCGTGATATCCCTATCTATTGTTTCTATTAATCTACTCCCAATAGTCAATCCAATTAATATCAACTGTGATATCCCTATATCTAGTTTCTATTAACCTGTTCTTTGATTTTCCTCTCAATTAATCAATCTTACACCTCCTAATGCTAAGGTAATCCTAATTATTTCAGAAACCGACGCCAATCGTATTTCAGAAAAATAAACACGCAAGCACATTAAAGAACACCAGACTTTCAAATAAAATAAATCACGTTCAAAATCACCTTGACAAGTCTTGCAAATTTAGTACCCTAGATAAGAAAATTAGTTCATACTAAAATAAGAAAACAACCAATGTTCAGAAGAAAATAGCATCGACATAAAAATCAAAGGAAAATAGATAAGGAACACCTTCCCGATCTCCTGATCTGGTCGGTAGTCACCTTGTCCGGATCTTCTCTCGAACCCTAGTAGGCACTTCCCCTTTCTCCTCCGAGCAAAAGTCTCAAAAAAACTAAAACTAAAACTAATGAAAAACTCTTTATCCCTCCTCCTTAGGCTATCCTAGAGAATATATTGTTCCCTTAGGCTATTCCTTTGGATTTGAAGGAATAGAAATGAATAGAAAAGAAAAGAAGGGAAAAGGGGTGAAAATTTAAAATTTTAGGAGGGAGAGAATTTTTTGGGAAACGCGTTTTCGTTTCTTTTCTTTTCCTCCCCCCTCCCCAAACACAACGTAAAAGATTTCCTAATACTTCAAAGATCCTAAGAAGCCTAAGAAAATAAATAAATACCAAAATAACCTAAGAATAATAAAGTAGTAACTAATTGATGACTTCTCTCTCTTCAAATCGTAATAATGAAGGAATCAAGTGATTTGGCGAGGTCTTTTGCAGATTGTCGAAGGTCGCGTCCTTGAGATGGAGGGACGCGTCCTTCTGCTCTCTGTAACTTTTGAGCACTTCATCAAATTTCGACCAATTTTCAGTTGCCCAACTTCTAATTCTCTTCATTTACCTACATCAAATCAAAACAAATCTAAGATGCATCAACTAGGTTCCAATTACTCTCAAAATAAACTCAAGATTTAATAAAATAACAAAAGTAACTTAAAACTAAACTAAAGTAAAAACATAATAAAAACTTGTAAAACTCTAACATAAACTCGTTTAACTAGCCATGTAAAGCCCCTTAAGAGTACCAAATAACTCTACTTTCATAGAGTTATCACTACTTTTGGATACAACTTAACACATGTAGCATCAACTAGCAGATCGTTTCTCTCACATTACCTAAGGTTGCAGGCAATTCCGAAAAGTAACTTCCATTGATTTAAGTTACCGATTCCATAATGAGGGTATCCTTGTTGGAAATGTTTGACGGGCTCTCACTATGCGGGCAAAGCAATGAACACAAACACTCTAACTTGATGAGACAAACTGAGAAATTTTAAAGTGGGAAGACTCTCGCCTTGTTTTTCTTTTCATACAACAAGGATATTTATGCATAAAAGGAGAAAAGACACTTAGCGCTTCAGCTTCCTTTGCATGGCAGCGTCGCTTCGTCTGACAATGTCGGTTTGCCTAAAAGCTTCGCCTGACAACGTCGCTTCGCCTTTTCAAAAAACTCTTATACTTCCGAATTTTGGACTTCCCCATATGACTATTGGCATTCCGACTTTTGGACTTCCCAAGCATTATCAATTTTATTTTCAATACTCTACCTTAAAATTGATTTTCTTCATGACTCCAAGTAGGCTCCTCATCTTGCTGAAAACATCCACTCCAAGAGGCTTCGTAAAAACATCCGCAACTTGATCGGCAGATATCACATATTCAAGTTTGATCTCCTTCTTCCTAGCACATTCTCGGATGAAGTGATAGCGAGTATCTATGTGTTTACTTCGATAATGAAAAACAGGATTCCTTGCTAAAGCTTGAGGTGATTTGTTGTCAACAAAAATTGTGGTTGCTTCACTCTCTGACAAGTCTATTTCCTTCAACATTCTCCTTAGCCAGATTGTGTGACAAGCGCATGACGATATCGCGACATATTCAGCCTCATGGGAAGATAGCGTGACGATCGTATGTTTCTTCGAACTCCACGATTTGACCCCATAGAAAACACAACTCCAGTTGTACTTTCTCGATCATCTAAATCCCCGGCAAAATCACTGTTGCAATATCCAACAAGTTGAAATTCCTTGGACGATAAATAAAACAGTCCGAAATCAATAGTACCTTTCAAGTATCTCAAAATCTTCTTCGTCGCCTTGTGTGTTTCATCGTGGACACCTCCATGAATCGACTAATAATCCCAACACTAAAAAGAATATATGGCCGAGTACATTTCAATTACCTTAGACATCCCACGAGACTTTTGAACAGTGTCGGACCTACCTTTTCTCCCTCTTAGTTCGTGCTCAATTTAGCTCCAACTTCCATCGGCATAGCACCAGTTTACTATTCGACATATTGAATCTGTCAAGAACCTCCTTCACATATGCTTGTTGACAAACAAAAATTCCATCATCCGATTGAAACACTTCTAATCCGAGGTAAAATGATATTAAACTGATATCTGTCATCTCAAGCTCTCGCGCCATACCATTGAAATCTTCAAAGAGATTTAGATTATTTCACGTAAAAATAAGATCATCCATGTAGAGGCATACGAACAAGCGATCTCCATTTTTATCCATCTTCACATAAAGTGCATACTCACGAGGACATCTCACAAAACCTTTCTCCCGAAAGTAGGCATCAATCCGACTATACCATGCTCGAGGTGGTTGCTTGAGTCTGTACAATGCTTTCTTCAACTTCAAAACCTTTTCTTCTTGTCCTTTCACCACATAAACTTTTGGTAGCTCCCTAAAGACATTTTCCTTAGAGAAACCATTAAGAAACGCTGACTTCATATCCAATTGAAAAATTTTCCAGTTTCTTTGCGCTGCAAATGAAACAAAAAATCTGATTATTTCTAAATGAGCAACGGGAGAAAATGCCTCCTCATAGTCCACTCCCTGTCGTTGTGCATACCCCTCGACGACTATTCTCGCTTTATATTTTTCCACGACGCCTTCGACATTCTTTTTCTTTTGGAATAACCACTTTACACCAATCGACTTTTGACCTGCAGGAAGAGAAGTGAGTTCCCATTTATCATTCCTTTGAATGGCTCTAATCTCCTCGTTCATGGCTTGTCTCCGTTTCTTCTCCTTACTAGCTTATTCAAAGGAGTTGTTTCGTCCAAAAGATAAAACATAGAGATATCATCGATTACCTTTATATTCTCATAAAGATATTAGATAGTTCTCATCCATCGTGATTCTTCATTGAAGCTTTCATTTGATGTTGATGCACAAGGAGGCGTGACACACGACGGAAGAATGACGGGCTGCCACGTTTCTTCTCCTTGATATTCCTAATCGAAAAATGGGAAAGATCTGTCGACGACATCTTCTTATGCTTCCCAATTCCAAGAAACATCTTCATCAAACTCTACATCACGACTCACAATAATCTTTTCGTTGATAGGATTATAGAGCTAGTACCCCTTTGATTTTTTTCGTCATAGCCGATGAACAATAATTTCTCACTTTTTATCGTCAAGCTTTGTTCTCTCTTGATCCGGCATATGCTAGTAAGCAACACTCCCAAAGATCCTTAAGTGAGATACACCCGGCTTCTTCACACTCCCGGCTTTTATTCGGACAACGATTGATGAGATATACCGCACAAGCCACTACTTTTGCCAAAAACTCCTTAGGCATCTTCTTATCTTTCATGATACTCCGCGCTATGTTGAGGATAGTCCGATTCTTTCGTTTAGCCACTCCGTTTGTTACGGTGATCATGGAACCGTGAGGAAATGCCTAATACCATGTTCTTGACAAAAGAGATTAAAATCACCATAAATAAACTCTCCCCCTCTATCGGTTCTCAATGCCTGAATAACATAACCATTCCCCCTCTCGACCAAAGGCTTAAAATTCTTAAGAAGATCAAAACACTCAAATTTTTCGACTAAAATCATTGATGAAAATAATAATATTTACTTTTCAAGACGACGGCTTGGTCGGTCCAGAAACATCGACATGAATTAATTCTAGCGATCTTGACATGACAAAAATCCCGGGCCCAATTATGAGAAGCTCATAAATTCTGACCATTTTATGAGAAACCCACAAAGCCATTTCGCTGACCCATATCAAGTCTACCAAAACCATGACAAAAATTTTAGGCCCATTTTACGAAGCCCATAAGTCCAGGGGTCTGTAAGAGTGTTTATAAGCCCAACGTTATTAAGAGCACATCAGGGAAACTATAAGTCTACGATGGACCATCGGGGTCACAGTCTACAAAGAAAAGAAAAGATCTTGAACTCGAGATTTTCGAAAAATAGTTACGGGGCCACGTTCCCAAGATTTGAAACAATCTTCAGGTGGAGAAAATCTAGGGCCATGTCTTTAGTTATCTGATTTGATAAGTTATTAAGTCTACACGAGTCCAAACAGATAGGCGATGTGAGTAAGAACAATGTCTACTAGGATCAAGCTGTTTTCGAGATTCTGGGGAGTTAGTTAAGACGGCCACGACCTGAGAAGATATTCTAAGAACGTGACGTACATCTTAAATGTGTCAAGATTTAGTATAAAAGTGAGAAGATGTTACTTAAATAAAACACGACAAACAATCATCTAAGGCCAAAGCACATTGGTTGTTAGCACCTCTTAGTTTTTAGTTATCAGGCGTCCTGACCAAGGAGCTCGTAGGGCCTTTGGTATCCTTTCCATCGTTGGGGTGAGCTTCCAGGCCCTTCATACCAAAACTCCGCCTTCACTTCATCGTCAGGGTGAGCTTTAGGCCTCTTGACACCAAAACTTCACCTCCACTCCATCGTTAGGGTGAGCTTTAAGGGTCTTGACAACCAAATTCCATCTTCACTTCGTCACTAAGATGAGCTCCCAGGCCCCTAGTATCCAAATCCATTCCTTGCTTTTTATGGCTCTAACCTTTTTAGTTCATTTGTAAGACATCGTTTTGACATCATTTATTAATACAACTTGTCTTTTTCAGTTACTGGTGACCACATCATAATCCCTGTGGGTATTTGTGCCAAATATCTTCGACGTGATCCGTTCTCGACGGGAGCCAGCGGCTTCGTCACTCTTGACGTTACTTCTTTTGGAAAGTCGTTCCTTGCGTGTTTGCCAAGAAGGCACGCTTCACAGAGTTGATCCAGATGATCGATCAAAGGCATCCCCTTCACCATCTTCTTTTCTGACAACAATTTCATACCACCAAAATTGAGATGTCCCATCCTTATATGCTAACACTACGCTGGATCCTTCACAAATAATTGCAAGCAATTCGGCTTTTCGATTTGTATAGGGAACGAAAACATCCTATTCTTCGACATCGTATTCTTCGCAATTAGATTAGAGCTCACGCCCCGTAGCCAATGATTACGATCCTTTATGAGAATCTTGCAGCCCTTTTCCATGAGTTGCCCCAAACTCAAAATATTGCTATTCAATCTTGGGACACAATACACATCAGAAAGAAAATGGAACCTTTGCCTTTAATCTGAATTTTCTAAGCATCGCCAAACGTGACACTCCCAGTCACTTTTTCTTCCAGCTCCACAAAATTCAATTTGTCGCCACACATGTAGTTACTTGCACCGTTGTCGAGATACTTTGGCTTCCTTCTCCAACAGCTTCTTGGTTGAGCGTTAACAACAACGCCGACTCTTACACTTCTATCTCCTCGACCAGATTGACTTCTTCTTTTGTGTCCTCGACGTACTAGCAGTTACAGGCATATTGACCCATTTTGTGACAATTGTAGCACTCAACTCGCGATTTGTCGTACCCCCTATCGTATCCATCTCTTCTTCGTCCTCGTCCTCTTTCTCTTCCTCTAGAACGACCTCTAAGATTTTCTCGAAGCTTTTCATCGTTTTCTTGACTTCTTGATTTCTCCTGCTACCTCGACTGCTAACGCGACCTTGGTGAATTGTGCTCACCTTTTTGCCAAACTAATGCTTGACTTGAAGGGCTTGTTCTAATGGCTCTTTCTTGTGTTTGTTCATCCGCTCCTCGTGCACCCGTAGCGATCCGGTTAATTCATCAACGGACATATGCTATAAATTTCTGTTCTCCTCGATTGCAACCACAACATGGTCAAATCTCTGATGTGGAGAGCATAAAATTTTCTCAATCACTCGAACATCTTCTATACTTTCACCGTTTCTCTTCATTTGGTTGACGATGAACAAGACCCGCGTGAAATAGTCTCAAATAGACTCCGACACTTCCTGACAAATAGCATCTTCTTTACCTTATTGATTCCTTTGTGGGAATCTTTGAGAATTCCCCACGCCTCTTTCGAAGTTGAGGGATTTGCTACTTTCTCAAAAGCAACATCATCTAAATACTAGTAGATGATTGGTAGAACATATTGGTCCTTGTTTTTGTTCTTCTCGAACCTTTGAATAAGGGCCAACTCCGTATCCTCGGCCGACTCAGCAAACCCATCTTTGATGATTTTTCACGCACCTAGGGAACCAAGTATCGTCATTAATCGGATAGACCAACTATCGTAGTTGTCCTTCATAAGACATGGATACTAGAAGCTTAAAACATCCTCGCTCGGATACCACTTTGTTAGAAACGTTGATGGGCTATGCAACGAACACACACACTCTCTATCTTGATGAGGCAAACTGATAAATTTTAAAGAGAAAGACTCTCGCCTTATTTTTCTTTTCATACAACTAGGATATTTAATACATAAAAAGAGAAAAGACACTTAGACTTCCGACTCATCGTGGTGGTAGGTTTTTCAAACCAATGGAGTGGCGACCACCTCAAGAACCTTGCACTCGCTTTAGAGACTTTACATATTACATCATCAGTGAACTTTGCTTTCTTTCCTTGCCTTGAAAAGCAGATAGGCAACTCAATAGCATTACAAGTGACCACCATAGGATCTTCCTATGGTGGGGTATTTTCTTCTAGGTTGCCAAAAAGAATCTGCCCTGAGACCATTGGAATAAAGGGTTCCATAACTTTTAAGGACTGGTATCCGGTTGATTCTTGGGTTACCAGTTCCTTTTTTTGCTGGCCCAAACTTGGTTTCACAAATGTAGTTTGCCACAACACTTGGCCCGAAAAGAAAGAGTGGAAGACAACTGTACATACGACTTGCATAAATCTACAAATTAAGTATTAGCAAGTCAATAATCATTTAACAATGCCTAATCAAGAATACTCAGCGTTAATTTCTTGCTGGAAAAATGATAAGATGGACATGCCATAACCATTTTATATCATTAACCATGCCTTACATTAAGCAACGTGGGCTGTCGTCAAAATAATTCACCTATGCATTTTATGCAACAATCTAAGCAACTGAAAAAGTAATTCTATAATCAGAAGCTGTTACGAGAGGAAATGTTAGCTGAAGTGGAGTTGGAGCTGGTTGAAGTGGAGCTGCAGTTGGTTGAAGTGAAGCTGGAGTTGGAGCTGCATCTGCTGTGCTAGAGTGGACTTATGAAGCTGAAGGAATTCGTTATGTTAGTTAGACGGGGATTGGGCCTATGATTAGTTGGGCTGATGGGCCGTGTGGGTGGGCTAAGTGGTTTGTTAGTGAGTCGTCTGTATTAAGAAGTAGAAGGAGAGAGAGAAGTGGAATCTGTTTCGTGGTTGTTGCAGCTGTACTACTGGAGGGTGGTGCGCCTGAGGCGTTTGGTGGAGTGTAGACGATTGCGTGGGCTGTCGGAGGCTGGTAACTGTTGCTAATTGAGATGATTGATCTACTGTTGATGCTTTTGTTGTGTGTGCGTGTTGTTGGATTGCTGGTAGAGTTGATTGATTCATTCAATTCGGCTGTTAAACTAGAAATCTCAAAACTATGCGGATCAAGGGTATCAGAGCGTTGATCCATGCGAGAATGGAAGAAAGACGCTCGGAGGAGGTGAGGAAAGAATAGGAAGCGTTAGGTGTGGTGGTGAGGAGCTTGGCGGAGCAAATGAAAACACTTACAACGTAGGTGCAGGAAATTCAAGTGCAAACTTCAACTCATTAGGAGGTAATGAAAAAAATATATCTGTGGAACTGCTAAGCTCAAAGATTCAGATTCATCGGTGGGATGGAGCTACACCCAAGTCACGGTTTGGAGAAGGACGGGAAAACATAGTTTTAAGTCCTTGCAATTTTACTCTGCCTAAGATTGAATTTCCAGATTTTGATGGGGCAAATTTAGAAGACTGACTGTATAAATGCTAGAGGTTCTTCAAGTTGGAATGTGTGCCGAATGATAAGAAGGTAAAGTTAGCTTCTTTGTATCTATACGGGGGTGCTCTGCAGTGGCATTTTACTTATATGAAGAATAGGAACAAGGAAATAGAGTTAAGTTGGGAGGATTATGTGATTGCCTTGAACAAGAGATTTGGCAAGGAGGTATTTGAGGATCCAATGGGGAAAATGAAACATTTGAAACAAGAAGGGGAGTTTGACAATTTATTTGCTTATATGGAAGAGTTTGATGTTTATTTGAGAAGGGTTTTGGAGAAGTTGGATCTACCAATGGCTTTTCAAGTGAGCTTGTTCATCAATGGGTTGAAAGAGGAGTATAGGAGTATCCTTTGGCTGTTGAAACCTGTTGATTTGTTGACGGTGTAGACTAATGCCCGCATCATTAGTCGGGATGTGCAACCAAGTGAAATGGGTACACTTGTGAGTAAGCCGTTCAAATTACTAGATGTAACAAGTATGCAGATTACAGTACGGGACGTGTCTGGTGGGGGATAGCTGCATTCCCTACACTTCGGGAAAGCCGGGAATTTTCCAGTTGGGTAGCCGGGGGTGTTCGTTTACGAGTGAATGAGTGTGAAGTGCTACATGTCTCGTGCCATAGGTGTCTAAGGAGAATGGCTTTTGTGCTCTAATGGAGTCCAATGAACATATACACAACCATTATCTCATGAGATCCATTACCTGTGAGGGTGGGGATAATCCTTTCCTCCGCTTTGCTTTATGTTGTGCCATCAGTTCTAGTTTGCTTAGAGTGTGCTGAAGACATGGCTGTGGTTGTCGGTGAATAGCTCGAAGGAATCCATGGCTCGTTGTCCACTTTTTAAAACAATTTACCGTGCAGTGTTCGCCATTTGCTGACTCGTTTTCTTCAAAAGACATGTTTCAATTTTGGGACTGTATCGCTACATATATGCGTGCATAAGTCTGTTTTTAGCTTCACTTACTTTATTATATTTGTTGTAGCAATTCCAAAGTTTTGTCGTTTGTCGGAAAAGCATATCGCGAAATAGGGCAGTAACTTTCACAATTTATCAAATAATACCTCGAACTCGGTGTTAGAAAGACGGAGTTCTTTCCGAGGGGTTAAACTCAACGTTTGAAACGCAAAATGCCTTAATTTTTTATAGACGAACTCGGTCTTAGAAACACCGAGTTCGATCCATTATTTGGCGAATTTTTGCGAAATACTTTTACATCGAAACTATATTTTGGGCAAAGCTCCACATTTCTGTTAGCAGCAATGCCGAATATATGACCTCCTTTTGTATACTAAAGTAATACCCACATCGGAATTTGGAATGCCGACCTACTTTGCCTGTTTCGAAAGTTAGGTAATGAAATTTAATGAAGGTCATCGATGTTTCTTGTTTGTAAAATGCTAAAAGAACATTTGAGTGACTTGGAGTTTTGCTCCAAAAAAGTTTTACAGTTTGACAAAACTTCTGGTATCATGAGGAAGCGGCTAACGGTAGGTGCACGTAACCGTTATGATGTTACTAAAATCGACTTTTTCTTAGTAAACTTTACTAAAAATCGATCGTTTTCGGTAAAAAAAAACACCTAAAAATTAGTAAAGTGTTTAATAAAGTTTACTAATTTTTCATTGTTTACAGTTAGTAAAGTTTAATAATTTGCGTTTAGTAAAGTTACTGGCAATTTTTAGATAATTTTAGTAACCGTTTACGAAAAAGATCGGTGATTTCCACATTTTCTTAGTAACTTTTACTAAAATTTAACTGTTTAAGTTTAGTAAATGGTTACTAAACTTTTTAGCAAATTTTTCATCCAATTTACTACTTGTAGTTTAGTAACTTTTACTAATTTTTTACTGTTCATATTTAGTAAAAATTACTAATTTTATTTAGTAAAATTTCAATGTTTAGTAATTTTTCCGGTTGGCTTTCGAACGAAATTGGTAATGATTTACTAAATTTTTTGGGAAAATTAGTAAAATACTATTGAACATAGTAAAATCGTTTGTAAATTACTAAGATTGATTTTTTTCGTAATGTTTTACTAATTTCTGAGCGAAATTTTCTGAAAATTTAGTAAACTGTTACTAAATATTTTAGTAATTTACTAGCCTAAACGGTACATTCCGAACATAATTACTAACCTATGGTCATTGTGAAATTACTATTTTACCATGCGGTAAATTTACAAAAACCTTTACGAACCTAGTAGTCCCCTCCTGTCATCTTCGCCCTCTTCGTTTTTCTCCTTCGTTCTTCCACCTTACTCCTCCCGTGGTCCAGACCAAATCCCACCCTCTGAGCTGCATTCCTCCGTTCTTCCCCTCCGATCCTCCCCTCCGATCGTCCCCTCCAACCCCTTACCGGTTGACATAATGACGTTAGCTGCGATCTCCGTGTCGTTCATCCGCTTCGTTATGCTGTGTGAGAACTCGGCCTCCCGGATCCACGGAGAATCCTGATATCAGGTGCGATCCCCTTTTCATTCATTGTTTTTCTTTTGCTGTCCGATAACCCTTCCTCCCGGAACCACAGTGAATGCTAGACTGGACAGATTCGAAACCAGAGGACACTCTTCTCTGGTGAAAGAAAGCCTCCCAAACCAGGTACATTCTTTGGAAGCAGAAGCGTTTGCCCACTACATTCTATGAAAGCAGAAGTATTTGCCCATTACACTCTTTGGAAGCAGAAGTCTTTGCCCATTACGATCTCGACATTACGGGATACCATCTCCGTCCTCTGTCCCTCGAAGAAATGAAAATTGTCTTCAACCAGGAGCACCCACGATTCGATGAACATCTGTATCCTCGATTTATCCATCTCTTTGCTTATCTTCTACACCCAAATCTGTCCCTCGTGACGTGATATATGTGATTGTAGGTGAGCAGGAAACGAATGACTTCTTCAATATACTAACGGATATGAATGATGAGCAGTTGTTGAATATGTCATTTGGTACTTCTGAAGAAGTTGAAGAGTTCATTAAAATGTATACAACGGTTCATGGCTTTTCAGTTAGGAGAAGAGATCGTCAAAAGATTCAAAATGGTGTATGCGTAATGAGAAAGTTGGTTTGCTCAAGGGAAAGGGAATGTTCCGATTCCCATGTGTTGACGGAAAATAGTCGGGTTAGGACGTTTCTGAAGACAGGTTGCAGTTGTTTCTTCAAAGATAGAGTCGAGGTTAATAGATAATGGAATTTGGTTGTCGTTTAGTTGGAACACAATCATGAAATGGTGAGTAATGGTTTGTCATATTTCATGCGAGAACGGCGCAACATTTCCGACCAAGATATGACATTTGTTCGTCGAATACTCGAGGTTGGATTTAGGCAATGTGATATTATGCGACTACTTGTACACATATTTGGTGGACACTCACATGTTGGTTTCCTTATGAAGGACCTCAATAACAGAAAGCTGAAGGAAGAGTCAGCTGGGGATAATGGTAGTTGTGATTCCGTCACTGCATACCTCTTTTATAGGAAGAATAGTGAGGCTGGTATGACCTTTGAAATTTTTGTTGAAAAAGACAAAGTCAGTCGCATATATTGGGCCGATAGTACATCCATAGCTGATTACCAGGCTTTCGGCAAAAATTCAACAGTTTGTTCATGCATGAATGTCTTAAAATGGTAAATTTGTAACCTATGTGATATGTAAATTATAGACAATTATAGTACATTGCGATGATAAGTTACCTTCAACCGACGCATCACCATTTGCATCTAGCTTGACTCGTTCGCACACTCTACTTCTCCTTCTGGAATACTCTCAAATTTGTCGGCTTCCTGTTAATTGAAATAAGAACAATAAACAATGCAACTTCATTCCGTTATCATTCTATGTGCATCACAGAATGGACCACACTTACAATATCCGTAACATCCACACTTGTGCCTTTGAAAAAGGATTTCAGCCGATCGTCATCCCAATCTCGATAAATTGGTGTCGACTTATTGCTCCTTGATAACCTACCGCCTGCCTTTGTATTTTTACAAGCATAGAATAACTACAGCATACACAACCAACTACACTAGTTGGTTACAAGAACAAGGCAGGCGAAATGTAATAAGATCACTCATTAAATATTATTAACCAAGAGTATACAAAAAATTCTCACCAGAAGTAGATGCACGTAACCACCGATGTACTTTGCTTCATGTCCTTGATATGTCTTCACTTGAATACACAAACTATCAACCACATGAGTTGCCCAGTCAAATTTGCGTATAGCCTCTACATACCGGGTGGCAAGGAGATACTCTTTGTCGATATCAAACGCTGTTGCTGGGCACAAGTAGCTACCTATTATGAAAAGTATAACCTTCACTCTCCACAGCTCGTCGGGAACTTCTCTGGATCGCAGCTGATTCTCAACAGATTTTAGAGAAATTTTTCCTCTCTTTAGGTAATCCTTTAGCTCTGCCCGGACTATCTCCACGTGTCCTCTAAATGGGATACCCACTTTGCTAGTCGGTACACCGATTATGGCCTCGACATCAGTAGGCTGCAAGGGTTGTTCAACACCATCAATTATCATGATCCTCTTCGCTTGATCGAACAACCTTAAATAGAGCTTCACGGCGTTGTGATTGACATGCTTACTTGACAAATGAAGCAGCCCATTAAATCCTAGTTCTGCCAGGGCTGACCTCTTGGCCTCGTTGAAGGTGTTCAGGACTGAAAATAACTTCTTCGGACTACACCGTGTATAGAGGTAATCCTATAATAATACAACAAACAGAAGCTCAATCCATACATGATAATTACTAAAAGCAACCAACAAAGTTTATTGTACGATTTACCTGGGCAACATGCACACCCTTTGCCTTTTTCTTTTTCGAAGTATCAGGGGTGTTTGTATTGTCGCCACTAATGTTGGAATCTCGTTCCATCTCTACATAGATCACCAAAATAATAACCGTATACCCAAAGCCAAACTATTGGCTACGATCTACCCAAAGCCAAACTATCGGCTGCGATATACCCAAAGTTAAACCTTAAACTAGAATCTGCGGAAACCCAAAACCATAAACTTGACAGAAACCCATAACCATATACCTAAAGGACGATTATACACCTGGAATCTGTGATCTACCCTATACACCTAGAATCCGCGATCTACCTAGAACCATACACCTAGAATCTACGATCTACCCTAGACACCTAAACCAAGATGGACAACTACCTAAAGCCAAACCATCTGACCACCAACCCATTCTAATTCAGACACCCAAAAACAAATCAAAACGTTTACAGTGGACCGGACTACAGAAACTAGGGATCGTGAGGTGGGGAACACAGATTAGGGTTTGGGTTGTCGGACGGCGAAAGGAAAAGGAAGATGACAAACGACAAGGGGATCGTACCTGAAGTCATATTGTTATCCGGAGGGGAGGATCGGAAGGGATACCAAAGGGGACAATCGAAGAATCGGAGGGGAGGATCGGGACGATTGGGTCGGGACGACGAAGACAACATTACAACTGCAAATTTGTAAAGGTTTTTGTAAACTTACCGCGGGGCTAAAATAATAATTTCACAATGACCATAGGTTAGTAATTAGGTTCAGAATGTACTGTTTAGGTTAATAAATTACTAAAATATTTAGTAACTCTTTACTAAATTTTCATGAAAATTTCACTTAGAAATTAGTAAACCATTACGGAAGAAAAATTCAAATTTAATAATTTACAAACGATTTTACTATGTTCAACAGTATTTTACTAATTTTTTGAAAAAATTAGTAAATCATTACTAATTTCGTTCGAAAGTGAACCGAAAAAATTACTAAACATTGAAATTTTACTAAATAAAATTAGTAAAGTCTAAACATGAACAATAAAAAATTAGTAAAAGTTATTAAACTACAAGTAGTAAATCGGATGAAAAATAACTAAAAAGTTTAGTAACCATTTACTAAACTTGAACAGTGAAACTTAATAAAAATTACTAAAAAATTATGACAATCACCGATCTTTTTCATAAACGGTTAATAAAATGATATGAAAATTGCCGGATAACTTTACTAAACGCAAATTAGTAAACTTTACTAACTATGAATAGTAAAAAATTAGTAAACTTTACTAATTTTTATGTGTTTTTTTACTAAAAACGGTCGATTTAGTAAAGTTTACAAAAAAAAGTCGATTTTAATAAACAACGTAACGGATACGTGCACGTACCGTTAGCCGTTCTGGTATTACGATACTTAGTGAAATCGACCCTAATTAAAAGCATAGCGAGAATAGAAGGCCGAGTGAGAAGAAAAAAAAGAATATTTTTTTTTATCCAGATTCTTAAATTGCACGAATGATAGGGCGAACAATAACGTCAAAATTCTGGGGTTTTCATTACATCATCATCATGATAATTACTTGCTTTCTCATATTCAAACTGTTTCGAACTTTTGCAAAAAAACGCCATCCAAGTGCGCGTCCATTTGCCGGACTCAGGTATTGATGTGACCCTCTTTCAAACTGATCCCCCCCCCTTCGGCCCTTTGTAATTCGATTAGTGAGTATTAGGGCTGGGCTGGGCTGGGCTGGGCTGCTCCTATCTCTGTTCTAGGTGGGAGGGATCTCCTGACCTGTGGAATTTTTGCCATATCATCGCCCGGCAATTTCCTGGCATCGGATCTCCGTCTTTTGTTGTCGGGGGTTTATCGACGGCAGCCCTTGCGGCCAGTGCCGGCTGAATTAATCGAAAGCGATTGTTGTTCGAACGAGGTTAATGGAGGAGAAAACTGCGATCGTGGCGGTTACCAGCGCCGAGAGCACGCAGGAGCTAGCGAAGGAGGGCCAGAGGCACCTCGAGGACACCATTGAATCAGCGTTCCGCATCCTGTCCTCCATGAACGACGAGCTCTGCAACCCCTCGCTCTGGCGTTCGTCGTCCCCACCCACTTCTCGTGACTCTAGTGGTGTTGCCCACAGTGCCACCGGCGGCGGCGGCGCCGATTCCTCTTCTGATTCGACTTCTCACCACTTCGAGAGCCCTGGTTCTTCCGGAGGTGGCGGGGCCCTCGACGAAGCTCGCTTCCGCTACAAGAACTCTGTCGCGGCTCTCCGTGCTGTCCTCTCGGCCATTCCCTCTTCTCAGAAGGTACTATCCCTGTTCAGTCTCTTGTCCGTTCCCTTTTCCCAGCAAATGTGATGGGAAAAATCGTTTCTTATCATTGAGTGAGAAAATGTCCTCTTCTTTGAAAAGAATGCCCCATCTTGTTCGAGTACTTAGAGCATTGCTTGTGAAGTTCGATTTCGTTGGCTCTATTGGGAGTCTAGCCTTTGTCTAATTGGATGCGGATACTGGTGAGCAATTTCTGTGCAATTAGAGCCGCGATTCCTTTGCTTAGTAGGACGACGATTGTTTGTGTTTCAGCCGTTGGACTCGCCATAAAGCCCTCTTCAGCTGATTAGTCAAAAGGAACGGCATTTTATATTCTCTCAGTTAACAATTTCCCTAACTGCACCTCTAGTATTTGTATTTGTATCCATCTATTGATAGCGATTTCCTGTAGGCTGATAAGAGAATGATTGTGTTTTCTTACTTCTAATTTGGTCGAGATTGGACTATACCAGTTAGATGGTAGACTTGTTGCTGTCTGCACGGACAATGATTGGAGTTATGTTTGGGTTTTTAACACTGAGAAAAAGGTTGTCTAGCTGTTTTCTTTTGAAACTGCAGGCTAAACCCTTTGGTTCCGAATCAGACATGGGAACTGCTGCACCTGATGATGAAGAAGTCGAAATCGAGAGGCTGGAGGAGCAAATCTCAAGTTTGAGAAAGGTAGGCTTGACTGATGGCGCTGACAATCTTCTTGCTACGACTACAATAGCCTTTGGGCGTTTACGTGGATGAAATCGTCGGCTTTAGATGGATATGAATTAATGGTCTTTAGAACCCTAGTATGGAATAAAGCCATCCGACAATCTTTTGTCTGACTTCATTATTTTCTCGAGGGATTTTGCATCTGCATTTCGTTCTACTGAAAAGGTGATAGATAAAAACTTTGTGTCTGTTTCTTCATTCTCTGATCTCGTTCTTTTGCTCACGGGGAGCGTAAATTGGTCATGTTTTCCTGGCATTTAGATTTCAGTTCGACAAGATCCTGAAATGCGGCATGTGTTGTAGGAGCAGGCCGGGAAGAACGTTTACATCAAGGCTCTCATCAACCAACTTCGCGAGCTCATTGCGGATGTGTCAACTTGGCAAAGTCCTTGCTCTGTTTGATTTCAGAAGATAAAGACTTGTTGGGGTAGGCTTTCTTGCCCGGTGTAAGAGACTGACATGGGAGTGTTAGTTATTTGTCTGGATTTAACTTCTTGTGTCAGAGTTTTAGGATAAAGTAGTTTTACAGAGAACTGTATGGTTATTTAAATACTCTAAATAGCTTAATATCCGCTGAGTAATGTCAATCTGGTTTAATTTTAGTTTACAAATGCTTCCTCTCATCGAAATACCAAAAATTTCTCTCTCCGTGGGGAATTTCCCGGACCCATTCCTCTAAACCCTTGAGGATGAGGCTTCAGGTAATGAAAATGTCAAGGAGTCGCATAATTTAGGACCGAAATCGCTAGATAACTCCGATATGTTAGGAACTTACTTAGAACTTTTGTGTAAACAGGTTGTTTAAAGATACTAGAAAAGCATGCAATCATAATTCATAAAACAATGGGTTGCCACTTTGCTCTTGTTTTTCGGTATTCTTGTTCATTGTTGCGTTCTCTTGGTGCACTATGCAAGCTTTTGTAAGTGTTCATTTTTACGTAAGCATTGTATTTTCTTTACTCTTGACTCAGAGCGACCATTTTCTCGAACCAAACATCGAACTTTGTATTCGTTTTGCCAAATATTCCCGACCTAATAGCCAGTCAACACGACTTTTGGCCAAGAGGGTTTTTTTTTTTTAAAGATAAGGGCCTCGAGAGTGACGAGGAAGTTATTCAGACTTAAGGAATGCCGATTAGGATTAGGGAATAAGAGATTGTTACTCCATAGTTATGTGTTTGTCAAGGCAACTCTAACGATTGTTCCACGTGGGATAAGAGATTGTTACTCCATAGTTAGGCGTGCCAATGAAAATGTGATTGTTCCACGTGGTATACATATCTTAGGCTTGCCCATTCAAATGGAGATTTTTTATTTCTAATTTTAACATGATTGTTTTTTAAATTACCTTCTTTACATCAACACAATGAACTTGATAATAAGATCTAGAAATGCCATATATATTACATATTACATATTATATATATATATATGATCCGGGTGTGGTGTGGGTGGCTTAGAAGAAGAACAAGAAGAAATTGAAAATGGAGGAGACGGTCGGCTCGAGGGTTCAAATTTCTCGAATTTTTCTCGCCTGCCTGTATATCGTTTTCATGGTTCTCCATCAGGGCAAGTTTTGAAGTATTTTCTTGTATGGGGAACATTCTATGAAACCAATGGAGAATACAAATGTTGGATTTGAGGTTGATAGCTCTAACTGCTACGTGGATCGGGTTTTGTATTCAGCCGATGCAGCAAGAGTCATCGTTGGGCATCCGGAGACATCACGGAGCGCATTCAATCCCCGGGACGTTAGCACTAAAGTTTTCAATTCGCAATGCTCCGAGGCAATATGTGAGGGTGTTGTGACACCAACGAAGATATCCCGTGCGCATTGACAGAATATGTCTGCCTAAAATGTCCTCCCAATAGCCCACCACGGCCATAATCATCTCATATGTTCAATAATTATTTCAGAACAATAATTTTAAGCAATTCTACTACAATACAGTTAATGACAGAGGCATGTGGTTCCGAATAGAGATGTGCAGTCGTACGATACGACCACCGATACATTTGTTCAAATTCAATCACGATCCGAACTCCAATCCTTTTCCGAAGTTACGCGGATCACATTTTACTTCACCCTCTTTAGCTTAAATATTCAACAAAACACAGTGATTTACAGAAAAACTTGACGACTCTGCGCCCTTAAACCCATCTTTTAAACTAAAGGTCGTCCTGTTGCTTTCACTTAGGAAAAAAAACTTAATTAATGAAATAACTTTTCAAATAATAGTCCATTTTTAATCAATGTAAAATAAACATACAGACCATTCATAAAAAGGATTGTCAAACCAGTAAATGTTTTGATATTGAAGGGTCGCAAATTCCAGAAGGTTTGTTTCTCTGTCAAAAGAAATATGCAAGGGAGCTCTTACAAAAAAATATGAGAGGCTAGAGTGCAAGCTAATAATGATATCCATCGAGTTCAACAACAAGTTCAAATCGGCTACTCTGATGATGACTATGTTGGAGATCGGACGCCTGAAGATCAACTATCGTGTATGTTTTCCATTTTCAAGAGACAGTGATATCATGGTGCAGTAAGCATAAACCAATACTTTCACATTCTAGAACAGAAGCAGAAGACAAACTGAGTCGTCGCTCTCCTAATGTTCTAATCTTATAGTTCTCTGCCTACATAGGAGGCCCGGGATGAATTACTTATGCATACAAGAATTAATATAAGATGAAAATAGTTTAAACTAGATTATTACTTCTATTATTTATTAAATGGGCTAGGTAGGTCTGTTGATCAGGGATCAACACGTTGAAAGGTTTTATTTGACTCGAACACACATGGATTTTGGGTTGAAATTGTAGTCGCGGTTAAGAAGAAATTGAATAAGAGAAGAATAAAGAAGAATCAAACGCTTCCTGATGGCATTGAAGGTAAACTGGCCTTGTCGCCCTACGATGACGCCCCATATCATCGAACTGAGCCATTTGTTCCTTTCACGGGCTTGATAAGCACTACCCAAAATTTTATGTTATAAACAAGGTCTTTAGACGTGCTTGAGTTTAAAACCCAACCTCGGACATATAGTTTGTCATGTCTTGTCGTGTTGTATCTCAAGCTGTTTACGTAAAACTCACATTTAACTGAACTCGCTTTAAATAATGTCGTGTCGTATCCGTATTTTAAATTGCTAGCTCTATATACAACTAATAATACACGATATATGATCTTTCAAGATTGATTGAGTATTTCTTCGCATGTTATTTTAAATGAAGAAAGTTTTGCCGGAATGGTGGTCAGAGTCATACGATTCTGGCCCAGATTCATTCGTTCGGATTCAATCACAATCCCGAATTCATCGGTATGAAATCCTTTGAGGAAGTTACGCGCGGATCACATTTTACTTAACCCTGTTTAGCTTAAAAATTACAACAAAACACAGAGATATACAGTGAAACTTCACGACTCCATGCCCTTAAAACCATCTTTTAAACTAAGGTCGTCTTGTTACTTTCACTTAGGGGAAAAAATTACTTCCAGGCTTTCGGGTGATCAGTGGAGCAAATACGACCAACGAACTTGGGACTTGCATCGTTTTGGACCGCACCACCCAACCAAAACTGCACCCACTGGAACTGTTTTCCCTTGCAGGTAAGCCTCCGTTCGGAAACAGGAACGCCAACAACCGCAAAAATGCGATTGCTGCCGTACTATAAGGAGTAGCAGCCGTTGCTAGGACAACAAGAGAGAGAGCAGTAATAGTCCACACCTTCTGATTTTCATCCTCCGGCCCACATTCAATGACCAATGACTTAAGGTGTGGCAAAACAACACAAAGCAATCAAGATAGCAATCTGCTGAAACATTAATACCAATATGACGAACCTGCAATGACTTCTTACTGTATGATACACGGGTTTCGGAAATGGCATCTAGCTGCAGTATTCCTCGCGTACTCCTCAATGTTATCACTATCAGGATGCACGGCCGCAATCATGGTACCGAGATCAGTAAATTTGCTAAAATTTACTTGTTTCGCTTGTATTCGTCTGCTTTGCGATGTACAACAACAAACGCTGTAAATTTAGTATGTTCCGGTATTATATTTACTTTTACTTTAAGACGACCACACTATCACTGTAAAATTCGATACGTGTTGCGGGAAATACATTTTCCGCGCCAGCCTGTTCTTGGCGATCATAGTGGGAGTCAGAATTCGAGTCCATCACGGAGACCCACTTCATCTTCGGCCTTCGACAAATGATAGACAAAATCAACATTGCCTTCGGCGTCGACACCTAAATAATGTTGCAATGACGCAACCTAAATAATGTTGCCGTGACAAGAATGAAAACTAACTGAAAGAAGCAAGGAGAGGGCGGCTGCTCAAGGCAACAGAGGAGGCTGGCATCTGATCGATGCTACGGAGGACGGAGGCCAGAGGCTGGGTGAGGCAACGAAGGAGGGCAGCAAGGTCGAGCATGCTCGAATGTTTAAAAACCTTTCTGTACAGTACTAATAGATTTGTCTAGACCCACTACTTGACCCCGCATTTCCCAATTAAATCAGGATCGGCGGATTGCACTCAAATCAGACATTCCAAACATTGTTACCTTATGCGTTCTCATTCAAATGGAGATTTTTATTTCTATATTTAATATGATTGCTTTTGAAATTATTTTCTTTACATCAACACAATGAATTTGATAATAAGATCTAGAAATGCCATATATATATACATTATATATATATAGATATTATGATCCGGGTGTGGGTGGCTTAGAAATAAGGCAAGAAGAAGAAGAAGATTTGAAAATGGAGGAGACGGTCCGCTCAGGGGTTCAATTTGCTCGAATTTTTCGCGCCTGCCTGCATATCGTTTTCATGGTTCTCCATCAGGGTAAGTTTTTGAAGTATTTTCTTGGCCAAATTTTATGGGAGATGTTCTATGAAACGACACCCGAGAATACAAATGTTGGATTCGAGGTTGATAGGTCTAACTCTTATGTGGATCGGGTTTTGCATTCAGCCGATGCAGCAAGAGTCATCGTTGGGCATCCGGAGACATCACGGAGCGCATTCAATCCCCGGGACGTTAGCACTAAAATTTTCATACCGCAATGTTCCAAGAAATCATGTAAGAATCAGTGTTATTGTTGTGACACCGACGACCGTGTCCCATGCACATATACAAGAGAACAGTGCCTAGGCATATGTCCACCCTATAGGCCACCGCAGCCATAATCATCTCATATTTTCAATAATTATTTCAGAGCAGCAATTTTAAGCAATTCTACTACAATACAGTTAATGACAGAGGCGAGCGGTTCCGAATAGAGATGTGCGTCGTGTGGAATGACGGTCAGAGTCGTACGATTACGACCACAGATACCTTTGTTCAAATTCAATCACGATCCGAACTCCAATCCCTTTCCGAAGTTACGTGGATAACATTTTCGCTAAAAAATAAATATCCGGTATGTTTTAGTTTTGACGAGACAACGATATCGTGATGCAGTAAGTGTAAACCAATAGTTTCACATTCCGCAACAGAAGTAGAATACAGAACCGCTGCAAGTGAGTCGTCGCTCTCCTCCAACTCTTGTATCTTATAGTTCTCTGCCTTCGTAGGAGGCCTGGGATGAATTACTTAAGCATGGAAGAATTAATATTAAATAAAAATAGTTTAAATTAGATTGTTAAATGGGCTATGTAGGTCTGTTGACCGCTTACGGATGTCATTGAAAGTAAACTAGCAGCAATTCCGTCGTGATGTCAATGTGTCCCCTGATCATACTAAAACAGAGACATTTATAGGCTAAAAGACAAATTCTAATTGATTCCTAAAAATCCATCAACACATCCCTCGTTTGTTTGCTACGGTTTGCTTGTTTGTCGCCCACTTAACATTGATCGCTTATTTGAGGTTGTCCGCCTTGGCCTCATCGCTTGTGGTATCGCTCATCTGACTACCCGGATTGCTCGCTCATTTAAAGCCGCTCGTACTGGCCTCGTCGCCCTATGACGACGCCCATATCATCGGACTGAGCCATTTGTGTCTTTAATGGGCTCGATAAGTCTTACCCGAAATTTTATGTGATAAACAAGGTCCTCATATGTGCTTGATTTCAAAACCCGACCTCGGATATATAGTTTGTCATGTCGTGTTGTTTTGTATCTCGTCCTGTTTATGTAAAATCCACATTTAGTTAATATGAAGTTCATATTAGCTCGAGGTCCCTACAATTGGACCGAGCCGAGTTCGAGCTCCAATTATTTGAGCTCGATCGAGCTCGAGCTTTTCTTAATCGAGCCGAGCTCGAGCCTGGGGGTACTCGGTCTCGACTCGACTCATTTTCACCCCTAATATGAACCCGCTTTAAACAATGTCGTGTTGTATGCATGTTTTAAACTGCTAGCCCTAAGTCCATATCTATTTTTATCGTATCATTATTTTCAAGTAATAATACACGATATGTAATCTTTCATGATTGATTGAGTATTTCTTCCCATGTTATTTTAAATGAAGAAAGTTTTCCTTGGATTCATCCTTCATTAACCTAAACTCACAATTAGGTCTTGAGAGTATGATCTTTCAAAAAAGGTTGTCACCTTCCATAAGCAAACTTTACCGAAGGATCTTATAACACTAAGAAAATGCATTAGAGTTGGACATCTTACAAATCATTTGTATAGTCATGATCTTTCCTCGTTGATTATTTATATATTTGATGCAGATGAATTTCTAAATTGGAGTTAACTTGGGTGCTAAAATTACTGTAAACATTTTACTTTTACCTTTTGATTTAAAGTAAAAGAACTATCATAAAGTGCTGGTTCACGCGCAATCCCTCGAAAGCGTGTCGAGCCGGATCCGGTCCTCGATCGGAAGATAACGAAAAGCAAAGAGACAAAGAAGATTTTACTATAACGATTGAGGAATAATTACAACTAATTAATGATTCAAGAAAGATAAAATAAAATTTAATATTCAAATAAACAATTTAAAACAAAAAAAACCAACAAAAGAGGTCATGCAGGGCGAAAGTTACTCAATCTGGCATCCCTGCATTTACAGGACTGCCGGTTATCCATAAAAGCTGGATTTTACTATAATTAAATACATTTATGTTAAAAAAAAACACGTTGAGAAAACTGCCATTAACAACATTTATGTTTTAAATAATAAGTTCAAAATAACTGTCAAATGAAAAAAAGTTGACATGAAATCATTAATTATAAAAAAAAGGCCGCTTTATCAAAAATATCCCCATATTTACAAAGTTTTTCAAATCTATCCTAAGGTTCAAAAGGTATCTCTCTGTATCCAGAGCTTAGACCCAGTTTCAAAAATATCCATTGAAGTCTTAAGGTCAGATTTTCTGAATGGCTGGAGAAGGAAAATCTTCAGGAAATCCTTCTGGGACTCCATCAAGGTTGGAGTTCGTTCCAGAGGCTAGATTGTCTCCTTTTGGAATTAGCAAGAGTATAAATGATATTTTAACTCAGCTAACCATTCAGGAGAGCAATGAAAGTCTAGAAAGCCGAAAACAAATGGCAAAGGAAGTAGGCTCCATTGTAAACACAATATTAGACGCTCTGGAAAGAGAAAGAGGTTTAAAAAGGCCTGAAGCCGAGGCGACCTCTGGACTGGAAAGTACTACGGGAAAACCAGTCGAAAGATTGAATCTGGAAGGAAGAAATTCCAAACAGAATCAAGGCAAGAGTGTGGATGAAATGTATAGAGAGTCGGTGGCTCCTTTCATTTTAGACTCACAAAAGCGAAGTGCAAACTTGAACTCCTAGAGTGGGGAGTTGGCAAAAGACTTAAGGAAAGCCTTAGGTCTGGCAGAAGATACTCCACTTCACTTAGACAACAGAACGTTTAACGAACTGGTAACTGCGAAAAGGGAAATTTACAGGCCCGATTATCCTCATCGGACTAAACAAGAGTTTGTCCCAAGGGATAATGTTTTAAAGCCAATAATAACCCCTGGTGCTTTTCTGGACATTGATTGTGAAAAGCATGTATCTGAAAAGATAGATGAGTGGTTATCACTTATCCGGATGACGGCTTCGGCAGGAGGAGTACCTCCTGGGGCAGTCTACGAGTTATGTGTAGCAGCCCTCATGGGTACAGCGCAAATATATTGGAAGACCTTAGTGGCGCACACAGACATCAAGGAAAAAATAGATCAGGCGCTGACGGTTGATGGAGTATTGGCAATAATCGCCGATGCCCTGAAACGTGAGTTCTGTGGTTTTTCGTTATCCACTGAGACGGTGGAAAAAGAGCAGTCATTGACCGCTCTGGTTAAACTACAGATCTGTGATATGTGCTGGTTTGATAGCTACGTGTGTGAATTCCAGAAGTATTATTACAATCTGGATGTAGTATCACAACAGTTCATATTAGGAACCTTTTTTGCAAAACTTCCCGAACCTTGGCCAGAAGTTGCGCAAAAGGCCTATGAATTACTTCTGAGTGAGGAGAAGATTGTCTCTGGACTCGGAGGAAAAATTCAGGCGGTAAAGTACGCAATGCGTAAAGCATGTACTGAGCTCCAGGTGAAAGAGGCAGCTAAGAAGCTACCTTACCTAAACAAGAGCTGTTGTTCTCAGATAGAGTATGTACCTGGAAGGTATGGATGCGATACACGCAGTACTCCAGGAGACTCTTTGAAGAGAAGGAACTTTCCTCGTAAGAGGAAGTTTGTTGGGTACAATAAAAAGAAAGTTTGGCCCAAGAAGGACGTCCAGCGTAAGCAAAGGGGAGGTCATGCTTACAAACCAAGAAGATTTGTGAGGAGAAAGGATAACCTGAAGGATAAAGATAGGATCGATGCTTTCAAAAGAAAGCATGGCAGAGAGCCTAAATGTCCTAAAGGAAAACCCTTGAGCAGTTGTAATTGCTGCTGGTTTTGTGGTTCAAAAGACCACAAAGCGGATAGTTGTCCAAAGAAGAACCAAAGGAGAGAAAGACTCCGAATGGTGTTTCTGGATGACAGGATTCATAAGGAAGAAGTCCTTGCCTATGAACCAATCGATGAGCAAGAGATTTCAGACTTAGACTTGGAAGTAGAATCTATCTATGAGATAGTGTCTGATTATGACACAGACTCTGAAGATGATTATGATCTCTGGACCGAACATCTGTTCATGATGAGAGCAGAGAGGGAAGGAGATGGTGATGAGTTGGTTCCTTTGGAAACAACGAATCAGGTACTGGAGGAAACCCACCAGTACGAAGATCCATCCCAGTCAATTCTGGAATGGAGATTGCCAAATGTCAATGCGAGAGAAATTTATGAAGTATCAAGATTTAGGTTTCGATCCACCATAGATATATCGCAGACCGAGGCGACGGCACAAGTCACGAGCACTGAGCTTGAGACTTTGGATATCCCACTCTTAAACGTACAACGCATAAGAGATACCATGCGTAACACAAGAGGTGTATATAACTATATACACATTGGGTTAATCCAGATAGGATTAGTCCCGCTGTTTCATTTACCAGCGGATAGTCCTGTGGTAGCAGCAGTGATTGATAAACGTTGGCGAGAGTTTAGAGATCAGCTGATATCAGGTGTACAGGCCAACTTGGCACATGGTCCTGTATGGTTCCAAGTCCATCCAAACTTTATGATGGCCTTGAACGATCGCTGTTTGGGGACTTCATTGACCTTAAGAATCAAGTCGATGAACATGGATCGTATGAATCCCCAGGCCAAGTATTTGGCGTATCACACTAGGGTAATTTATCGATTGGTAAATACCACTAGTCCTGGTGTGAGGAACATCTCTAGACTTACAGAGTTGTTCGAGGAAGGTCATAGCAACTACCAACAGTTCCATAGGCGTGAGGTGAATCCATTGGAATTAACCTGGCCAAGAAGTTGGGTTATGACTGAACCTGGTAGTAGCTCTAGGCCCATTAGTGCGGCAAACATCCGACAAAGGGGTAATGAAATTACTCTTATGTTAGGTGATCCGTCAAGGGTGAGTGAAAGAGCTGATAGGCATTTGCCTATGCTTAGCGATAGGGCTGACAGGCATTTGCCTGTGAGGATACCAATCCTGAGAGAGCCGCTCAATAGAGCGCCCTCTGAAGTCTCTTCAAGAGCTAGTGATGTGGGAGAAGACGTAATAGTCTCTCGACCAGAGGTGGCAAGCGCACCTCCACTAATAGAAGAGATGTCTCGAAGGTCTGTTGATTCGAGAACCCCGTCTCAACATATGGGTAGAATTGTAGGGTATAGACAGGTATCATTACCAGTCTATGAAGACCCTGTAGATCAACCGAGAGAGGAGTCTATACGGATGTTAAGAGTTACCAGTATGGAAAACTCTTTATCTAAGATTCCTGAAGTTTGTGAGGTTATCGAGCAGATAGCCAAGCAAAGGTCTATTGCGATAGACGATATCTGGAGGATGATAGAACCGTCCCAAAGTGTACCTAAGAATATTGGGTTTAGTGTTAAGAAAGAAGACATGAGCACATATGTGACTCTAACTTTCAAATTTTCTGGATACTATGAGTACTCTCTGGATACTTTAATAGACACTGGGTGTAGTACAACTTGTGCTAGACTCAATGCTCTACCAGATGAGTGGTGGGAACCACTGCAGAAACCCATCCACATGGTAAACGTCGATGGTATGGCCACAATGGTTGGCCATAAGGCAAACAACGTGCCTGTCTTTATTGGTGGACAAAAGTTCATCATTAAAGAGATTCTTGCACATCCTTTATTAGAGGCAGACATCATTATTGGTAACGCCTTTTTGAAGGGACAGAAGGAAAACCTTCCTTTTGTGCAGAATGAAAATGATGTTTCCATCGGTGGGGTAAAAATAAGTATTCTACAAGAGCCTAGACTTCGGTTAAAATTTGGCTTTTATCCGGTAAAACGGACAGAATACTGTGGCGATATCCCATGTGAAAGGGCTTTCAGAGTGCGAGCTCAACGTGGTGATATACGGTTGAATGAGAACGAGTCATGGGTACAAACCCTGTTTTCTCCAACGAGTACCAGTAGTTGTAGCTGGTATGACGACCTGTTTACAAATCCAAAACAGGAAGTGTGTATGGCTGTAAAGTTAACAGGAATGAAATGGGATAAGTTCCTGATAAAACTAGCCGATAACTTTAATGAAGATCCGCTGAAGTTATGGACTCGAAATGGCCTCAGGGCTAGATTAGAGTTGAAAGATCCCGGAACCATTATAAGAACTAGAAACATTACGTATACGGTTGAGATGGTTGAGGAGTTTGATAAACAAATGCCTGAGTGGCTTGGAAAGGGTTTGATTAGGGACAGTTACAGTCCGCATTCTAGTCCAGCCTTTATGGTAATTAACCATGCCGAGCAGGTGCGAGGTAAAGCACGAATGATTATAGATTATCGTCAGCTTAATAAAGCTACAAAGGACGATGGCTATAAGATTCCAACGGCGGGTGATCTTATTGATAGGATTAGTTTGAGTCAACCAAAGTACTTTTCCAAATTCGACTTGAAAAGTGGATACTGGCAAGTCAAAATGGAGGAAGAGTCGGTTCCTCTAACTGCCTTCAATGCTCCGCGAGGAATGTTTGAATGGTTGGTCATGCCGTTCGGCTTGAAAAATGCTCCAGGCGTGTTTCAGCGCAAAATGGATAATGCTTTTAAGCAAGTCCGAAAATTTTGTGCGGTCTATATAGACGATGTGCTAATCTACAGCCAGTCTGAAGATGAACACATGAGGCACTTTGATGAGGTGATTGATGTCTTCCGACGGGAAGGTATGATTCTATCAGAAAAGAAGATAGAATGGTTTAAGGAATCAGTTAACTTTCTAGGCATGGAAATTGAGCAGGGAAAAATTAAACTGCAAAATCATATTGCTGAGAAAATAGTTAATTTTCCTGACAGACTTGAGGATAGAAAGCAAGTCCAAAGATTTTGTGGATGCGCTAACAATGCAAGAAAGTTTGTGAGGGATCTTTCCCGAGACCTGAGTAGGATTTCGAAGAAAACCTCTTCAACAAGTCCTTGGAAGTGGGAAGATGAAGACACTCAGTCCATTAGAAGGATTAAAGTAAAGGTAAAGAATTTACCACAGTTAGCTTTACCATCTGATAAAGACGAGTTAGTCTTGGAAGTTGATGCTTCTGAAGAATTTTGGGGAGCAGTCCTCAAAATTAGAGGACGAAAACCAGAACCGGTATGCAAATACTGGTCGGGAAGCTTCAAGGGGTACGAACTACGGTACCCGATACATGAAAAGGAAGTATTAGCCTTAAAATATGGAATAAAGGCTTTTTACATCTTTTTGGCACCGAAAGCATTTTTAGTGCGATCTGACTCGACCTATGTAAAAAGGTTTATGAGTCTGAACCTTAAGGAGGCTAGGCAAACTAGACTCTTAAGGTTGCAGGAACAACTGATCTATTATAAATATGAGGTCGAATACATTAAGTCCGACCACAACATAATAGCTGACTCTCTCTCTAGAGAACTTGCAAAATCTTCTCTTTCTAAACACTCTGCAGATGGATCCTGCTGCAAAGAGAAAGATATGCTGGGGATGCAAGAAGGAGGGACACTCCCGAAAGGTATGTCCTAACAAGGGAGATGGTGAGCATAGTGATGCTGGTTCCGTTTCAGGAACGAAGGCGGCAGTGCTTTGCTGGCAGTGTAAGCAACTAGGACATCGCTCTTATGAGTGTCCCAAGAAGCTGAAAACTGCGGATTCCCAGAAAGGGAAGGCTGAACTTAAGGAGAAAGCAAAAGCTAACTCCAAGAGTGAAGCGAAACCAGATCTCCAAAAGGAAATGGCTAATCCCAAAGAGGCTGAGGCCAGATCTAAGGGAAAGGCGAAAGAATCCCAAAAAGGGATGGCTGGATCTAAGGGAAAGGTAATAACCAATCCCAAAGAGAAAGCGAGAGTTTCCTAGGAGGGGAAGACAGATCTAAAGGAGAAGGGTAACACCAACTCTGAAAGAGATGTGAAGAAAGATCTTCAAAAGAAGACGACAGATCTGAAGGAGGAAAACTCCAGAAGAGATGTGAAAATGGCAGATCTGAACAATAAGGCAAAAGCCGAGTCAGAGGAGAAAGCCAGGAAGAAGAGGAAAGCCAAGAGGCTTGGGTCTTCTGGTCCCAAAGGGGACGATTCTGTAAAAGATGGTCCTAAGAAGGATGGAAAGGTTGAAGAACCTTGGTGGTCTCCTTTGACCATGGAGCAGTTTAACTACTGCCGAAACCACTTAGCCAAAGAGCAGAAAATTTCCATTAATCAAGCTGTGAAATCCTACAAGGCTTTGTTACAAAGCAAGGAGGAACAGAAAGAGAATATGGAAACACAGTATGCTGAGGAAGAGGCTAAGTTTAAGGCCATAATAGGCGAGCCAATTCAAGTGGTAGACCCTGAACCAAGGGCAGAACCAGAAGAAGCGGCTGCAATGGAGTGTGAGCAATACTTCGACTTTGGAAGTGCTTACGCAGCATTGGAAGGTAATCTTGAAAAGAAAGAAAGCCTTGAGGAAGCAATTCCTGTAAGAGACTCGGTCAAAGAGTCTGGTGAGACTTCTCACGGTGATAGAGGCCACAATGGCAAGAGCCATGTTGGGAAAACCCAAGAGGATCTAGGAGGATCCTGGTTTTTTGATGAAGACTCATTTGAGGACGAATCCCTGAGTTGGGATGCGGCTGTGGTCTGTGGAGGACTCATGGGTGGCATCAAACATGATGACAAGCACCAGATTGAGTTTTTCGCAAGAAAGACCGTTGAGTACATCAAAGATCTGAAGTATAAGCTATCGATTATGGCTTCAGGTGAGGAGGAGCTGTCTCGAGTGGAAAAAGAGAGACAGCAGATATTCTCCACAACAATGTCAATAATACCGTGGGAAGTTAGAGAATATGACGTCCCAAAGGTAGTAGTGGACATGAGTGAATCCTCGCTTGAGGAGAACACTGTACTTCAGGCGTATCTACACTGGATATCGGGGAAGTGGCCGTCTCTGAGAATTCACTCAGATATGGTGGGAGTAGCAGCGCCTTACATATACGCTGGGTTTGTGGACATACTAGAGATCGACAGATCAGAACCAGAGTGTATGGAACCACTACCTATGTTGGTGAGGTATGTACTCGGATGCCTAGGCTACGGACCAAAGTATGCCACGACATTGATTACTAGCACGTTAAGGGAGGAAGAAGACCATCCGCAGTATGGGAAGGTGATCCTTCAAAATCTGCAGGTATGGGATATCCATCCTTGTGAAAGTAGACATCTGGTGGAACCCCAACGACAGGACCTCGATCAGAGAGGTTTATGGCGGAAGTATTACAAGGACAAAACTGTCCGAAAAGCCATAAAGGTTGAGTTCCTTAAGGATGTGTTGGAGCATGTGTTAGCCCGCAAGGACGAATACTACGTGCTCTGTGATGGTATAATCACCGTCACGATTCTTCGGTCAAATCTAAGCCTAATAGACGAACAAGCAGGAGACCGAGGATGGCAGAGAATGCTCGACCTTCTGGATAGTTTCTGGAGGCGAGAAAACTCTGAGCTGCACCTCCGAACCGACACCTTCGAGGTTTGGAGAAAGATTGCTGATTTCACCGACAAAACCTTGAATCAGCAAATCGAGCATGATGAGAGAGCCCAACAAATATCACGACAGATTCTTGAAGCAGTTCAAGACCAGCCGGGACTCTCAGAGAAAGAAGGAGTTGGCGAGACTTCAAACGCCAACAACAAGGAAGGAGTCTCCCAAGATATAGCGCCAATGCAGACGGGAGAAGAAATCTGTATAAAGTTAGACTAGGACATTTTTGTCGGTCATTAGTACCCCGCTAACTTTTGCAATAGTTTAGATTCCTTTTACTTTTGAGCTGGCAAACAGTGCATAGGCACCAGCTCCTTTGTGTATATATTCACAAGCCCTCTACCTCATTTGGGGAGGCGAATCGAATAGAGAAATTCTCTCTCAAAAACTCTGAGTAAGAAATCTCTGAATCGCTCTCCGAATACCTTAAGGAACCAAGAGTAAGGTGGTTAGAATTAATCAACATTGGTTAAGACTAACGGAAGGTCAGATCGAAAGATCAAGAACCTTGCAGGGAGTATAGCCTTGGGCTGAAACCTCGGATGAGGAGTGTCTATATAAGACCCTCAGTGTAAGGGCATTGGAGCGACACAGAAGAGCCTCTCCAGTTTGCGGATACGTTCGCTGAATTCTCTTGGATCTCTATTGTTGCGGAAGCTTGGTGAACCCTCTGAGCAACCCACGAAGTTAAGGTATGATAAACTTTCCGCTGTGTAGTTTATGTTAATCTTCATAATCTAATAAGATTGTGAAGGTGGTGCAAAAGCACGACAGTTGCGAAAGCAAGAGTCTTATGACTGATTGTCCAAATCCCGAGCTCCTACATTTGGATCACGGTGTGGGCAAGGATTCTGCTACTGGACTTCTAAACACTGTAGTAGATCGATTGGCAAGTCTCTCAGCGCAAATACAGCAGCTAATTGAGCTTGTGGATAGCTACTCTAAGAAATTAGAAGAGCTGACTCTTTTACAGAGTGAATTTGAGGAATATTTCCTTGAAGGTAAATCCAATCTTGGGTTTGCGGCAAGTTCGAGATACTCAAACGAGTATTCGAGGTTGGCAGAACGCCGGCGACAAAGACAACAAAGAAAATCTTCTTAAGTTCGATATCTGGCATTTATTATTGGTATCAGAGCCGCTTAAGAAGAATTGATATTCTTATTGTCTGGGAAAGTTAACCTAGAGACTAAGATAAGTAGGATAAATTTGAAACAAGTCAAAAGTAAAGGCTATCTTAAGATAGAATTTAAACTTCAGGCTATATCAGATAAAACTAGTAAAGTTGAGGGTATATTTGATAATTAAGCCTAAAAAAAATTATCATAAATCATTCATTAAATAAAAGAGTTCTAAAAAAAGTTCAGCCCCTTAGATTCATATCTTTCGCCTTAAAGGAAAAGAAAACATGAAGACCCTTTAATTGAAATGAAAAGCTTAGATTTCTATTTTTACAACCATTACTATCAACAGACATGATCAACTGATGCCATGCATCATCTTATTTATACATACACGTGACCCGGGCGCGAGTGGATAAGAAAAAGGGCGATAAGAAGGACAAGAAGAACTTGAAAATGGAGGACATGGTCGGCTCGAGGGTTTGAAATTTCTCAAGTTTTTCTCGCTTGCTTGTATATCGCTTTCATGGTTCTCCATCAGGGTAAGTTTGAAGTTTGTTTTTGGCAAATGTTTAACTATATGGGGAACATTCTATGAAACGGTGTTTCGGACATGTAGTTTGTCTAAACCGAAGAACACAAAATGTTGGATTTGTGGTTGATTGCTCTAATTGTTATGTGGATCGAGTTTTATATTCAGCCGATGCAACAAGAGTTATCGGGGAGGTTCCGGAGCAGTCACGGAGCACATTCAATCCCCACGACGTTGGAAAAAAAAATTGACTCCCAGGCTTTCAGGTGATCCGTGGAGCGCATACAACCAATGAACTGCAGACTCGCATCGTTTTGGACCGCGCCACCCAACCAAAACTGCTCCCACTAGAACTGTTTTCCCTTGCAGGTAAGCCTCCGTTCGGAAACAGTAACGCCAACAACAGCAAAAATGCGATTGTAGGTAGACCAAACCAAGTCAATGCTTGCCGTACTATAAGGAGTAGCAGCCCTTGCTCGGACAACAAGAGAGAGAGCAGTAATAGTGCATGCCTTCTGATTTTCATCCTTCGGCCCTGACAAATGACTTAAGGTGTGGCAAAACAACACAAACCAATCAAGATAGCAATCTGCTGAACAACATTAATACCAATATGACGAACCTGCCATGACTTCTTACTATATGACACACGGGTTTCAGAAATGGCAACATTGCCGAAATTCCAAGAGCAGAGGTAATAGCACAAAAAACACTAGCTGCAATATTCCTCAATGTCATCAATATCAGGACGCACAGCCGCAATCATGGTAGCAAGATCAGCAAATTTGCTAAAATTTGATATAACCTCTCTTCCTTCGACGCGAACAAAGAAATTCTTATCTGTCAACAGCGGTCCGCTCCCAATCAGAATTTTATGCACAAAGTTTGCGCCAATTAATCCAACTTATATAGAGCCTTGTCAATGACATTAATCGGCAAGTGCTTTTCCCAACCCTCCGAGAACATAGACAATATCCAATTAAACAAAGGACCTGCACCAACATATTGTGACTTATCAATAAGCTACCTCAGAAATGTCATTCTCTGCGGGTATGTTCCATATTCGTTCACTTTCAGCAAAAGTTTCGTAATCCTCCTCTCCTTCTGCTCTTCATGGAACAATTCCTCCTCATTCTACTCATTTATGGAAGACCTCAAGTACGGGTAATCCTTCGCTTTCATAAAAGGAAATATGTCGATTGCTTCATTAGGGACATCAAACTGTTGTCCACTGGCCACCTCAGGGATCACATAAAGTAGAGTCTCCATGGGAGTTGGAGTCGCTAGGAACTTTCTGACAGGGTATTGATGGGAACACAAGAGACAGGAGGCACCAATTTCCTGTTTCCTTCCTTTCCTGACGGAGTGGCACCAGGTGTGATCGTCGCCATAGGGTTGGCACCGACCATAGAAATCGCCCTTCCCTTGGTGGTTGGGATCTCTTTGTTCGATTGGTTTTATTCCCGCAAATGCGCGGGGCGCACAAGTAATATAGTAGTGAGTAAAAGTCGTTTATAGGGAGAAGTATTTTAGAAATATCCTAACCATCAAAGGGGCGACGTAGTTAAATCAAGTAAAATAAGGATTTAGGGGAATAAACTAACATGAAACTAAACAACAGAAAATACGATAATTAATCAAGCGAGAAAAATCTAGGATCACAACTTCTCCCGATATTTCATCAGATCATCCGACCCCACTTTATCATTAAATTGTCCAAAACTTGTTTACTAACCTAAGATTCTCAGCTACTCTTATGCATCTTCCGACCTACATAAGAGAAATACCTAACACAGCCAAACCCTCTATATTTCTATGGGAATTAATAGTTGAATCAAGTTTATTAAGTTCCAATCTTAATCTGGCTACCTAAGACAAGCACGTATATTGCTATAGTACTCGTTAAGTTAACTCGATTCCTCAATGTTAACCTAGGTTATTTTATCATTCTTTTAAACCTAAAAGTTTCCTCCCGAGTTCAGATAGGTTAATAAATAAATACGGATTGTTAATCAGGAAACCACAAGCATTGATCACAGAATAAAATAAATAAACAAAGTCTTAAATGTATTAAATCAAAGAGAGACAAAAGTAATCCGGCTACCTATCAAATTCCGTCATAACCCCAGAATAAAAACTTATTTAATCACAAGAATGACGAAAAATCAGAAAATAAAAGTAAAACTCATCCTAAACAAAAACTAAGAAAACTAAAACTCCCGTCTCGACGGCTCTCCTCTGGTCCGCCTCCTCCCTAAATTCACATTGAAGTTCTTCTCGCCTCGAAAGATTAGGAAATATTCTAGAAATTCTTCTCGCCTCGTGGCTACACCAACCATTCTGTGGTAGGCTGCTTCGCTCGTGTGGCCACACTGATCATTCTGTCCAAGTCTGCGCCTCGCATGTGGTTGCTCAAATCTCCGTGTGGCCATACTTATGTAGATGAGGAGGACTTTCTCTTTGGGAAGACGAAAACCTAAGGTATTGGATATATTTTTTAATTGGTTGATGTTGAAATAATTAATATAATATTACCCTTTATTAAAAATTAGTATAACGGGTCTTAACGGGTTGTGAGTGGCACACAATAAAAAACCAACCCGGTATGATATCGGGTACAATGTGTGGCATGATAACGATACAACCCCGTTAAGGCTAAATTCATACACTAAAATTACGGGCCGTGTTCGTATCGTGTTATCATGTCATATCCAACTATTGGAAACTACATACAAGAAGATTTTCGAGCGAAAAAGGAAATAAAAAAAATACACATAGTACCCCCTTCCAAAAATATGATAAATCAAATTAATTACAATCTTAATTATCTAAAATGGCAAATATTTTCTATTTTGAAATTTCTGATGCTCTTTTTCGGATGCCTTATTCCCATATGAGATTGTTATTTCATGGTTATGTGTTTGTCACGGCAACGTTAATGATTGTTCCACATGGTCTAACCTTATGATTGCTCATTCAAATGGTGTATCTCCACCTTTAGAATAATATTTTTCGAAGGAAAGAAAAATACCCAGATCTTTTTCTTGAAATCAAAAGGCTGAGATTTTTATTTCTAGTTTTAGTAAAACAGCGTATGGAATTACTTCTTCGAATCAACACAATGATTTTGGTAATAAAATCGTAGTAATGCCATGCATCTTCTTATATATATACACATGTGACCTGGGTGCGGGTTGCTTAAAAAAGGCGATAAGAAGAACGAGAAGAGTTTGAAAATGGAGGAGATGGTCGGCCCGAGGGTTCGAATTTCTCAATTGTTTCTCGCTTGCCTGTATGTCATTTTCATGGTTCTTCATAATGGTAAGTTTGAAGTATTTTTTGGCAAATTTTAACTTCCTATCTCATTTTTATATATGGAGAACATTCTATGCAACTGTGTTTCGGACATGCAGTTGTCTGAACCGAAGAATACGAATGTTGGATTTGAGGTTGATAGCTCTCTAACTGTTATGTAGACTGGGTTTTATATTCAGCTGATGCAGCAAGAGTCATTGGGGAGCATCCGGAGACATCATGGAGTGTATCCAATCTCCACGGCGTTAGCCCTAAAATTTACATGCCGCCATGTATCAAGAAATATTGTGAGGGCTTTGAGTGTTGGTGTTGTGACACCGACGCCAGTCTCCCATGCACAACTACAAAAAAGGAGTGCCTAGACCGATGTCCTCCTTATTCACCACAGCCATAATCATCTCATATGTTCAATAATTATTTCAGAGCAGCAATTTTAAGCAATTCTACTACAATACAGTTAATGACAGAGGCGAGCGGTTCCAAATAGAGATGTGCGTCGTGTGGAATGGCGGTCAGAGTCGTACGATTCCGACCACAGATACATTTGTTCAAATTCAATCACAATCCCAACTCCAATTCTTTTCCGAAGTTATGCGGATCACATTTTACTTCCCCGTTTGGCTTAAAAATAAAACAAAACACAGTGATTTACAGTAAAACTTCACGACTGCATGCCCTTAAACCCACCTGTTAAACAAAGGTCGTGTTTAACAAAAGAAATTATGGGTCACAGATTTCGTTACCATACGTGGATCGACGGTTCAGAATGCATTTTAATGAATTTGAAAGAAATTCAAAGTAATCTGTATGAAGGGGTGTATGGATTCTCGAGAAGAGAGGAGCCATGGGGTCCCCCAGGACCGCCCGGATCCCACGAATGAATAGAAAGTTGGATCTACATTGGATCTCACCTGTACGCGAGCCTTCCAGCTTAGCACGCGCGTGGCGGTTCGGACGACACGAGGATCCGGGCTCGCTCCCCAAGGCCCAACCAGTTGATGTCATGACTCGAGCGTCGGATGCTGCGGAAGGGAATTGGGTGATCCCTCTCTGGGTTCGTAACTGGGCCTGCTCGGGCCCTCGCCGACTGTCTCTGTTTTCCTAAGAAGCGGCGGGCGAAAAACAGAACATAATCCGAAGAATTTTCGGGAGGAATCGAGAGCAGCTCGTGTCGTCAGTCCCTCATCCAAAATGACTCTGTGAAGTTGTTATTGTTTAACCAAGGTAAACTAAATCGCCACCGACTTTATTTATAAAAGCTGTTTAAGTCGAAAAAAAAAGTTGGTTCGGGGATTCCTATTTACTAACTCTTACATTCTAACATGCAAAAAAGGGAGGTGGCGTTTGCTCCAAAAGTTTTGCTTTTGTTTAACAGGCGTTGGACCCGATCCGGGCATGACTCCGGACTCATCATGTCAATGTTTTCTGGGCATTGGACCCGATTCAGGCTTTGGACCCGAACTCATGTTTGTTGATAGCAAACAACATGCGACAATAAACCTATTGGCCTAAGGCATGTGGACAAGCACAAACAATTATTGAGATCAAAGAGGCGGGGAAGGATGGTGACCGTGGATATATGCACTTGGGCCCACCGCCCGTTACAAGTGGATTTTTTATCTTTTCAGGGAGGCCCTCACCTCCCCTTTGTACCTCATGTGGTGGGAGCCGCTTGATGATCTTTACATCGCAGTTTTATGTGCGGAAAGATTCACGCGGTCTAATACACGTGCCTTCGAGAGTCCTTCGAGAGGTTTAGGTCGGGCCTTCGAAATTTGCTCGTCCATTGTACATGCATAGACAAGAAAAAGACAAAGTGCAAGTTATGCGAGATAGTAGAGTTAGAAAGTTTCGCAATCACGAATCACAACGAACACAGATTGCGCATAGTTCAGAAAACGAATTATAATTTTGGCTAGTATTTTCCGATTCAATCGAAATTTAAACCAACAGATCCGAAACTTAATGAAAAGTGTGTACGAAAAATTATATAAAAATCTAACGGTGCAATCTCTCAAGATCGAGGAACCAAGTTGGTTGTCCGGAAAAGAGGAATAGTTTGCACCGACGGCGTTGTTCCTATCATATCTTGGTTCTCGAATGTCCGATCAGAGTGCAAAAGGACTTCACAGAAAGGTAAGACAATGAAGAATTGTGTTAAAATTTCACAGGAATCCAAGAATCGGAAGTAATCTAAATAGCTTGTCCAGTCTGGCTGACTGAAGACGTGGAAACAAAAATTGATATCTTTTCATTCACATGGTGAAAAAATGCATATGATATGTCAACATCAACATGATTAAGCAAGGAACATATACAAAAATTTTGAGAAAGTCCAACGGTGAGATCACCAGGCATACGGACACAAAGATAGGATGGTTCTATGAGCTCGATCTGATTTTGGCCGAGAAGAAGTTCGGAAACAAAAAATGAGAAACCTTGCATCCGGTTGATGAAAAAATACATATGATATGTCCAAATCACCATAGAAAAGTGAAGAACATATCTACAAAAGTTGGGAACACTCCAACGGTTAGATCTTCCGGCATTGTCCAAAGAGTAAAGTAGTGACGCTCGGCAGACCTCACATGGTGTACAGTCTATTCACGAGGTCGTATCTTGTTATTACAAAAACTTCAACGGTCAGTTAATATATGTTACCATATTGAAGTCTAGTTTATTTTCAAAAATTTGAACAAGATTCAACGGTTAGATCTCCAGCAATGTCCCTCGAAGTAACAATGCGACAAACTGTTTTGTCGCGGCTAGCGAAGGTGGCGCTAGTTTCGGGGGGCCTATCTTGGTTATCGATCAACCAAAAATTAAAAGACAAAATATTCCCAAGATCATCACTCATTGTAGATCATTGGACCTTTTGGGGTCGATGTTCGAAAACGTCCGTAACCTCTTCGAACAAAATAGCTTTTGGAGGCGTTGCCGTAGAAAACAATTGAAACAAAAGGCCGAGATATGTCCTGACACTTCCGTGCCACAAATGAATGCAAAATTGACCCCCAAAGCTACTGTGAAAGCTTTGAGATAAAAGACATAGAAAATATATTTCAGGAAGAGTTTAAATGATTACGACCTTTTTCGCCGTGATCTACTACCGGAGGAAGGTGGCGCACCGGTTGTCCCTTAACCTCGGCTATCACGATCTTGTCCGAAGGCTCGTTCCTCACCCAATGGTGTGTGTGGTAGGCCAAAGAATAAAAGAACGACAGAGTTAGCATATCGAACATGGTAGAAACATGCTAGAGTTAGCAAAATGAGGGGAAGCCTCACCGAGGGGTTACCTCGCCTCGATGAGGATGAATGACGCCGGGAGGGTGTCGGCTAATAGGCTGGTCGGGAGGCTTTGGCCCGTCAGCACTGGAGAGGGGGGTCCTTGACTCCGGTTTCTGTGTATACGTAGGGAGGAGTTGCCCTCCGGTTGTATGTGGAGGAATCCGATTCTCCAGAAGGGGAGGTGGAATCCGCCAAAGAATTCTCTGAAGGGGGCTGGCCTCTGATTTTTTCATAGGGGTGGAAGGTGTCTGAAAGGAGGAACCTCTGGGAGGAGACACGTCTGATTATCTGATAATTCTCTGAAAGGGAAAGGAGAATCCCTGACTTTTTTTGTAAGGATCGTATGAAAGGTGATAGGAATGTCAGAAGGGTTAGATGAATTGTGTCTAGGTTCATAGGATGGGACAAAGAATGTAAGATATAATATTTTAATGGAGAATGTGATATTTTTTTGGGGAAGTGATCCAGGTTATTGAATCTTGATAAGGTGAGTAATTTACGACGCAGAAATCTCGAAAGGTTTAAATGTGATTAGGAGATGGTCAGTGATTATATTTTGTTTGGAAAATTTTAAAAGAAAAATATTTGTTGGAAAATTTAGGGTATTACATCACCTGAATCGCCCCATCTATCCTTCTGATGATAGGTTTGGTTGGCCTAAGGCGTATGAAGCTCAACATGAAGGTAGATGTGGAAACATACCAGGCGAAAACTTATGGTCGAAGCATTTACCAAGCGACGGAGCTACTAGGCGACGATGGTTAACAAGGTGATTGAGCACAATCAACTTGACAAGCGAAAACTCTGCAATGATGGATACTGAGCAATCCGATTGATCTGTCATGATTTTCACAGCGAGATCATTATTGTAAAGAGTACTGAAAAGGAGGGATTTTTTGAGGATCTCGACCAAATCTTATCGAATCACCCTACTTCGCACCGCTGGCGGGGAAGTGAAGCAGACACGGATAAGATGTTTAAAGTCCGAGCCGTATAAGAATTGTGTTTGCAGAGTATTCACATGTAAAAACAGTGAAACGACATATAAAAATAAAAAATGTACTTGTATTAACAATAACATGGCATGGTTGAATAGTAGATGAACATAACTTAACAGTGAAATGACATGTACAAAATGTCGCGCCCATGTTCAAACAATTCGCGACATGCCTTAACAGTCGACGAATGTCGGCGGCGACATGTCGAGACTCACGGAAGTCCCGTGTTCGGGATTTTAGCCTATGGGTTTATAAACGTGCAAGTTTTTTTTTGAAAACTCCATTTATTTTGGTATGGGTTGCAGGCAAGCCAAAGCCTCTTGATTTTGACAGGACTTCTTACGAGCTTTATTTCTATCTATTAGTAAAAAAGAAATAGAAGATTATTTACAATATATATTATATAATTAGGCATTTGACTATTAGAATTAACGATAAAAAATGATGGTTTTGGTACATTTGAGACTTCATTTATAGTATTTACTGAGATTTCAAGAAATTGCATGAAACAAGATGATTGAAATTTGTGCAAGAGAGTTCTTCAGCTTCTTTCAAGCTTGTTTACTGAGAAAAGGATAATGAAAGAATGACAGTGAATGTTTGAATGGAGTACTTTTCATGTGAGAAGCACATTTTTAATTTGATTCTGTTGAATGGCTTTTCTTATGTATCCGAGTTCGCCGATCAAGCTGAAAAGCTCGTTCTACATTGTTATAATTGTCATCGACGAGATAGAAGATGTTTGCATATGTGCTAAAGAAATCATATGAAGTTTTTAATGTACTTTTGACGTCTCGACTAGGCAGAATTGTTTTAATTGTTGTTAGATATCAAATAAGCTTCCATGATTCTCAAAAAAGTTAACAGTAAAGGTAGGAGTATTGTATCAAATTCGCGATTTTGGAAAGGTTCTGCATATTATTATTATTATTTATTTGAGGAGAATATTTGGAACTTGCTACGGACATTTGCTGGTGCATGACCTAACAACGCATGCTTTAATCCCCTTCACATCTGTATCAAAACACAAAAGAGTTAGAAAGCACGATTAACCCCCTGTTCATAAGAAAAAGGTATTTATCTTATCTTTTTACCCGGAAGAGACAGGCAATTAGACTCGATGCAATTGATATCACATCTAATGAGAGGAATTTGAAGAGGGTCATAGGAAGGTTCGGAGATCGGAGACCGCAGGCACCCATAGACGCAATATGCCACGGGATACTCGGTCCCAATAAGATGTAGCTGAGGTGACAATTGATGCGACACCGCAACGAGTATCCATCCGCTTTCATATAGCCAACATCACCACTAGAACGATGAGAATTGCTTTCGCAGCCATTGGAATGGAATATGTGTTTATTATATAAACTGAGCAAAAAGCTATTGCTAATTTATGTGGATTGGAATGGATAGGGTACCAAATCTGAAAGAAATAAAATGTGATTATTACTACAAATTGACCAAAAGTAGTTGCCAATCCTTTTTTTTTAATTCTGATAGTTCTTTAAATTACTCTATGTAACATAATTTCTCAATCCTTTTATATTAAAAGGTTTTAATTTTTTTTTTTGGTTGAACTTAATCGCCAGGCCCTCCCTATATATCTCTTAGTTGATATTAAAGAATGGCATTCTTGAATTGCATCCACGTCGTCTACGTTTTCTATTGAATCATTTTAGGAAGCTCCTATCATTTTTGTGTTTCCTTGTACGTCTAAAACTTCATGCCCAAGCTTTTTCCATGTGTTCATCCACACCCCCTTAAAAATCAGAGTTTTGTACGGAAATACGGTTAGTTTTTAAAAAAATTTGCGAAATACGGTCCCAGTTTCGTAAAATACGGTTTAACCGTCGAATGGGCGCGTTTTGAAAACGCGTCCTCCGATTTACAAAGAGGACGTGTTTTCAAAACGCGCCCCTTCGACAGTAAAACCGTATTTTACGAAACTGTGACGCGTTTTGAAAACGCGCCCTCGGTGTGCCAAAGGAAGGGGCGGGTTTTCAAAACCCGCCTCTATGTCGGAATCAGGAATGTCGCGCCCTCATGCAAGGGGCGGGTTTTGAAAACCCGCCCCCCTCCGACAACCACTACAAACTTTGAAATTTTGTTCAAAACCCTGTTTCAACAACGCAAATTTCATCCCCCCAATACACAAAGTTCGCAACCTCATTCAGCAAGTTTATAACCTCAAACGCAATTCAGAATATGAAACGCAAAGTTCATAAACTCATAATACCATAAACTTCATAATGCAAAGTTTACAAACATCAGTAAAGACCTCTACGCCTCGTCAATTTCCTCCTAACATAAGGCCTAACGACGGGATCTTCATGAATGTTTGGATGCTCCGAGGAATCATCCGGGTACAGTTGTGTGATTTGAGAAGGTCCTTCTCCTTGTTGTGAATGGTCGTACCTGAAAAACTTATATTAGTGAAGTTACGAGAGTTTAAATCAATCGAATATGAGAAGACTTACCCGAATCCTCTCGCCCTTTTAATCGGAGCTCCCGGAGTGGAACTGGATCCAGCCTCGAAACGGTGTACTGTAATCAGCTTCAATGTGGGAAATTTGAGAGATGAGCATCCCCTTTGGCACTACATGGCCCTCCTCGTCAAATACAGGGTCCTCGTATGTATGCGGCACCTCCTCATCCTCATGATCTTCCTCCATACGATCTTCTTCTTCCGCATGATCTTCCTCCACATGTTGTCCACCTGACGGCATGATTTCGAACGCAGATTGATCTTCCAATCCGCCAGTACGACCGTACAAACGTACCAGTGCGTACTCCCGCATCATCTGCAAGGACTCCTCGGTAAGATAAACGAGTTCGGGCTAGTCGGATCGAAGCTTGATCTTACGGAAGTTCTTCATCTATATTATATCACAAATATATGTTAAAGTTGACAATGGAATGAAGAATGTAATGAATGAACTCATATATTACTTACCAGTATGCTTAGCATGGAGCCGGTGTGCGATATGTACTGGCTGGTGTATTTCGCGTACCATTTCGAGCACTTGACGTTGGAATGAGAATCCCAGAACAACGGCACTATGTTGTTCATCCGATCTTCCCACTGCTCCACAAACATCCGATGGATCTCTATCCATTTGTTCACCGTCTTGCCGCGCAAATCGATTCGATGGAGTGCCTTGCTGGTGTCGCAATCTGCTGGTCGCCAAACTGATGAATCACTCTATCGGGGTAATGCCACTCGACGATGTAGAAGCAAATGAGAGGGACTCTGGCATGCCAAATAGCCTCTCCTGATCGGCAGTAATCTAGCAGCATGGCTATCAACTCATCCGAATAAGGATGCCAAACAATTTGCATATAGAAATATGAATACGTGAGGAAGGTTTGAATTAGTAAAACGAAAAAGTCAAATGAAATGACGTTTACCTGATCTATGCTTTGCCTATCGAAGGCCTCTCTGTAAGAGGACAAGACATGCGTAGTGACCGTGCGTACATCCTTTGCAACGGCCCAACGATAGCTCAAAGGCATATCCTCTACAAATGGGGTGTGTAGTCTGAGTGGTGCTATATGTGGGAATCTATCTCATGCCCAAATCTGTAGAAGTATTAGGGGGCCATCTATCTGCGATGCGGGTTTTGAAAACCCGACCCTTCTTTAGTTACACAAAACCCGCCCCTTCTTCAGTTACTCAAGGGGCGAGTTTTCAAAACCCGCCCCCCGTCCGACCCCAAAGCAGCCTCAACACTTGGAGAATTTTCTCCAAAACAGAAGTTTGTATGTAAACAGAGGGGCGGGTTTTCAAAAACGTGGTTTTGGAACCGCGCCCTCATGCCATTCCTGATTCTGACAGAGGGGTGGGTTTTCAAAAACGTGTCCTCTTTGTGAATCAGAGGACGCGTTTTCAAAACGCGCCCCTTCGACGGTAAAATCGTATTTTACGAAACTAGGACCATATTTCGCAATTTTTTTTTAAAACTAACCGTATTTCAATACAAAAATATTAAAATCATTACCTCCAAAATCGATGGCCCAGTAGACAGAAGAAACCTTAATGAGATTTCGGTGTTTGATTTTCTTTAATACCTCACAATCTGTCATAAAACTATCCGAAGCTTCGTGATTTTGGAGGTGGATGACTTGGGAGTCCTATGATTACAGACAAGAATATATCCCATTAACGTTCATATAAGTCGTAGGCCCGCGTTAATGTAAGCCTGTTATCAAAGGTCTATCACATGTTACAGGTGGTCTCTTCCACCTGCTCTTACTCTAACAAACAAACGCCAATTTTTTTATGTTGTTTGCAGAATTCACCATTCGTCGCAACAATTAGTAAAGAATAGTGCATAAAGCAAATAATCAAGGTTTTTATCGAGGTAGGTCAATGCCAGTCACATATCCTTGTTTTTCAAATATTTTATATCATAAGTTTCGTTAAGAATTTTTTTTTTTTTTTTTACATGTGGTGTTCAAGTAACCGTAACTTGATTTAAGATAAATGAATTGATTGAATATGCATTTTGTTCAATACAATTAATGCTTTGATTTGGTTTCGCGACCGAGCAAATATTTGGGAATATGTTTATTTTAAAATAAGACTTTTAAAATCTATGGTTTTCTGGTCTTATATACATAATAGGTGGTTGTATATAAGCAGACGCCACATTCCAGATCATGAGGCGATTGATAGGTTGTATGTATACCTAGAAACCACTCTCATTTCGGTGAATGAGGCGATTGATAGGCTGTGCAGTCAACAAGGTGATATTGAATGCGAGTTGGTGGTCCTCAAGAGGGCAATTGCTGCTCCAGTGATTGGTGGTGATTTGAGTTCTAAGGTGAGGGTTTTCGAACTCCAGTACTTTGATGGTTGTCGTGACGCAAAGGTATTGCATAATTTATGGTGGGGCATTTGCCATTGCTAAATACATGCCCGGATTGCACCGTCTCTCCCTCTTTGGCAACGGGCTCACGAACAAGGGCTTAGGGGCTATACTCGGTGGTTGTCCTCAACTCGAGTCGCTCGACCTACGTGATTGCTATAACATTGTTCTCAAGAGCAGCGACCTGGAAAAGAAATGCGAGCGGATCAAGGATATGAGGTGGCCGCAGGTTGCCACGGCCAGTGGATCCAATGGCTATGACTTTTCTTTTGATCCCTTGGATAGGTGTTCCGAATACAACTACCTAGATGATTCCTTAGATTATTCGGATGAGTATTCTGTTTATGACAACGAAGGCAACACCTACAATCATTGGGATTTCTACGGTTATTAGGCGCCACCCACCAAGCTGGGCATCTGGGCTTGTAGATTTGCATGGCTGGGGAATGTTACTCGGAAGTTTCTTTCTGTGGCCGATTTCCAGGGCTCCCGGAATGTTTTTTGATCACTTGGTCTTAAAAATGAAGGCGTTCTTCCTGCAGTACTTTACGGTCCTGCATTGTTTTTGTTGGGACTTTCTTCGCAAGAGAACTTCGAGGCCGTCACTGATGGTTGTCGTACTCTCGAATCCCTGGACCTACCACGACCAGTCTCTCCGTCGACATGATGCATAAAACTCTTCCGCGTGTTATCAAGTCGAGTGCCGGTCGTGCCATTTCGACAGATCCTCAAAGGTTTCCTCGGGCTATTTTTAGGATGATATCTTTGGCTTAGACTTTGCCTTGGAATTTTATGTGTAATTATTAGTCTAAGTGATGGGGGCGTTGGTCCTTGGCAGGAGAATTCATGTTTATATGGTGAAGATCGGTTTAATCGAGAATCTTCATGCTAGCAATTCACTCTTGGACCTGTACGCAAAATCCGGTTGTGTCTGGGAAGCAAGGAAGGTGTGAGGAATGTCGTCTCTTGGACATGCTTGATCGTGGGACTTGCGGTGAATGGGATCGGATTTGAAGCGCTGGAGCTTTTCAAGGAGATGGAGAGGGAAGGTCTGGTGCCCAGCCAGATAACTTTTGTCGGGGGTTCTATATGCTTGCAGTCATTGCGGGATAGTTGATCAAGGATTTGAGTACTTCAGGAGAATGCAGGAGGAGTTTGGGATTGTGCCGCTGATCGAACATCACGGTTGCATGGTTGATTTGTTAAGTCGTGCAGGGTTAGTGCAGAGGGCATACAATTACATCAAAAGCATGAAGATGCGGCCGAATGCAGTTATCTGGCGAACGTTATTGTCGGGCACGACTCATGGGAATTTAACCTTGGCAGAGATCGTGAGAGCGGAGCTCGCCGAATTGGAGCCTAACCACAGCGGGGATTATGTTCTGATCTCCAACCTTTACGCGACGGAGAATCGATGGTCAACGTCCAAAAAGTTAGGCGAGAAATGTTCGGCGACGGAGTCCGTAAGTTTCCCGGCCATAGCCCTCATTGAACTAGGGAACCAGATTCACGAGTTCACGATGGGTGAAAATAATAATATTAGGACCACAAACATAATTAGAATGTATTTAACTCATGTTAATATTATTATGCTTACTAAGGTAATTAATAATGAAGCATGTCAATGTTTCAAATGTTTAAATTACCTTAATCAATTTAACCCCCCGGGGCAAAGAGGAATGATAGAAATCAATTTGATGATGAACAAAACACAAGATTTGATATAAACAGAGCATCATCCTACATTCATTCAGGTGGGTGGGAAATAGATGGAGATAATAATGGGATTGAGTTATTTCAGCTACCACCCCCAAACATACAACCAGTCGGGTGTTCTAGATTCGGAGCTTCAGCCCAGAGATTTGATGGATCGTAGTTTCCCTGCGGCCACACGGATGTCCATCCTTTCTCCAGGCGACTCACTACAACATGCGACTCCGATTTCAAACACCTTTGCTAGACCTTCTATAATCCTTCGCGGAGCACGGGCGATCGATCCTTCTCCAAACTCATTTAAAAACAGACGAGGGTCTGCTATTTCGCCCACTCTTTCTGGCAATGCAGCCTCGCAGTGGCTTCGAATGTTCCAGGCATCCTGGAACATGTCGTCGGTCGGCCTCTTTTCGGTAAACATCTCCAGAAGAAGAATTTCGTAGCTGTAAATATCGCATTCCCTCGACACTTGGCTTCCCATTCCATACTCTACAAATATTTCATATTAAATGGCCTACACTACGAGTACAGGTAACAATTACTGGAAACCACATTTATGTAAAATCGACGCACCTGGAGGGCTGTAGCCCACTGTCCCTCTCACTCCCGTCGAGCTTAATTGAACAACAACATCATCAGCAGAGAGAATTCTCGTGAGGCCGAAATCACCGACGTGTGCTGTCATATCCGAGTCCAGGAGAACATTGCTTGGCTTCAGGTCGTAGTGAATCAGCAACATGTCACAATCATGATGGAGATACTCCATAGCACAAGCAATGTCCACGGCAATACTCAGCCTATGCCTTAAACTTAACTTCCGGTGCACTTCCTCATGTGTATCTTTAGGATGCAACCAATTGTCCAGGCTTCCATTTTCCATGTACTCATACACAAGCGCCTTAAAATCATTACCTCGGAAGTCGATGATCGAGCAGACAGTAGAAATCTTAACGAGATTTCGATGTCTGATCTTCTTTAATACCTCACACTCTGCCATAAAACTCTTGGAAGCTGCTCGAGTTCGCAGATCGAGAACCTTAATAGCTACCACATTATCAGAATTACCAAGAATCCCCTTATACACGGAACCAAAACCACCGGCACCGATCAAGTTATTTTGATCGAGCCCATCGGTCGCCTTGAGTATATCCTCGTACGAAATTTGTGGAAAAGAGCTTTTGGGAACTAACCCAGACTGCGACTTTACGTTTCTTCCTTTTCTGTTCTTGCAACGATACGATGCAAGTAACAAAAGCAGAAAAAACAGGAGTCCGATCCCCCCGGCGATAGCGATGATGATCTTCGACAACGTTTTCTTCCTTCTACGCTTCAGATTAGAGGTTGGACAGCTTGGTAAGTTCAATGCAGAAATCCCACCACAGAGTTTGTAATTTCCCATGATCGAGATCTCGGTGGCATTTAGGAAAACTCCTTTATTTGGAACTTCACCCTCGAAATGGTTGAAGGATAAATTGAGGTACGAGAGCCGAAAATCTCCTATGAATTTCGGTACGCGGCCAGAGAAGTTATTATGTGATAAGTTTAGTCGTTGAAGTCCTTTCAGCGGAGATAGAAACGGGGTGATGTTGCCTTCAAACAGATTATTCCCAATGTCCAAAACCACCAAGCTGGTGCATCCATCGAGAGTTTTTGGGACTGGGCCAGACAGTCGATTCCCGTGCACGTATAATACTGCTAAGTTCTTCAGATTGCCGACTTCATCTGGCAGTGTGCCTGTTAATTTATTCTGAGATAAATCGAGAAAGTATGATAAGGAAGAAATACCCAAGACTTGCGATGGTATAGACGCATTTAGATTGTTTCTAGATAGATCCAAAGCGATCAAGTTTTGGCAATTTCCGAGGCTTGCTGGTATACTCCCACCGAATCCGCTCCCTTGCAACGTCAATCTCGTCAACATAGTCAAATTTCCAAGAGAAGATGGGATTTCCATGATGAATTTGTTGTACCCTGCTCGTAGGTTCTTCAACTTGTGGAGGTTACCGATTTCCTTTGGGAGCATACCATTCAACGGATTCATGCTCATAACTAGAACTTCCAGGTTGTGAAGATTCCCGATGGTTGAAGGGATCGTCCCCGTGAGCTGATTAGACCAGAATGACAAAAAGTGCAAGTTGGAAGATAAGTTCCCAGTAGACCGAGGCAACGTACCTCCAAAATTGTTTGAACTGAACTCGAGACGCCATAGCTCGGTGGAATTGAGGGACTCGAGGAATTTCAAGTCCCCCGACATGCCGTTTCCCAATTGATTTCCACCAATTAGAAGCCACCTCAACTGATTTAGATTTTTGAGATCAGGTACCGATCCGGTGAAATTGTTCAAGGACAGCCCTAGGCCCAATAAGTTTGTCGCGTTTGCTATTGAAGGGGGAATTGGTCCGGTCAACTGATTACTACTGAAATGGAAGATCTGGAGATTGGGAAGAGTGATTACGAGATCCAGAGGGAGACCTCCCTTGAGTTTGTTGTACGAGAGCTCTATGATAATCAAGAGGTTATGTTGAAAATCGAGACGGGTACTGAACCGGAAAAGTAGTTTCCTCCGAGACTAATCCATTGCAACCTTAGCAATCGCCCAAGAGATGCTGGAATGGGGCCGCTGAAACCATTATCGTTTCCGTCAATGGTCTCCAGAGACGAGAAGTTGCCGAAGAAATCAGGGAAATTCCCAGTGAGTTTGTTTTTGATGACTTCGAAGACTTGAAGCTTAGACAGAGCGGATAATCCACGAGGTATTTCTCCAACAAGCCTGCTGTTTCCCAGCCGGATCTCTCGTAGGTTTGTGCAACCCGAGATGTTCTCGGGGATCTGACCCGAAAACGAGTTATTATACAGGCTCAACTCTGCCAGCCGACGCAAGTTCCCGATTTCAGGGGGGATTTCGCCAGCAAAACTGTTGTTCATGATGTTGATTATCCTGAGGAAGCTAAGATTCCCAATGTAGGGTGACAAGGAGCCCCCCAGTCTGGAGGCCGGGAGCCACAATTTGGTGACGCGGGGACGTCTCCTGCTGCAAGTTATGCCAGGCCAATGACAGAAGTGGGTGGTGTCATTCCAGGAGGAGAGTACTCCATCGGGGTCGTCGGGTAAGCTGCGCCTGAACTCGAGCAAGGCAGCACGGTCGGTTTCGTTGGTCTTAGCCACTGCTGCTCCCTGGACAACAATCGAAGCACAGGGGAGACATGTGAATAATAATATCATAAAAGCATGGCGTGAGCCCATAATTATTTTCGTGATAACAACTACTAGTAAGTAGTGACTAACTCTCCACTTTGGCCTTTATATAACAATCCGCTGGAGAACATTTTATTCATGTTCGAATTTTAATCACCAACCTTAATCGTAAATCACACGACAAAAAGTGTTCGGTAAGAAGACGCCAGCACCATAAAATCATTTAACTTAAATAAAGTAAGAGAATCGAACTCCACCTGTCAAACTTTTGACAATGTAAAAAAAGTTAAGAAATGGAATGGACGGAGGACTTTGACTCTTAGCCTTCTGTGCTCCGCTTCTAACCCTCTATTTGGTTAACGGGGATTCAACGGCAGTCGTCGGGAGGAAGCAAACGGCAGCCTAACTTTTTTACGTGCAACTTTAACATTCACGGAAATTCAAAATTTCCTTCCAAAGTATAATAATAACTTGTCTAATTTCGATTAACTATAAACAACTCCCATCTAATGAAACACACGCCAAGTTTGCGACAAATTCCAGGCCGCGATAACTTCGGGTAGGAGCCCATGCCCTCTCCAAAAGCGCGAAACTAAACATCTCTTGGGGGCCGACAGGACACAGACAAAGAACGATATATTACTTGGAACTAGAAAGGAGCAGTTCATTACTAAGTACATTAACAGGAAACCATTAAATTTAGTTAATATAAATTCATTGAGAAAGCGAAAACTCATGAAATATATGTGTTATTAATAAGCCTTTTTAACTTGATTTCATTCACGTTGGTTTGCATGTGATCGTCATTTATAACGGAAAAAGCTATCAATATACACAAGAACCCCATGTGAAATATTGTTTTATCAGACAAGACTCGTAAAAAGTTTCGAGAACTATTTTTCTTATGAGATTTCTTCCTGGGTTACCTGGATCGTATTTGTTCTTTCTTCAGTAAAGACAGCGGGACAAATAGTTAAAAAAAGGGCCATTTTGTCTTTGAGATTTCTCTCAAGCGAGGCACATATTATTAGCCGACTTAGTTTCTTTTTGGCAAGTTTGTTAAGAAAAAATGTCGTTTCTCGCTGCTAAATGTTAATAAGATCTGTCCTGTTAATATGAAGGAGTAGATACAATGAAGCCATCCAAAGGACGAACAACGCAAAAAAAAAAAGAATCAAATCACCATCATCTCGTGTGGCTAACAGTCAATACATCTTATGCTTGCCTATGTGAAGTAATAAATTCGATAAATATTTAATACGTGCACGACCCTGCTTGTTGGATTGAACGGTCGAGGCCCAGAAATAATCCAGGAGAGCCCAAGGTCAAGTCCAGGAACCAGAACCATCAATTCTCAGAATCGGAGCTAGCTCATGAGTCTGCTACAATTGAAGTCTGAAGGAAGGGGGGGGGGGATAATTTTGTAATTACACGAGTACAATTCTGTTGTGTGCAGTGGCTATAAGGGGTTGTGTAACAGACGAGACAAGAATTATGGGGATTCTCCCTTTCTGTTAGCTTGTTTTTCTTGTCTCTTTCTTCTTCTTCTTCTTTACCTTCGTCTCCTTCTCCGTTTCTTCTTCTTCTTCTCTTCTTCAGCTTGTTCTTCATGGTATCAGAGCCTGTAAAGGCGTGAACTAAGCCAGGAGGATGGCAGATCATAGTTCTACTGCCGTTGGCTCTGTAACCCATGGCTCAACTATCTCGGGCAACGGGAACTCTGTTCCTCTGCAGATGCAGATCCCAGCGAGTGTTTTCACTTTATTGGTCAAGCTGGATGATAACAATTACTTGGTCTGGAAAGCATAGGTAATGGCAGCGGTTATAGCAGCAGGCTTTGAAGATTTCATATCTGGTTGTAGCTCACCACCAGCACCGTTTCTGGATTCCGATGGTCTGCTCACTAACCCAGATTTCAAGGCCTGGCATAGAACCGACAAGGCAGTGATGAGCCTTCTCTTCTCTGCCTTAACGTCGGATACTCTTGGACAGGTGGTGTGCTGCAAAACAGCGAGCGAGGTCTGGTTCACACTCAAGAACTGGTTTGAGTCTGTCTCACCCTCGAGAGTTATGAACTTAAAAACACAGTTGCAACAATTACGAAAAGATGGGAGGACGATGCAGCAATACCTGGCCAATTTGAAGAGTTTGGTTGATCAACTTGCTGCTGTTGGGGAGCTAGTCAGCCAACGAGATTATCTGTGGAGTATGTTAGAGGGACTGCCATTAGAATATGATGCAGTTGTCACGTCGATTTACAGTAAATCAGACCAAATCACGGTTGAAGAGGCTCAGAACCTCCTCGTCAACTTTGACTTACGCTTGGAACGGAGACAGGGACTTGACTGCACCCTACCTCAGGTACACTACTCATCTCTGAATTTCATCTCTCAGTCAAGGCCTCGCTTTGGTCTGTCCTCCTCTCCCTTCAAACCTTCTCCTAGCCATACACCATCTACCCAATCCAGTTTACTTGGACGTCCTCCTCTACGACCTGCCTCATTAGAGATGTATATACGAGGTGGTTGTAGGCCTTTCCTTAAACCAAAACCAAAATGTCGAATCTGTTTCAAAATTGGCCACACTGCACTACAGTGTTTTCATCGTCTCAATCCATCCTACACCTCTCCTTCTTTCCCGTCCCAGCAACTGCCATATCCACCTCGACCCACTTATTCACCACAGTCTCACTATACCTCCTATACCAATCCACAGCCCAACTCATATCCTTTCCCAACCTACCCTACCTTTGAACAACCTAGTTTCCCTTCTTCTGTCAACCACCCTGCTCCTTCCTCTGAAGAGTGGCTTTTCGATTCTGAGCAACTCATCACATGACTCCCACCTCAACTAGTCTACACAATCTCTCTGTTCGTGATGGCTCTTCATCAGTCCTTGTTGGCAATGGTGCACACGTCCCTATTAGGCATACGGGTGACAGATCTCTACAGACAGATTCAGGTGTTCTGCATCTTTTACACACGTTAGATACTCCTACTCTTTCTCAGAATTTACTCAGTGTCTCTAAACTTTGTAGAGACAACAATGTATTCATTGAATTTCATTCTGACTTCTGTTTTGTCAAGGACGAGGTCTCAAACCGAATTTTTCTCATGGGTCACATGAGTCAGGGCCTTTACAAGTTTCCAGTTCACACTCCACCTAAATGGTCCACAGTTCAACCGTCTTCTACGTCACGTGCTACTCCATCATCCTCGGGTGCTACCACCCTCTCCTCCCGCATATATCCTCGCTCTGAAAATGTTCCACATGGACAAGTCTGGACAGCTGCCAAGAATAGCTCTGTACCTAGTTTTACTTGGCATTCCAGATTAGGACATCCCAATGTTGACATTTTGTCTCGAGTGTTACGATCCCTCCCAGTTCCAATTTCTTTACAAACTTTACCCTTTTGTCAATCCTGTGTGTTGAGTAAACATCACAGTTTACCGTTTCCAGTTTCCTCTTCGCATGCTTCTTTCCCTTTTCAATTAATCCATACGGATCTTTGGGGACCTTCTCCAGTGAAGTCTATCACCGGTGATTGCTATTTTATTATGTTCATTGATAATGCTACGCGATTTACCTGGATTTACTTCCTTCGAACTAAATCACAGGCCCTGGCTGCATTTCTCCAATTCTAGGCCATGGACCGAACACTTTAATGCCTCAATTGTCACTGTTAGATCCGATTGGGGAGGGGAGATCCGTTCTCTGCATACACTTCTGACCAAACAGGGAATCTCTCACCAATTGTCCTGTCCATACACGCTCCAGCAAAATGGCCGAGTGGAGCGTGAGAACCGTCATGTTGTTGGGACTCACTCTCCTCACCCATGCGAGTGTCCCCAAAAGTTTTTGGCCTTATGCATTTCATGAAGCTGTTTCTCTTATTAACATGCTTCCATCCAAAGTTCTCCAGTTTAACTCTCCTGTTTACCTGCTTAAAAAGACTCCTGATTATTTGTCTCTCCGAACCTTTGGCTGTTGCTGTTTTCCTTTATTACGTCCTTATGCTACTCATAAACTAGACTCTCGGTCCACTCCTTGTGTCCTTCTTAGATGTAGTGCCTCCCATAAAGGTTATATTTGTTGTGATCCTCAGTCAAACAAAATCTATGTTTCTCGCCATGTTGTCTTTGATGAGAGCATATTTCCTTTTGAAACTATTCCATATTCTGGAACCCCTCCATCACAAAACCAGTGTCTTCCCATCGTTCTACATCCTGTCTCACATCTGCTCCCAGGTCCTGTTCTTCAGACATTCCAAACACCTTCTTTACGTAATGTCTCTCCCCAGCCTCCCTGTTCTTCATCTGTTTCCCATGCAGTATCTATCACCAATGATGCTTCCACTCATTCTGTCGCACCACAGCCAACAGGGATACCTCCTCCTTCTGATAACATCCATCCCATGACAACAAGATCCAAAGCCGGAATTTTTAAATCGAAAACCTATCACACCTGTTTTTCCCTAAACCAGCATACACCTCCTTCCCTTGCTTCAGCCCTGTTTCCCACTAAACCAAAGACTATTAGCGAGGCTCTCGCCACACCAATCTGGAAGGAAGCGATGAGGGTGGAGTATGAGGCATTGCTGCGAAACGGAACCTGGATTCTTGTTCCAGCCCTTCCTGATCAAAAAATAGTGGGCTGTAAGTGGGTTTTTAAGGTAAAGGTTCATGCAGATGGTTCTTTCGAACGCTGCAAAGCACGCTTGGTTGCAAAAGGCTTTCATCAGACTGTAGGGATAGACTACACAGAGTCCTTTAGCCCGATAGTAAAGCAACAGACTATTCGTGTTGTTCTTGGCCTGGCAGTCACCTATGGTTGGTCTCTGCGGCAATTAGATGTTCATAATGCGTTTCTTCATGGTGATCTGTCTGAGACAGTCTTTCTACAACAACCCCTGGTTTTGAAGAGCCAGCTAAAGCCACCCATGTCTGTCTGTTGAATAAGGCGCTGTATGGCAAAACAAAGCCCAAGAGCATGGTACATGAAACTCAGCACTTGTCTCGAGCAGTGGGAATTTATTCACTTGAAAGCTGATGCGTCCCTGTTTTTCAAGCACACAGCCGTAGGGATCATAATAATTCTGGTATACGTGGATGATATTATTGTTACTGGGTCCAACCCTACTGGTCTTACTGCACTTCTCCCCCGTTTAAACAGAGAGTTTGCTTTGAAAGACCTTGGGGAGCTGTCCTACTTCCTTGGCTTTCAAGTTACTCGGCAGGGCAGTGGTATTCATCTGTCTCAAGAGAAGTACATAAACGATCTTCTGGAAAAAGCTAATATGTTGGACTGTCGACCTGTTCCTACTCCTATGGCGTCGACTCGGACTCTGTCAAGAAATGATGGGACTGAACTGTCGGATCCTTCTGAATATCGTAGTATTATGGGCGGATTGCAGTACTGCACTAACACCAGACCAGATATCTGTTTCGCTGTGAACAAAGTTTGCCGATTCGTGCGTCGGCCAACCAATGTTCACTTCCAGGCAGTAAAACAAATCCTTCGCTACCTGAAGGGAACTCGATCTCATGGACTAGTGTTACTGCTGGAGATTCATTAGAAGTGTCATGCTTTACCGACGCTGACTGGGCTAGTTGTCCAGATGATAGGAAAAGCACGAGTGGCTATTGTACCTTCCTGGGACACAATTTAGTCTCTTGGGCTTCACACAAACAGCGAGTAGTATTTCGCTCTAGTACAGAGGCAGAATATCGGGCTCTGGCTGATGGAGTTGCTGAAGTTAGTTGGGTACAGAAGTTATTGGAAGAGTTGCAGGTTCTGCGTGACAAACCAGAAGCAGTGCCGCTAGTGTTCTGTGATAATATGAGCACAATTTATCTTGCGGCTAATCCAATACTTCATGCTCGCACCAAGCATGTTGAACTAGATTTTCACTTTGTGTGAGAAAAAGTCATGAATGGGAGTTTAAAGGTGCTCCACGTTGGGTCTGAAGGACAAGTTGCTGACCCACTTACAAAAGTTATCCCAGTTCAGAGGTTTCTAACAGCTCGATCATGGCTAACAGTAATAAGCAAGGAGAGCTTCTATCATTGGAAGGGTGGAAGAGTATTGGAAAACGAAAAGTTGGTAGAACAAACGGGTGGAACCCAGGTGTCGGAACGGTTAAGAGATGGGATCGAAGAAAAGGCTGAAGATGGGATCGATGGTGTTGAAACCAGGGTTGATTTGCAGGGAAGTGTTGGATTGAATGGTCGAGGCCCAGAAATAATCCAGGAGCAGCCCAAGGTCAAGTCCAGGAACCAGAACCATCAATTCTCAGAATCGGAGCTAGCTCATGAGTCTGCTACAATTGAAGTCTGAAGGAAGGGGGGATAATTTTGTAATTACACGAATACAATTCTGTTGTGTGCAGTGGCTATAAGGGGTTATGTAACAGACGAGTGCAGTAACAAGAATTATGGGGATTCTCCCTTTCTGTTAGCTTGTTTTTCTTGTCTCTTTCTTCTTCTTCTTCTTTACCTTCGTCTCCTTCTCCGTTTCTTCTTCTTCTTCTCTTCTTCAGCTTGTTCTTCACTGCTTATCATTTTCTGATGCTCGATGATTTCTCATGTTCTTTGCCGTGCCACACGTTAAGTGCCGATGCAGGAGGAAGTGGCCGGAGGAGCAAATATTATGTGAATCTTATGTATTTTCGACGTAGCAGAGCACATCTGCGTTATCATGCATCAAACCCTTTAAATGTTTCATAGGAAAGGGAAAGGAATGGACGCCCTTTCCATGTCTAATAACTTCGCCTTGGTGCCACTCGGATTTGGAACCATCTAAATTGCGAATTACCACAGCACAAATATTCGATCAATCCCTCTTGTTTAAATAATAAAAATTGGCTAATTTCAGAACTGTTATGCAAACCAACTCGTTTTAGTTAATATTTATTTAACTATCAAATTTAAATAGAATGTGATTAAGCTTAGGTTAAATTTAACACTAACGAAACACGATTGGTAGTACTCTCTAAAATGAATTTGACTTTATTAACGGTCGCTAGACATGATTAGCAATATTTTTAGAACCCTTCGTCTAAAAAAATTAATCACCATTAATTTTTATTATTATGTTCATACACGGTCATTGATCACAAATATTGTTGTGGTGCACGACACGTCACCACCTCAATTTCTAAAGGTCAAAATATACGATAATATAAAAAACTATCATGAAACATTTTGTTTTGTCAAAACATTAGTTTGTTATACGATTTTGTCAATGTTTTTATATTGATTTTACCACATTTTGTCACCATAAAATCATTAACTTAAATAAAGTACGACCACAGAACAACACCCACAAAACTTTTGACAATGTAAAAAAGTAAAAGAAATGGATGGATGACTGTTGGTTAACCCAAAAGGGATTCAAGGGAGTCGGGGAGGGAAGTAAACGGCAGCCTAACTTTTTGTACGTGCAACTTTAAAATGACACTTGTCTAAATTTCGATGGCGTGGGAATTGATCCATTTGCATTTTCATCATCGTCAAACTACTGGCCTGTGAATTAGTGTGGAAGGCATCGAAACTCTGTGACAAGCATTCTGGGAATGCTTAGACAAATCATATTTGGTAGCCTTATGTGATAGCACGATGTCGTCTGACTTTTGCTTGTTTATTGTTTTTGTAGTGGCTGGAAACTCGAATGACTCCGACTTGTCCATTGCTCAAATATATCAAATGGAGGAATAGCCAGTGCCACCGAAAAACTTCCTTGGCTGGAGACGAGCAGTTCCTAGATCATGATACGCATGAGGTAGATACGGGCACGAGTACTCTGATCCGATCACGAGCAGGATGTTGGGATTCATAATCACTTTTTCCTACTAATTTATCATGTAAGCATTCTGTATTAAATTTCATAAACGATCTTGCGTTATATGACAATTGAAAGATATATCTAAATCCAATCAACTCAACCCCGCAGCCCGGTTGGTGTCGTTGCCCATAGCCTGTGCTGCTCCCTGGACAACAAACGTAACCCAGGGAGGAGACAACTGAATAATATAATAATATAATTAAATGTCCGAACTCCGAAGGAGTAGGCCGTCCTACGAACAAATAATATTCGAGTCCGTCAACGTGGCATAACGTATTCAGTATGAGTTTTGATACATATATAACGTACATAAATAAGACATATCGATCGTTCGTGATATCCGGACGCCGTGACGCGTCGTCACGCATCAAACCTGTTAAATATTTCATCAGACCTTTCAAAGAAAGCTAAAAGGGTGTGATCCAAAATAGCAAATGACTTTGTGGATTGGGTACAAAAGTCGAACATTGACGAGATTCATTGATAGTGGGAAATAATATGTTGTTATTTTGTATTTGTAAATGGATGGGAGATGGTGACACAAGAAAAAAGAACATAAATTATATCAATGACTGAATATTGACTATTTGGAAATCATATGATTTTAGAATTAGACTTCTAACCGACAAGGAATTCAGAACGAAACAACACATATATTACCACCATCATCATAATATAAAGATCAGCAGAATTTAGATTGATATCTCTACTTTTTGTTGTTTTTACTTGTTGATATAAACAGATCATCCTTCATTCATTCATTCAGGCTGGCAAATATATAGAGACAATATAATGGGATTGAGTTATTTCAGCTACCACCACCAAACATACAACCAGTCGGGTATTCTGGATTCGGAGCTTCAGCCCATCAGAGATTTGATGGATCGAAGTTTCCCTGCGGCCACGCGGATGTCCATTCTTTCTCCAGGCGACTCGCTACAACATGCGACTCCGATTTCAAACACCTTCGCTAGACCTTCTATAATCCTTCGCGGAGCACGGGCGATCGATCCTTCTCCAAACTCATTTAAAAACAGACAAGGGTCTGCTATTTCGCCCAAGCTTTCCTGCAATGCGGCCTCGCAGTGGCTTCGGATGTTCCACGCATCCTGGAACATATCGTCGGTCGGCCTCTTTCCAGTAAACATCTCCAGCAGAAGAATACCATAGCTATAAACATCGCCTTCCCTCGACACATGACTTCCCATTCCATACTCTACAAATATTTCGTATTAAATGGCCTATACCACGAGCACAAGCTAACAATTGTTGGAAACCACATTTATGTAAAATCGACGCACCTGGAGGGCTGTAGCCCACTGTCCCTCTCACTCCCGTCGAGCTTAATTGAACAACAACATCATCAGCAAAAAGAATTCTTGTGAGGCCGAAATCACCGACATGTGCTGTCATATCCGAGTCCAGGAGAACGTTGCTTGGCTTCAAATCGCAATGAATCAGCGGCATCTCACAATCATGATGGAGATACTCCACTGCACAAGCAATGTCCACGGCAATACTCAGCCTATGCCTTAAGGTTAACTTCTGGCGCACTCCCTCATGTGTAACTTTAGGAAGCAGCCAATCGTCCAGGCTTCCGTTTGCCATCTACTCATATACAAATGCTTAAAATAATTACCTCGAAAGTCGACGGTCGAGCAGATCGTAGAAATCTTAACGAGATTTCGATGTCTTATCTTCTTTAACACCTCAAACTCTGCCACGAAACTTTTTGAAGCTGCTCGATTTCGGAGATCGAGAACCTTAATGGCTACCACATTATCAGAATATCTAAGGAACCCCTTATGCACCGAACCAAAATCACTGGGATGTATCCCAGTTCATCAGGACGATTCCCATTGATTAGTTTCCATAATATCGGCTGAACAGACCAATCTAAGCAGATACCCATTCAACAGTCTTAGAAATGGATGGAAAGTCCTCAAACGGTAACTTTCCATAGTTAATTAATTTCATATAAATGAAATAATTAAAATGCCATATATATATAATTGACCTAACGGCAATTTCAATCTCCATTTGTGCGACCGCACACTTCGAATAGTTTTCATTCTGGCTACAGGGGCGTACGTCTCAATAAAATCAACTCCGGGCTGTTGTGAGTAACCATTTGCTACGAGACAAGCTTTGTGCGTATACACACTTCCATCCTCATTGAATTTTATTTTGGACACCCATTTTAAGCCAATTGTAGCTAAGGCACAATACAGACTAGAAGGTTCTATATCGAATGTGTTAATCCTTTATATCTCAGATTAAGAGATTCTATACCAAAAGCGTTAACCTTCTATAGCACAGATCCAAGGATTCTGTATCATAGAAGGTGTAGCACAAACCATAGGGTTCTGTACCAAAAGTGTATCAATCTTTAACAAACTAAAATGGTCCGTATTAGAAATGACTTGAATTAAGCACAGATTGTTAAGTTATGTACTGGGGTGATTAGTTGCACACATTGGTGTGACTAACAAAAGTAACGTTTGGTTGGACGTTTCTCTCAGGCGATGTCCTCTCCTGCACAGCAACCTGCCGTGACTTCCTCAGTGACTTTTCATTCCGGCGGCGTCTCCACCTGCACAGCTCTCTGCTGCGACTTTCCGTATGCGATCCCTCGAGATCTCGACTGAGGAGATACACAACACCTTTGCTCTAAGTTTCTCTGAGCATACACAACGCCTTTCCTCTATGCTTCTCCAAGCACACACAACGCTTTTGGTCTAGGTTTCTTCGAGCATGCACAACGCCTTTGCTCTAAGCTTCTACTGCACAGACTGAACACTACACCACAAAAACCGGTTAGTCCCTCACCTTAGGTGCTCTCGGGGTTCAGCCCTTCTCTCCGGCCCACTATGCGTTGTCCACGTCGATCACCTGCCGCACGCTTCCAACAACGTCTCCTTCAGCTTCCAACCGAGTCCCTCATGGCCCTCGAGTCACTCTTCCCAAAGGTTTCACCAATCATACAACATTCGTAGCTAGTGCTTCTTATATGTAACTAACTCAAATTCGAACAAAAGAAGCTACAAAACTCAGCACACGCACTCAGAATTATACAAGAATAATAATGCTCAAAAGTTGTTGGAGAGCATGGCTTAATGATCCTATTTATATAAATATAGTCTCAGTCAAAAGTGGAAGGTAATCTTCACTATCAGCCTTTTGCAAAAATAGAAACAGAGGAATTAGATAAAAATATAATATATAATTTACAATTTCATCAAGCATATATTCGTTTAGGTAATTAATCATATCAAATAGCATAAGATATGATATAATTCCCATGAATACTGCGGTATAGAAGGTTGGGGGCTGTATCTGATCAGCAACCTTCTGTAAATAGAAATAATAAAAGATTAACTTTCATATGAATAAAGATAGATGTCATTCTATTCAGGACACTAAACTAAATATATCTAGATATATGGTGATGATTAGCATCCCAAATAACGGTCACTAGGTGATCATATAAAGCCACAAAAGGTTGCAGGTAACTTTACATAACCTTTCCATATTAGTAGATTATATTTCTTTCCTTGAGAAATATAATTGCTAATGGAAATATTTTGAAACATAATGTATACAAATTGATCAGACTAATATCTTGATTAAAAACTTTTATTTCGTAATTAAATGATAATCATTTAATAACAAAAATATTTCATACAAGAATCCTCAACATGAGAAGCTTCTGTAGAATAGATGTTTGACTTCTGTAGCACAGAAGGTTAGGCTCATCATCAAAACCTATCCAACACACATACATCACAAGGGGATAGACACTTCATATGCTCGTAATTGACGTGATTTTTTGCGCAACACGTATGGGGATATCGTTCTTGAATATTAGGAGGATGCGTCCAGCTACGGATAACGGAATGAAGACATGTCCGTTACTAATGAAATTGTATATCTGTTGACATGGCAAATAATTTTGGGCCTGGGCTTAGAACAAAAGCCCAGTAATTCCTCGAGTCACACTCCGAGCCGGCCCAAGATATAGTCGTCTAGGCCGACTCACGACGAAGTCGATTAGGTCGACCCATGACGAAGTTGACTAGGTCGACTTATGAACGGAGTCGACTAAGTCGACTTATGAACGGAGTCGACTAGGTCGACTCACGACGAAGGAATATGGTAATCAAAGTCAACCAAGATGACTCAACAGTAGCTAAGTCTACTAGTAGGGTCAAGTCGACGGAATTCTGGATAAGTCGACCAAGTCGGTCGTAGTCCGTACAGATCAGTCAAGTCGACAAGGTTGGAATAAATTTATTCATTTTCAAATCACGTTTGTTAAGGATCGTAACTGATCCTAATGTCCAGAAACGTGATCCCATATATCAAGGAGGTTGTTGAGACACTCCCACGATATTAGGGATCACGATCTATAACGGATCTGCAACATGATCTATCTGTTACGTGTTAAACACGTACAAGTCCTCTATAAATAGTAGAGGAATTTTTCAAGAAAGTACACGACCATACACAGCCAAAAGCTCTGCAGTTTGTTCGTCAACCTTAGGAATTAGATACCTGGACCCGGTTTATAGGTCAACCCTCCTTCCACCGACAGAGTAAGCTCGTAGGGCCTTTGCCGTCAACTCCCCGCCAGCGATACCACCGACGGAGTGAGCTCGTAGGGCCTTCGTCACAGCCTCCCGCCAGCAACCGCCACCGACGGAGCGAGCTTCCAAGGCCTTCGTCACAAGTTCTTCGCCGTCACAGGATTCCATATCGTTGTCACCTTTTCGTTTTTATGGCTGTAAGCCCTTTTTCCTTAATTCGTTAAGATTGTAAGACTAGCATGTTATTTGAATAAAATTGTGCATCTTCTTACTAGCGACCACAATCCAATTCCTGTGAGTCCTTTGCCAAATATTTCCGACGTGATCCGTTCTATACGCGAACACGTTTTTGGCGACCACAGTGGGAAGACATTGACGGTCTCAAATGCCGAGAAATACTCGAAGCCGCGAGCCTCAGAATCCCTTAGATGGGGAAAACCAGGAACTTCCTCCGGGAACGGACTTGGAAGCGCCGGCCCTATGAGGCCAGGCAGTTACAAACCAGTCCGCTTCTGATTCACATGCCCCGTCCGAATTTATTTCGAGACTGGAGTTCCACAAGGAATTGGGGGATGTGCGCCGGGAGTTGACTGATAAGAAGGGTATTCTAATGGATGTCCAAACTCTAATGGGGCGTCTTTCTAGCTCGAGAGACGAGGAAAGAACGAGACCTCATATGAGAGAGGCCCCCTTTAGGGACTCTACGTTCATGGCAGACGCGCGTCGGACTGCTCAAGGGCCACGTAACGTGACTTTTGAGCAATCTGAGATAAGGACGAATGCTCTCTTTGAACCCGGGAATCTGGTTCCCCCTGGTCAACCCTCTTCTTCACGTAATCGACCAACGAATACGTATTGGAACGGGGTAGAGGACTTCCAAGAGGAAACAGATCGGGGGGAGGATTTTATTCCGTCTCGTCGCCTTGGAAAAGAACCAATGGTCGACGCAGTTGGAGATCCCTATGAGCCTGGACCCCGGAGTAGTAATCATCGCGAGGAGCCTTCATTTTATGAAAGGGACCCAACGAGCCAAACAATGGGAGAAAGGCCTCCGAATAGCCCGTTAAGGCCAGCTCGACTCGCAGGACAGGGGCCATTAGGCGGTGTACCCCCAGATTTAAGAGAGGCCATAACTCAGGTTATAGAGCAAGTCGTCCCCGGAATAGCTCGGCGAGATGACACCTGTTTATATAGGTCTCCTTATCCTGCGTATATTGATAGGGATTTCCCTTTACCTAGAGGTTATAGGGTGCCCGACTTCACTCGCTTCTCGGGCGAAGATGAAATGACTCCACTTGAGCATATTGCTCGCTTCACTCATCAACTTGGAGAGGCGGCCGGGAATGACTTTTGGAAACTAAAGCTCTTCCCGAACTCATTAACCGGGGATGCCTTTACTTGGTATGCAAGTTTGCCGCCGGGGTCAGTAGCTTCGTGGACTCAGATGCAGTCCATGTTTGTTAAAACCTTTGCTCGACTCGATACCCCCATGTCGATGTTTGAGGTTATGCGCCTCAGGCAGGCTAATGGAGAACACCCGGGACAGTTTTTAATGAAACTGAGGAAGGTCTTATTACGGTGTAGGCCTCCCATACCGGAGAAAGACCAGTTGCTCCTCGCATTAAATGCGCTGTCCATTCCTTTCCGGAAAAAGCTACAAGGGGAGCGCTTTGCCGATCTATATGATTTGGCAAGGAGAGCCACTGAGTACTATCAGCTCCTAACAGAAGAGGCCCAGCTGACTCGAGCCTACCAAGTCGATACTTATGAAGTCGACGTGGCTTAATTTGTTAAGGGAGAGTCGACTATATGTGACCCCTTGACTAGGAAAAATTCTAAAGCTAAAGCCTCCCAGAAAAATGCCGAGGAAAGGAAATACTCCTTCGACACAGATAAAGTCAATGCCATTTTCGACTGGCTTTATCAAAAGAAAAGGATCAGGCTTAAGCCTGGTCATCGAGTCCCTCAGACAGAAAGGGAAAAAAGTAGGAATTATTGCAAGTGGCATGGGTCCTTCACCCATACTACCAAGGACTGCCTGTCCTTTAGGAATATAATTCAGGATTTAATAGAGTCTAAAGAGCTCTGTTTTCCTGAAGTCGATGAAGTGGCCATGGTGGATGATAATCCATTTGGCGACGAAGTCGCCATTCATACATTTGATATATTTGACACTGAGGTCAACCTTGTAGAGGTCATTAACGACTCTGCTATACCCTCGCAGGATTCGCAAACAACTGGCAAGACCTTGGTGGCTAATGCCCTGATGAAGCGACTGGCTGAGCGTGGGATTGTCATCCTGCCAAAGGGAAGGGACAAGTGGCTATGCCACTGGCACCTGAACGACACTCACACAACGGACCAATGCCACACATTTAAGAAGTACCTGTTGGACAGTAAGGTAGAAGACTGGTATGACCTGACCCATTTCGAGGAAGCAGCAATGTCGCTGACTGCCCCCCGAGGGCCTTCTCACGTCCTCAAAAGTCCTCCTAGTGTGGATCGCCGACTGGCTTCGCGAGGAGGAAGAGGAGGTTCCCAGGGGCGTGGGGGGAATGGAGAGGCAGTCGCCCGGGGTACGGAACGTCCGGCACGGCGACTTGAGTTTACGAACTCGTCTGGCCAAAGAGTCGTCAAGCAGGGGTACACTAGGACTACCCCTGTCAAGGAGATAAGACCTGTGGAAGAGTATAAGGGAGTAGACCGACCCCAACAGGTTGCAAGTCGCAGGCCTCGATATGGTCACAGACGGTCGACCCCTAGGAATTGCGGAGAGGACCTCCTATCGCCCAATTCTTGGACGAGAAGCTACTGTGCCAGAAATGCAAGTTGATCGCCCATAATCGGATACTTATTACCCAGCTCTGCACAGCATGCTGCGTCAACTATTTCTTGCGGCTGGTCGACTTGTCCGCAAAAGGAGAGATGCTGGTGAAAGCGGTCCGCCCCGAGCGTACAGGTAATTCAAATCCTAGTAAACCTTCCTCGAATAGACCAGAAAGTACTCCAGTGCAGGTGGGATATGACCCAGTCAACGGCAGGTTCGTGGAGGTAAGCCGACTCCCTTTTGGTTCTAAGAAACCAAAATTCGCCAGAGCCCGTAACCCTTCGTCTCAATGGCAGAAGGTAGAAAGGAAGGTTGCGCCCCCTTTAAGGGCTCAGAAGAGAAAGGAAAGGCGTCTAAGTCATGCCCAAAAAAGGCCTAGGATGACCCCTGCGATGCCACCCTCGGAAGGGAACCAAGCCACAGAGAAACAAGTCGCGGAGCCTGAACGGGTCGAGTCTACTGACTACTTAGAAAACCTGGGCTTAAGCTTCGACTACACTCCTCTACGAGGAGATAGGCCCTGCGACTTCAACGCAGAACAAGGGCCCCTTGTGAGCTGTAACGCTCTCACCTTCCCTGCGGAGTTCGCCTGCAACGGCAAGTCAGAGGCGCCGAAAGGTAAAACCCTGGACACTAAGGTCACTTCTTTTCCATCTGGCTTCCCTCTACACTGGCTGAGGAAACCATCGGATCGCATGAAACAGCACATGCACTCGTTATACATCGCAGCCACCTTTGACGGTGTTTTGGTGGGTCGAGTCTTAATAGACAACGGCGCCACCGTCAATGTTCTCCCACTCACCAAGTTTAGACTACTTGGGTACAAGCCTAGTGAGTTGGTGCGAACCGACGTGGCTGTAAGCGGCTTTAATGGGAGGAAGTCCGAATGCCTGGGGATATGCTCTGTGCATTTAGGCGTTGGAAGACACGAGCAGAAAACTGCTTTCTTCGTAATTGACATAGCCCCTTCGTTTAATGCACTTTTGGGACGCGATTGGCTTCATAAAGCCGCCGCGATCCCATCGACTTTGCATAGGGAGTTAATTTTATGGCTTGACTCTGAAATAGAGACTATTAGGGCGGATGAATAATCTTGTTGTGACAAGGGCATTTTACATGCAGAAACATGCAAGACGATCAAGGACCTCACCCTGGATCAACGCTACAAGCTAGGAGACCCCACTGTCGGACCCTTAGGTGAACCCTCCGGGAAGTTCGACTTTATTGTGAGCTACGGCACCTCTCACCCCAAGCCTGATGAGGGACCAATCGTGCCAACAGGATGGGGGCCCGACTTCACGGACAAGGACATGGATGAGGTCCTGCAGGAAGTAGTCCCGACCAAGGATGGAGGCGAGACGGACAACAGTCCTAATGGCGACAAGAGGGAAGCGCCTAAGAGCCAGGAAAGTGCTGCGACGGAGTTGGAGCCCGATAGACTCCTGCACGAAGGGATGTATGGACAGTGACGAAGGAAGAGGCTATGCAGTTGCTGATATCCTCCAACGACTTCAGGAGTATGTTAGCGAGTCTGGGAAATTAGGTTGCCAAATAAGCAATGTAAATGCTGAGGCTAGTTTATCTAATTCTATTGATACCGACTTAGGCGGTGTCCAGGGTCGCGAGTCACTTATGATGCCATGTGACCCGCTTGTAGGTATCAATTTAGGCAAGGAATCTAGCCCTCGGATCGTTTTCGTTAGTTCTTCAATGAATAAAGTGCTTTTCAATTCTATTAAGACCACTCTTGAAGAATTCAAAGACTGTTTCGCCTGGGACTATACTGAAATGCCTGGCCTAGATCGTCGACTTGTAGAACATAAGTTGCCAATCAAAGCAGGATTTAAACCAGTCCAACAGGCACCAAGGAGAACGACTCATGAAGTTACTCAGGCAGTATTCGAAGAAGTCAAGAAGCTCTTTAAAGCTGGGTATATAAGAACATCGAGGTACACCGAGTGGATATCCAGCATAGTCCCTGTCATCAAAAAGAATGGCAAGATTAGAGTCTGCATCGACTTCAGAGACCTAAATCGTGCAACTCCAAAGGATGAATATCCCATGCCCATTGCAGATGACTTAGTCGATAAAACTGCAGGGCACCAAATTATGTCATTCATGGATGGTTTCTCAGTATACAATCAAATTTTCCTGGCTGAGGAAGATATCCATAAAACCGCGTTCAGATGCCCCTTAGGTATTTTCGAGTGGGTAGTCATGCCGTTCGGACTCAAAAACGCTGGTGCAACCTACCAACGAGCTATGAACGCCATTTTTGAGGCTTCGATTGCCAAAACAGAGTGAGCTCGTAGGGCCTTTGCCGTCAACCCCCCGCCAGCGACACCACCGACGGAGTGAGCTCGTAGGGCCTTCGTCACAGCCTCCCGCCAGCAACCGCCACCGACGGAGCAAGCTTCCAAAGCCTTCGTCACAAGTTCTTCGCCGTCACAGGATTCCATATCGTTGTCACCTTTTCGTTTTTATGGCTGTAAGCCCTTTTTCCTTAATTCGTTAAGATTGTAAGACTAGCATGTTATTTGAATAAAATTGTGCATCTTCTTACTAGCGACCACAATCCAATTCCTGTGAGTCCTTTGCCAAATATTTCCGACGTGATCCGTTCTATACGCGAACAATATCTCATTTTTTTTTGTAATGTATGCTTATGTGATAAATTCTCTTATAATGGAAAAGCTGTTATGCCTCCCATGTGAGATATAGTTTTATTTTACAAAACTCATAAAAGTTTTGACAAATTAGTTTTTTTTGTCACTCTCTCTATTGCCAACGCCATTTTAAAATTGAATTACGTTGGGTTTATATGCTGGACTTGAGGTGGGCCGACCCAGAATTTTCCATACGATATTTGTGTTAGTTTAGTTTCTCCAGATTTTTGGACATCTATTATTACCATAAATCACGCTCATAAAAGTTCAAATGACGGAGACTTTGGAAAAGTAGACCAGCGAAAATTACTTTCGAGTCAAATTCCGACAAACTTTTGATGACTTGTAACTGACTTTGACTTTTCACGGCCTTCAAGATATCACTTCCGGGCTAAACTTTTTCTGTAATCACAATCTCACCCTTCTTTTTTCGTAGGTTCATATGATGGACGTGACTTGTTGAGCAATGTGGATCTACGTTTTCCAATATCAGAAGGATGCGTTCATAAGCGTGTTTGATATCACATAATTATGGATAACCAAATGAAGGCGCGTCCCTTACTTATATATGGATACGCCAATTAAAATGCTTTCATGAGAAAGAAAATGCGTTATTAAGTCTTTTAGTTTGAGTTTTTTTCATGTTGGGTTTATACCAAACCAATGTGATATTACTACCCAAAAACACCATATGGAATATATTTTATTACACACAACTCTTAAAAGTTTGAAGGACCATTTTTTTTTTGAAATTTCTCTTAAAACACCCGGTTTCGTAATATCGATGGCACTTGTTCCTTCTTGGATAAAGTGAGTAGGACGAACACTTCATAAAGCCATTTTGTCTCTGTTAAAAGAATTGTCGTTTTTGCCGATAAATGTAAACAAGATATGTTCTCTTACTATTGAACAAGAAGCCATAACCAAGTCATATAATTTAGGCCTCTGTCTGTTCAAGATTATATCAATATTTTAAATATAATTATATTTTTAATTTGTAATATAAATATTATTTTTTTATTAATTTTTCTAAATAGTAGATTATGCATAATCCTTTATATAAATGAGCGTGAGTTAGGGGTTACTTTTTGCTGGGGGGAAAATGTTTGAGAAGCAGACAGCCACGACTGACTTGGACTCTAATGAGATTACTTATTATTTTAACTCATGATTTCCTTAATCTTGTCGGTGGTTATGAAAACATTGCCCTTTTTCCATATCCTCCTCTGCATCCCTTCCATGATAAATTATAGGGGTTGGTGACTGATGATTGCCCATCAATGCCACCGCCGCTTCGACTGTCGTGGCCTTTACGGTCGACAATCGAAGTAGTATGTGGACTGGGCTATGCCACGGGTGGGTATCATTTCGTTGAGTTGGGGTTGTGGGCTACTTCGGGTGGGCCGACATGATATCTACTTACGTAAAAACAAACACTTTGGGAATATGCGGCCACGAACAACATTGGATTTGGATTTTGAGTTTGGATCGTGACTGGTGTACTTTTACAACGAACGTCAAACAAATGACTTTAATGAACGTATACTGGACCTTACAACAACAATACATGATAAGCTAATGCCGTTGGAGATTGAACGAGCAAGTAAATACTGGGATGATGTACTTTTGGAGATACATAAAACGAAGGTTTAGATAGATGGGGTATTAGACTCATATCAAGCGCCGTCAGTTTTCACCGGTTTCATGTAAATGATATCTACTTTATAATCACTTATGTTAAGCAATCAATGTAAATCAATTTATGGCGGGATCCAATTGTGAAGTAATTTTACGTTATAATTCGTTGCAATCTGCCTGCGGCCACGCGGATGTCCATCCTTTCTTCCAGCGACTTGCTACAACATGTAACTCCGATCTCAAACACAGACACGTCACACTCGTGATGCAGATACTCCACAACACAAGCTATGTCCACAGCAATACTCAGGCTATGCCTCAAGCTTAACTTCCGGCACACTCCCTCGAATATAACTTCAGGATGCAGCCAATCTTCCAGGCATCCCTTTACCATGTGCTCATACACAAGCGTCTTAAAAATCATTACCTCGGAAGTCAATGATGTAATAAAAATTAATCCAATCCAGGATCACCGCAATTGAATTTAGGACACGAAAAAGTGCGGAAACATACCTATGATTAACGTACCTCCATAAAACCTGATTATTAGGCCTTTAAACTCCGTCATTATCTCGATCCCAATTGTCGGATCATTACCTGAAGAGATCTACGAAAAGCAACACGAGGACGGTGATCAGGGTCTTCCTCTCCCTGACTTGTCGACGGCCGATGGAGCACCTCTATTAGGGTTACGGCAAGTGGGAGAGGGGACCTAGCACCTGTTAAAATAAAGTGAGACGGGCCCTTCCATCACGGGCTTACGTCAACAAATTGGGCCTACACCGAATGCCGTCCAGCCCACATCAATCACTAACTGAGATGTCGCAAAAGCTCGAATAAGAGATCACCTAAATGAACGAGCTATCATGCATTGTCTCGTATATCGTAATACAGCCCATTTTATAAAAACTAAAATCGAAAATTGATTATAGCCCAATAAGAATTTTATAAAAAATAAAAATAAAATAATAAAGGTTAAAATAAAATTCTAACATTCTCCCACTTGGGCTATGATCAATTACAATGCTTTAAAATAAACATTTTACTTTTGAAAATGACTCTCAGGCTGTATACAACAATGGCCATAACAAAACACAATATACGAGACAACATCTCAAAAACAACCCCGACCATCAATTCTACTAACACTGAACCATAGCCGTTGTCACACCATTTAACGGTGTTGAACAACCATGATCACAAGCACCAGCAACACTAACGTAAATAGGTCAATGTGGTGGTGCAGTCGAAAATAACATCCCCGAATGTGATCTAAATGATGTTATTTTCGGCCGGTTCTCATCTTTCTGTAACCTTATACCCATAATGAGCCAGAAAGACAGTAGAGCAGAACCGCTCTGTAATATGTCTCATAAACCTTCATGCGCGCAAACTATATAGTGCTTTATAAGAGACAAACTATATTGACAAAACCGTCATACTCAAGACCAAGCACCAAATCTCAAGATTTTCTTTAATAATCAAGTAACTATGTAACCTTTGCATTTCTCTGAAGTTGGAGTGCACAATCCGTAACCTTTATACTTCAGAGAAATCAGAGTACTCATCTGTAATCTTAATTCTTTAGAGAAGCCAGATGCAATCAACTCCATCCGTAACCTTAATGTTTCATTAAGTCAAAGAAAACCCTCTCGGTAAACCTGAATACTTAATGAAATCGGAGTAGTCATCCGTAAGCCGGATGCAACCAAATATATCTGTCACTTTTATATTGCAACAAGGTCAAAGAATACCCTCTGTAACCTGTATACCTCGGTGAAACCAGGGTAATCATCCGTAAACTTTACGCCTCAAAGAAGCCGGATGTGAATCGAGCAATATTGCTCTACATGTCTCAAAACATAAATCTCTCAAGAAAACTTTTATGATGTCATACGAGACATACAAACTTGACATAATCGTCATGTTCAAGATAGACGCCAGATCTTAAGGCTTTTAACAATGTGCACATAATAAACCAGACAATCAACGATCACCAAATCTGATATTCCACATGTACAAAGCATGTGCCAAATACAACAACCAAATAATCATGTCTATCAAATAAGACATGGATATAAGGCTCCCACTAATTAAGCAAATCAAAATTCATGCCACATATAATAACAATAAGGGCTCGCTAGGCCCCACGTGGTATTCCTCTTGGATATAATTCAATCAATATTGTACCCACAACACAACAAGTAATATGAGTGTTTTTATCATCTACTGCGTCATTTTGAAACAACACCACTCAATTAGCAAGGGTGGTGAATGTAAGAAACCTCAACATCCAACATGACAACTCAATATAACTTTATGTTGGACAATGCTCTAATGAGCCTTAACAAGAACTTCAACTAATGAAAGCAATCAAATGATTAAGTTGAGGAGCTCCCACTGATCTAACATATCATCAAGAATTCAAGAACTCCCACAATTTTATTAGAACATAATATTTAAAGTTCTTAATACTATCATCAAGCACTCAATCAATTTTGTGCTAATCAATCATCACTTAACTCGACAATGATATAATCATAAATCAAGTGTCATGCCACTAGCATAACACACGTCACATAAATGACTCCACGGATCTCAACAAGCGAGTCGCATGGACGACTAAACACCTGTATCATTTTGTGAAATCTCCCATACCGGGATGCTTATCAAACCTTCCCTCCCAACTTGACAATCGAGTTGAATACTAGAAAAATAAATCATGTAAACCCATAATTAATGTAATATATTATCACACAAGCAGATTTCACGGATCTCAATGATCGAGTCGCTTTGGCAACCAAGCGCCCTTATCATCATGTGAAATCTTCCAATTTCAGGATGCTCGTAAAACTTTGTTTATCCCACAAGCAAACAAAATGAAATACTCAAGAAATTCACATTGATACGTAAGTGCACATTGAGATTTACCCTCTTACACAAGTCAATTTAAGACCTCTAAATTTATACATGAACCAGTGAGCAACTGATAGTATAATGACTATCAAATAGAGACCAACCCAATTATCTCCACAGAAATACTCGAAATGCGCCAAATGTAAGAACCAAACACCTTTGGGCAGAAAGGTCCCTACACCAGTACACCCAAGTATCTAAACGTACCCTCAACAAGATTTAGAATATTTCATATGTCACTCTAACTGAGCCACTTTGGCAGCCAAACACTCAAAGCACAAATATGAGACTTCTCACTTGTTGAGAACACGTGCGATTGTAAGAAATTTTCAGCTGTCACTCTGACTGAGCCACTTTGGCAGCCAAACAATCAGAGCACAAATCTAAAGTAGCTCACCCGGATGCACGTGCCCATGAAGCACCTCGCCTGTCACTGCAAACGAGTCACTTTGGCAGCCAAACGCTTACAGCTCAAATACGAAGTCACTCCAATTGCTTACATAATTATGCATACAACTATCTTATGTATGTCAACTTAGACCAACGAGTCAAATAGTGGTTCATAAAAGCCTCAAATCGAATAACAACTATAGTTGATAAATTTATTTACTCTCTAGGTATTATATATCTTTCAAATACTTTTGGTGTATTCACACACTTTCTACGAGAGTAATGTTTTAAAGTACATCGAAAGAATAACTACGTCTTGACTCTATTAAATAATAGGTTTTGTCCTAAAAGCTCAAGGCAATTTTAGGGATAAAATATAATTATAGGGACAAAGGTGTCTCGTTTAACCTATCATTTCACAGCCGACACAGTAGACCTCACATTATAATGATTAAGTCAATCCCAATGAATGTCTCGGCCTATGTTATCTTCGATAACCAAAATTTCATAATTGTCCTACACTTAGAAATGGAAGTCAAAATTTCATTTCATATCATATGATTTTAAAATCAAAATCCTGTTTAGCAGGTAAACACTGATGCAGAAAAACTAGTGATGCTGGAAGATTATGAGTGCCAATCAGCCATGTACTCAAAGCATGGAAGGTTCTCGCTTAAAAGTTTATTTAAGAAAAAATAGTTCAAATTCAATGAAGCGTTTGTTACTTAGATGTTTATCTTGTTTAATAAAACAACTAAGCCCAAAGAACCTAAAATCACAACTAGTAACACTCCCCTCTTCAGAGTCATAGTGCCACCTAGTTTCACTTGATATTCATCATATTAATACTTCTACAAGGTGTCAGGACCACCGTAGTGCATCCCCACCCACTCATCCGGGAGCGTCCAGAAAATTGGAGTAGGTAACAACCACGGGTGGCATTACCTCCCCACACTCCTCCGACATCTTAGCCGAGTACGCATTACAGTGCCAGTGGGTCCAAGCCCCACCTCATGCGAAAACAATCGAACAAAACGCACAAGGAATCACAAGAATCAACATCCGTAACAACAACAATATTTTGGAGACCACCTTAAGGCACACTCACTGTACACATTCCATCACACCAACATAACAACCTGAGAATGCCAATTAAATTGTCCCTGACGTTTACAAGATAGATCAAGATTCATTTGCAGCAGTCGCATTTTAATCAACATTTCAGCACTTACCCGATACACCAGTTCACCATATCCCACAAGGAGATGCATATTAAATTCCCTTGGACGTCACCAAGCAAACCAAGTCTAGCCACAGCAGCAGGAAGAGTTACCAAATAATCTCAGAGAAAATCGATTCTCAATCGAACTGTAGCACAGCTTTCCAATGGAAACACACGGTAACTCAACCCCCAAATCACATCGGAGGAATAAGCAGATTGCCATAAAGAAGTAAAAGTGAAACCTCCAAGTTAGCTGACCACAGCCCAACCGTAGTGGTGAATAAATCAATTAGCCACAGAAGCAATTTAACGTTGCCAATTCAACCAACCGCTGACGACGAACAACATCAACACGTGACAACATCACTAACACACAGAAAGTAGGGTGGTACGTTTCTAGTCCTAATTCATCCTAAGGATAGGGCTCACAGCCTCCGATGATGACAGGACACTCGCACAACTAATCGGAGCCACACCTTAGAGAACAGAGCAAGAGAGAGAGAAGGCGGACGTACATACACCAACTCGACCTAATCAGACGCAACCGTACTACGGACAAGACCCACACGTGCGGAGACAACGAGACATTTGCACGACTCGACGGAAACAGACCCAAAGCAACAAGGTAGGTGGGGTGGAATGTACAACAACTAGACGGGGACAAAAGCAAGAAAGAAAACATAGAAGTGGGAAAAAAAAAATTCCATTCGACCAATTACAAACGGCACCTTGTTGCTAAAATTCCATTCAATTAGTCCTAGAGGGCAACTCAATCATTTTATCATCACGTTCTAATTCATGAGCAGAGGAGACAACCACTCTAATAGATGGCCGAATCTATTCGACAAACTACCAATGGTTTTCCGGCAGCAAAGCTGCCCCCGTTATCAATCCCATCATTCTGGACATGGAAATTTCAAGAACAAAAGGGGATACATCACTTTGCAAGCTCCTGGACAAAGATGAACCCAGGCATGCGGGGTTGCCTATTGGATGCTTTGACTAGGTTCCTTAACAACCAGAGTGGCGCAATTCCCGTAAGGAAATGCCATCCTCTTTTTGGGGAAGGTCTGATGCTTCCCCAACTTTGCACAAGATACAATCTTTCCAAAATCGACAGACAGAACAACCTTTTGTACGGGCTACCGTAAATTTTCCAGTGCCAAACCCATCCACAGCACCAAAACGCAGGGGACCGGCAAACCCATAGATGATTCCCAATAACAAACAGTAACGGGGACTTCATGGCTCAACAAGGGCAGGGACGACGGAGAACACGGGAAAGTGAGGGCAATACGAGCAACGATTTAAGGGCCAACCACCACATAAGCAGACAAGGAGAAATAGTACGAGACATATAGGATCATAAGTGAATCCTAGCGGCGACTCATTAGAGTCATCAAACAAATCATACTATGTTCGATTCCTAAATCGATTTACGGTTGCTCTGATACCATATGTAAGAAAAATCAATCAAATCCAGGATCACTGCAATCGAATTTAGGATACAAAAAAGTGCGGAAACATACCTATGATTAACGTACCTCCATAAAATCAGATTACTAAACCTTTAAACTCCGTCATCATCTCGATCCCAGTTGTCGGATCATTGCCTGAAGAGATCTGCGAAAAACAATACGAGGATGGTGATCAGGGTCTTCCTCTCCCTAACTTGCCGACGGCCGATGGAGCACCACTATTAGGGTTAGGGCAAGTGGGAGAGGGGACCTAGCACCTATTAACATAAGGTGAGACGGGCCCTTCCATCACAGGCTTACGTCAACACACTGGGCCTACACCGAATGCCGTCCAGCCCACATCAATCACAAACTGAGATGCCACAGAAGCTCAAATAAGAGATCACCTAAATGAACGAGCTATCATGCATTGTCTCGTATATCGTAATACAGCCCATTTTATAAAAACTAAAATCGAAAATTGATTATAGCCCAATAAGAATTATCTAAAAAATAAAAATAAAATAATAAAGGTTAAAATAAAATTCTAACAATAGTAGAAATTTTAGCGAGAAATCATTACCGGACATACTTTTGTACATTTTTACGGATCCATTAGCAGAATTTAGTAAAAGCATATACATTAGTACTAAACTTTTAGTAAGACCACGGTCTCATTCTTAAGCTTTTACTAATCAATGATATTGTTTAGTACTCTATTATTAAAAAATTAGTAATAAAAGCGGCATCGCCCCGTGAGTGAGATGGTAGCCGCTTCCTTCCTCTCTTCTTGAAAGTTTTTATTTTTTTCTCGTAGAAATAGAGAATCTAAAAGCAAAGGAGGAACCCAAAACTGCCTTTGCCTCTGCATCACAAGAGTCCACTTTGCTTCTAGTTATTCAATGACTTTTTCTAAGTAGAACTGACTTTGGAGTCAAAAGAAGATTCCCGTGAAAAATACTTCCCTTTTGATTCTCACTATTTTCCATCTTATTTATAGTGGGCTTCATAGTGACTTTGATTTCTGGCACTGGGCAAAAATTAATACGAGATGAATATTTGTTTTAAGTTTAAATTAATAATTTCTATAATATATGGGTGGGGTGGGACCTAAAAAAATATAATATAAGTTTGTTGTAATGAATCAGATTTTTCTTCTATAAAAAAATATATATTACTTTGAACTAAATATCCTCCATCCTCACAAATCGGGGTGGGTTTGGTAGAGTAAAGGAAACAGAGGCCTATGCGTATGGAATTATTGGAATTAATCAGGCCAACTGGCCAATACCCGTAAAACAGAAATAAACGTTTTTTAGCATATGGTATTTTTTAATGTCTTGTATAAGAATTAGTAATTAAAGATTCCCAATCAAAAAGATGGTTGAACAAATTGGGAAAATCTTAACGAGATTTTGGTGTCTGATCTTCTTTAATACCTCACACTCTGCCATGAAACTTTTCGAAGCTGTTCGAGTTCGAAGGTCGGGAACCTTAATGGCTACCACATTATCGGAATTACTAAGGATCCCCTGAAACACAGAACCAAAACTACCGGCACCGATCAAGTTGTCTTGATTGAGCCCACCGGTAACCCCGACTATATCCTCATACGAAATTATTTTGTGATAAGCCTAGATATTGAGGTCCGTTCAGAGGAACAGATTATTCGCAATGTATGAGGACACCAAGCTGGTGCATCCGCCGAGAGTGTCTGGGACTCGTCCCGATAGTCTGTTCCCGTGCATGTATAATATTGCTAGGTTCTTTAGATGTATATTTTGTCAAAAAAAAACATTAAAATTTGGCCTTCAAAATCGCCCTCCAGTTTTTTTGTGCTCGTCACCATCCGTATGATTTATCAACATATCCTTGGGCAAAGGCCTTATGAATCATATTGACGGTTGATATGCGGGACAAGGAAAAGTTTTCGTAGGCCATTGCACATACATATTGAATATAATTGGTCAAGCTCATGTCGTAGATCAGTCCTGGTTCTGCAGCCGCCCTGGGGTCGACGATCCCCCCACCCATGTCAAATGGATCAGTGCGCTTCTGCGGAGATGCGCCAGCAAGTAGAGGAAAGGGCAACTGTCTGTACGGACACCATGGCTGCCGATCCGAAAGGTCCCTGACCATGAAGCTTTGCCCAAGCTGGACGCCCATCGGCAAATCCATCACTCCCAGGGTAGCTTTTTTCTCTTCTAGGGGGCAGAACTATGTTGCCCCAGCAATCCTTAAGGTGAGACCTGCCCCCCCTCAATCAAACACGCATTACAGAACATTATTTCATTTTTCATTTGAATCAATCTTCCTGCTGCACAGCCGGACATCACGGCTCCAGGAGTGAACATTTTAGCTGCAGTTCCTTCTATTTATGACAAAGCTGACAACGGGTATGCTATATTATCGGGGACATCAATGTCCACCCCGCATGTAACAGGGATCGTTGCTATCCTCAAGTCCCTGCATCCAGATTGGTCCCCAGGGGCAATTAGGTCTGCCATGGTCATAACAGGTAATTTGATTGCCTATAGTTGTTATTATCAGAGTTTTACCTTCCAGTAGTCTTCTTGTTGTTCCTATGGATTCAGGGTAATGTCTTTGTTGCGGCAGCCATGGTGTCCGTACAGACAGTTGCCCTTTCCTCTACTTGCTGGCGCATCTCCGCAGAAGCGCACTGATCCATTTGACATGGGTGGGGGGATCGTCGACCCCAGGGCCGCCGCAGAACCCGTCCTGATCTATGACATGAGCTTGACCGATTATATTCATTATGTATGTGCAATGGGCTACGAACACTCTTCCTTGTCCCAAATCATACATGAGGCCCAATGCCCGAGGACAAAGCCAACGATCCTAGACATAAACCTTCCGTCGATCACAATCCCAGGCCTGGAGAATGTCACGACAGTGAGGAGGACGGTCACGAATGTTGGACATCCAAAATTGGTGTACCAGGTCGAGGTCGAGCTGCCACTAGGTACCGCGGTTATGGTAAGGCCTGGTGTCCTGATTTTTGGACCGGGGATCAGCAAGCAGAGCTTCGAGGTAGAAGTGACTGCTACGGCCATGGAGAAGACGTATGCAGGGTACTACTTTGGGAGCATGACGTGGAGAGACGGATTTCATTCGGTCAGGATTCCTATTGCTGTGAGGATGGTGACAAGATCGCTATTTTCTACGCCGCCCTGAAGCATACATACACTAATATTCTCACAATAACAGCCACTTAGGAAACGTTTATACAAGCTGAATATCCTTAAAATAAGTTATTGGAAGTGTGCAGACAATAACATTCTGCAGTGATGTGTTTTGCGAATTCTAATGCCGTATGGATTGGTCCTGGTATTCCGTTTTGGAACTGTCACTGGAGTGATTGCAGAATCTCCACTGGCTGATAAGATTTTGCTTGGGGTATCACCTCAACTTTGTAGGTTGAGTCGAGTTCGTTCCCTTCTGGACAAAGGAACCGAGACCAGCGAGATTAAGCAAAATCTTGTGCTAAGGCCTTCATTGGCTCATGCCAGCTTTTGTTTGACAAACCTTCACGGAGGAGGCACAACATCGACTCAAACTGGCTGATGTTCACAGAGTCTCCAACCAGCAATAGCCTCTTACCTCATAGTTGGCGATCTCAAGAGCCTAACGATACTAGAGGTGAATGACAACAGACTGACTGTCTGGACAAGTCCCGAACACTCTCTGTGGATGCACCGGCTTGGTGTCTTTGGATATTGGGAATAATCTGTTCGAAGGCAAAAATCTCTGTGTTTCTATCTCCTCTGAAAGGACTTCAAAAGCTAGACCTATCCTATAATCACTTCTCTGGTAATCTCAAAATTCTTATGAGATTTCTGGCTCGCATACCTCAATCTATATACTTCAACCATTTCGAGGTAGAAGTTCCAAATAAAGGAATCTTCCAAAAAACCACAGGTATCTCTGTCATGGAAAATTACAAACTTTGGGGCGAGATTCCATCATTGAACTTACCAGCTATTCTACTTCTAAATGGAAGTGGGGAAAAACGACCTCGTTGAAGATCATCATCGCAGTTGCTGGTGGGATTGCTTTCTTGTTTATTCTGCTTTGGTTGCTTGCATGGCATCTTAGCATAAAGAGGGAAAGGAGAAATGTAAAGTCGTTGTCTGGGTTGGTACCCAGAGGCCCTTTTCCACAAGTTTCACATGAGGCTATCAGTGGCCTCAGTCAAAATAACTTGACCGGCGCCGGTGATTTTGGTTACGAGTATTGCCGTGGACAATGCATGTGCAGTGGAGTACTTGCATCACGAGTGTGCGACATAACGGTGATTCACTGCAATTTGAAGCTTAGCAATGTCCTCCTGGATGCGGAGAGGACAGCAAGAGGAGCATTAAAAAAAAGTCAATGGACTTAGTAATTGGTAGGAGGTCCATTGACTTTAGTACTTGGTCTTTCTTGGGGCTTTGTACAATTTTAGTACAAATGTATGGGGTTTGTACTAAAAAAAGTCAAATGGAGTTAGAAAAATGTACCAACAGTAAAATTTTAGTTCTTTACTAATTCAAGATATCTTTTAGGAATGAATTAGTACTTTAGTTTTTCGGTTTTAAAATTAAGGAAGCCTAGGTTCAAGGTTCCGCCGTCCGGAAACTACTCAACTGAAACTTGATGCCCGATAGCCAACACCCGTATATTTTAGAAATTATTAATTTGAAGTCCTCCGGCTGGATTTCGAAATTCTTAGAAGACTTCCAACTCGATTACCTCAACTTATCTTTCAACCATTTCGAGGGAGAAATTCCGAATAAAGGAGTCTTCCCAAATGCCACAAGGGTCTCAATCATGGGAAATTACAAACTCTATGGTGGGATTCCAACATTGAACTTAACAAGCTATCCTACTTCTAAACTGAAGCGTGGAAGAAAAAAACTGTGGTTGAAGATCCTTGTAACTGTTGTCAGTGGGATTGTTGTCCTGTTTGTTCTGCTTTTGTTGCTTGCTTGGCATCATTGCATTAACAGAAAAAGAAGAAGGAACTTGAACTCACAGTTCAGGTTTGTTCCCAAAGACCCTTTTCCACAAATTTCATACGAAGATATAATCAGAGCGACCGAGGGGCTTGATCAAAATAGCTTGATCGGTTCCGGTGGTTTCGGTTCCGTATATAAGGAGATTCTTGGAAATTCGGATAATGTGATAGCCATTAAGGTTCCCGACCTCCGAAATCGAGCAGCTCCTAAGAGTTTTGTGGCAGTGTGTGAGGTACTGAAGAAGGTCAGACACTGAAATCATGTTAAGATTTCTATTGTCTGCTCGACAATCGACTTCCGAGGTAATGATTTTAAGGCGCTTGTGTACGAGTACATGGAAAAAGGAAGCCTGGAAGATTGGCTTTATCCTAAAGTTATATCTGAAGGAGTGCGTCGGAAGTTAAGTTTAAGGCAAATGCTGAGTATTGCCATGGATATTGCTTGTGCTGTGGAGTATCTGCATCACGAGTATGACATAATGGTGATTCACTGAGATTTGAAGGCGAGCAATGTCCTTCTCGATGCAGAGATGACAGTGCACGTCAATGATTTCGGCCTCATGAGAATTCTCTCCGCCAATGATGTTGTTGGGCAAGTAAGCTCGACGGGAGTGAGAGGGACTGTCTCCAAGTGCGTGAATTTTTACGTAAATGTGGTCTTGGGTGTTTCTTAGCTTGTACTCAGTAATATAGGTCGTACATGAAATATTATAGAGTACAGAATGGGAAGTCAAGTGTCAAGGGAAGACGATGTTTACATCTTTCGATTCTTCTGCTGTGTTGAAAACAATGGCCACCGAAGGGATGACTAATCTCAGAAGTACCAGGACTCGAAAGGAGAACTCTAGCCGACCACCAAGAGATAGCTAAGGAAAAGCTTTTGAATAGAAGGAAATCTCCAATTAGATTTATTGATTGGATTGTTACAAGTGGGGGTCGCTATTTATAGGTGAATCGATGGCCCCACGTAATTCTAATCTGCCACAAATAATTCACCGACTTATTAACTACGTGTGCTAATTGAAAACTATAACCAAAATATCTAGATTTTACCTTTGCTTTGAATTATCTAGAACATTGGCGAGATGTTGATTTCAACATGCTGTGGAGATGTTTACGGGAAAGAGGCCGACTGACGACGTGCTCTAGGATGCTTGGAACATCCGAAGCCACTGTGAGGCCGCGTTGCCGGAAAGAATGGGAGAAATAGAAGACCCTTGTCTGTTTTTAAATGAGTTTGGATCTGGCAGCGAATCTGGCTCTTCAAATCTCTGCAATAAGAAAATTATCGGATCCCGTTGGTACATCAACGGACTCCTTGCAGAGTTCGGCCCACCTTCAAACACATCGGAGTTCTTTTCCCCTAGAGACTCTGTAGGACACGGGACACATACCGCGAGCCCAGCAGCAGGTTCGGTGGTGAGCAATGTGACCTTTGAAGGAGTCGGCACAGGAAATGCACGTGGAGGTGCCACACTGGCTAGACTAGCCATCTACAAGGTCTGCTGGAAGATGTTCGGTGGAGGAGTATGCCCAACCGTTGACGTCCCGAAGGCCTTTGACAACGCGATCCACGACGAAGTCCATGTCTTATCGTTATCACTTGGGCCAGGGCAAGACATAATTGAAACTGAGGAATTAGACAGAATTGCAGTCAGTTCCTTGCATGCCGTCATGGAGGCAATAACTGTTGTCTGTGCCGCAGGGAACTCTGAACCGTCCCCTCAGTCTGTTACGAACACGGCCCCCTGGATCATCATGGTTGCTGCACTCCAGTCACCCATTACTGTCCATCCCGCATGTAGCAGCAGGGATCGTCGCTATCCTCAAGTCCCTGCATCCAGATTGGTACCCAGGGGCAATTAGGTCAGCCATGGTCGCAACAGGTAATTTGATTGCCTATAGTTGTTTTTGTCAGCCTGGTTGTTCCTATGGATTCAGGGTAATGTCTTTGTTGCGGCAGCCATGGTGTCCGTACAGACAGTGCCGTATGTAGTGTAGGATGCGGGCGCCGATCTCATAGTCCAATTGGATGAAGGGGAAGTCATGAAACAATGTGTCCACCTCATCTTCAGGATCCTTGGCAACCTCAGAAAGAAAATGGAATTGCGGATATGACAAGGAACTCAAAAAACTTCAGATATAAAATGGACGATGACTTTTTTTTTATTTACCGATCAGAGGTGGAGTCATTTTCATCTGCCAAGAAGTCTGGCACGAAGGTCAAGCTCTCAAAGCCAATCGACTTTCCAGTGTAAATGGCTTGTCCCTTCAAACGATTGAATTGTGTCAGCTTTACACAATTCATGTAAGGAATATTAAAACAAGGCTATCTGACTTACCCAAACAGTTTCATTGTTTCCCAGAGTAATTGGTGCCTGGAATGCTCTGTCCATAGTACCTGTGGCAACTGTGATGATCCAGGGGGCCGTGTTCGTAACGGACTGAGGGAATGGTCCGGAGTTCCCTGCGGCGCAGACAACAGTAATTCCCTCCATGACGGCATGCAAGGAACCGACTGCAATTCCGTCGAATTCCTCAGTTTCAAGTATGTCTTGCCCTGGCCCAAGTGATAACGATAATACATGGACTCCGTCATGGATCGCGTCGTCAAAGGCCTTCAGGACGTCAACGGTTGAGCATACTCCTCCACCGAACATCTTCCAGCAGACCTTGAAAAAGGTATTTATCTTTTTACCCGAAAGAGACAGGCAATTAGACTCGATGCATTTGATATCACATCTAATGAGAGGAATTTCAAGAGGGTCATCGGAAGGTTCGGAGCTCGGAGACCGCAGGCACCCATAGATGCAAAATCGTTACCTCCAAAATCGATGGTCAAGAGGGTCATCAAGCTTTTTCCATGTGTTTATACACATACGCCTTAAAATCATTACCTCCAAAATCGATAGCCCAGTAGACAGTAGAAACTTTAACGAGATTTCAATGTTTGATTTTCTTTAATACCTCACAATATGCCATAAAAAATTTCGAAGCTTCGTGATTTCGGGGGTCGAGAACTTTAATGGTCGATGACTTGGGAGTTTTGAGATTACAAACAAGAATCTATCCCATTAATGTTCATATAACATAGGCCCGTGTTAATGTAAGCCTGTTATCAAGCCAATATAACAAGATTTATAGTGGCTTGGTAAAGAATGTCTAAGTTCACTCTCAAACACTACCCCAATCAGGGTGTAATCGCTACATATTAGAACAGAGGAATACAAGAGGAGAAATGCACACTTATGTTTGAAATGTGACTAAGCACAAACACGTGGTAGTACCGTGATTAACAACGACCTGCACAGTAACACTTTCACTAACTCCAGCTCAGCAACCCGCTGCGTCCATGGCTTTTACTCCGGTAGCTGCCATAAAACTTGAACAAAGACACCTGCTGACTCCCTTGGCTTTCTTTCCGACTAATACTCCACCTACATAAGGCTTCTGGCCCACGACTTCCCTTGCACACCACATGTGTGACTACCAACAAGAAACAAACGTAACAGCTATAGAACGGCCCGCTTGCAGCTCCAAAGGGACGCTCTTGCAAGATGGAATTGGCTCGGTGATTGAACAGGCTCTTTCAAGCTCTTAGACACTGAAGAATCAATACTCTTTTCTAGGCTTTCGGAAAGAACGTGCAAATTCTAAGTGGGTCTTCACTTATGCATTTATGCTTATGTAGAAAGAAGCTTCCCATTACAACCATTTCATATATTGACCAAATTCTGTTTAAGAATGATCACTTATAATTAAGGAAATAAAGCTAAGGATATGTTATCAAAACTAATATAGTGAACTTGACCAACAAGTTGCCTCCAAATGTGAATGTTTGACTTAATATATTATTTATTTCAGTAAGAATTAATATTAGGTAATCTTAAGACAATCGTTCAAAGTCCTATCAAACAATCTCCAATAACGAAATTGTTTCATACATATGCACTCTACTGTAAGTGTTGTATGAACTCCAGTAAGCAGTGTTATACCTTATGCTCACACTTTGTCATTATCAAAACATGATTATATCAACATTTCTTTATATTGGTAAAAGAAAAAAAAGTAGAGACTCGCTAACGTTTCTTCAATTAAAATATTTGAGATAGATTTATGGCAATTGAACCAAAGAAACTCAACAAGAATCTTCGACTAAGTTCTGATCTCATCTTTGTCATCTCATCTACATTGTTGATTGACGTTGCTTATTTGCTTATTTCAAATCAACATGAGCCGACACTTTGAGATGTGTTTATCGACAGGAAAAGAAAATCAATATTTTTGGTAGACTCGAGTATTGAACGAAAGGATTATACTTATTTGAATAACCAAGGGCTAGGAATAGAATATTTATACTAATGAATGCTGCAAGCTTTAACAGAGTATTTACATAAAAATTTTAAGCACACACAATAGAACATATTTTTGTTCTTGAAAAAAAAAAGAAATCAATTGATGATGCAACGACTTTTTGAATGTCTTGAAAAATTCGAGACCATTAGTTTGAAATTACTAACAATTCTTGAGCTCCGATTAACCATGATTTTGAGTTATTCGAGATGATTCTTTCGCATTCCTCTAGATTTCTTAACAAGGGTCATTTTGAAACTTATACCAGGAAAAGATTGCATTTTCTATTTTAATGATGCTTATAATAACTCGAGATAAGATATTGTTAAGGACTAAAGAAGAATGCAGTCGTCATGATGTCGAACCATGTAAATATTGATTGACATCTTGAGTCAAATAGAAGTCCAAAATATGGGGATTTGGAAAACAACTCGAGGGGGACTTTTTATATCGAACATAAATTAATTGATGAAAAAAGGGACTAAACTCGAGATGCAGTGCATTAAATTCCTACAAATAAGGGATTACCTTGGATTCTGAAATATGGTGTAACTCCCAATTTGACATTACGTCTTTGATGATCTAAAGGATGAAATGAACATATAAAAGGATTGAAACAACTCAGGCTCAGACGATCAACTCATAAGTCCAAATTTGACAAAGTTGGTTAATTTCCTGTGCCCTCTTTTTCAGCGTCCTGAAAATGTCCAGGGCCTGAATTGCCTTGCTCTAGCCACTGCTTACCGTCTGTCTTTAAAAGGAAGTCTTTAGTAAAGGAGTTTGCTGTAGCCATCCATCACATCACGCTTGCCAGAGCATCACACCATTCTTCTTTTCATCGTTTTTTGATTGTTCTCATCATGGTTGTAAGTATGTTGCTCAATATGTAAGACTATTTGTCATACAAGTATTTCGTTTGTTTCCATCGTATTTTTGTTTATTCCTTTATGCGTCCACAAAACCACAAAAAAAACCTCCCGTGTGCACAATTCGATATGTGTTGCGTAAAGTACGGCAATGCGTTTTTTGGCGACCATAGTGGGAGACGAAAAATCGTGAAATGTAAAAATCAGAATGGCGAAAATCCACAAATTGTTTGGAGTAGTGACATGTTTGGAGTTTGATAACGAGATGGAAGAGATGAGGCGTATTTGGAGTGATTGCAAAAAGTTAATTATACTCCATCACATAGGGATCATGAAAGTGACGTTGGTAGGAAATCTTCGTGGAAGAGTCATATCCGCCATATACTCCGTCACATAGGCGTCATGAAATAGAGAGTTTTTATGTGAAACCACAAGTTAATTGAAATGAGATGTAGAAAGTAACTCAAAATGTGGGAGTCGAGAGATTCTTGACAAGTGATCAAGTCATAATGAGTTATGTTTTCGAGATACACTTGAGAACCGTGTAAGTATTTCGTTGGAATATCCATGAAGCCCAAACAACCGAGTGATATTCGAGGCTGTATCCATAATGAAGACGTGCAAAACTTTTCATTGAAATGTGACGGATTTGGTCCACCGAAATCGATAACAAAAATATTAATTAAGTTGAGAAGAGTGAAGTGGAAGGAGTAAAGAATGGTAAAAGAAAAAGAAATTCAAGAGTGGACTCTCAAGAAGAATATGAACCCACAATCTAAAGGACTGAAGTGGTTTTCAAAAAGAAAATCGACGTGCACACACTCACACAATTGCGGCTAAGCTTTGCATTCTTCGAGATGATGCCTGTCATCACATAATCAATATATATATATATATATATTAGTGTTGTGTATTATATTCAGTCAAAGTTTTTATTTTCCTACATTTAAGAGATTCGTAGTCCAATACTTCATATTATATAAAAATTTACTAAAATAAGCTTTGTTTGTGAACATTAAAAAAATTAACCATAATTTAATAATTAATAAGTTTAACTAAAAGGGCCAACCGGCCCCGACTTGTGGTAGAGATCAAGATTGACCATGATGATAATAACTAGTATTGTTTTAACTTCATTTGAAGTTGCATCAACTGATTAAGACTCGATTCTGGTAGGATACTCGCTATGGCAGATGCGTCTTTTAACAGGAACTGTGTATGACAGTTTTTAAAACCGAAATCTCCTTAAGCAAATCTAAAACTTTTTACCAGTTAGATCAACCATGTTGATGACTTATCATTATACTGGCTTGCTAAGATTTTGACCAACTCCACGTGCAAAACCAGAAGAAGGGTGGGCTTTTGAAAAAGAAAAGCCAGTGAGAATGAAAATCCCAACACGTCTGATGAACTCTGCACAACCCCTAATTATGTGTTCTTAGCAGCAGTAGTCCAGGAATTATGAATTTGACTGACCTATTTCGCAAATTATTTTTCGAACCAAAGTTATTGAGTAAACTAAGCTCGCTCCGATAACCTCTCCACGAAACATAATTAAAATCTTTTATTGTAAGCCAAATACTTACTCATTGCCATCTCCACCACATTCGATTCTAAGGCTAAATATTATTCGGTCCTTCCATTGTATTGAATCTAGTATAAAAAAAAAATAAGGAGATAAGCATCAGTCAAGGGAATCTTATTCTTTGGATTTTCCCCAATTAAATAATGACTGAAGTATCGGGCAATCGTGGGAGTGAGTTCCTCCACTTTGAGTTTCCTTTTTCTCTGTCGCGTTTGCTTTCTACTAGATTTTGTCATACCATGGTGTCACAATTAATATCATCAATGAACGCAAGCACGACTAAACGGACAACAGCGAATCATACAGGCACATGGAAGCTTCTACGAAAATGATTTCTCAAAGCTTTATGCCAAAGGGGAAATAATGCGGTCATCACATGGATGATACTCCCCTTTTAGGGCAATATATGAACCAGTCCAGCATCAATAAGTTATCATACGAGACAAAACATATCAAACCATCTTCACGAGACGGACTTCCTCTTCCATCCATGCCCCCGATGTTCCGCAGGTGTCCTGGCACAGTCAATATAAACCCCTTCCTGAACCGACCGGAAGACTTGAGAGGTATGCATGCATGATCTGCGCTGAAACGAATACTTTTTACTGTACAGGGCCCTATCGGATGAATCCTAAAGAAAGCTTGCTAATTCACCCGTGTGGTTTCATTTTTCATACTTCAGAGGATACGTGGTACCTCGTGCGCTCAGGTGATAACAGAGGTTTGGGAGCGACGTCTTGGAAGCATAAAGAGGAGCCTCACCCTGTCACATTTATGAGATCGCCCGTCACATGGTGGGAAACCATCTGGGTATTCTATCAAGGGGACAACCAGGAGACTGATTGGATAATGATAAAGTATTCCAAGACTTTATCCAGTGTAAGTAACGGGATTCATGCTAAAAACACGTCAACTTTCCAACTCTTGGAGATGTAACTGGGCTCTTTTGTATGCAGGGGATGGTTTCAATATGCAGAATCGGGCAAGCTCCTAGTAATCATGTGGTTCATCCTAATCTCGATGCCTTTTACGATTCGTTCAAAGTCCTTTCATAAGACATTAAGTTTTTGTTTTCTAACAGACTGGCGATCCATCATTTCCATTCGGTGGCTTCCCACAAAATGCGAACAATTGTCCCTTCCTGAGAGGCGTGGACCGGGATGCTTCCCGCATCATCTCCGAAGGTGGACTTCCTGGAGTTAGACGATATCGAAGGACCTCCATTACCACCTGGGTATTAGCGAACCAGTGAATTTGATGCGAAGAACGGCGAGGGTTTATCCGACACGGCATCTCATTACGTTATATCACAAACCGCAATATGAAGTATCTCAACTAGACGTACTTAATTGAATTGTTGGTACTTTGTTTATCACTAAGAAGGGTGTCTAAGTGTTCAAGTTCAATATATCTCATCGTCAACAACAACGCCTCCCCCAAGTTCAAGTTTTGTTTGATCAAGCCCATACGACTTCATCAAGTTATTGAAGTGTTGTTGGATCAAACCCACAAGCCTCGATGACTTCACCAAGCTATATAAGTGTTGCTGAATTAAGCTCATAGCCCCGACGACTTCAACAACATATCCCCAGAATAACGTGCCAAGTGGGTGCCACGTATACTTCCGTCAGCTGATTCGGTTAACGATGGTTAAAATTGATATAATAGCCAAATGTTAGAATGTGTGATGATATTTTGAAAAGTTCAGAATTGATCAGAAAATACTGCCAAACTTCGGTATAGAATTGATAATTTGACCTTTATTTTTTGACCCAAAATATGTATCTCTTCATGGACATTGAATTTATAGCCCATGAGGCTACTTTCAAGGATTTGTCTATTAGGCTTAATATTATAAAAACCGCAAGTATAATAGACAAAATTTTAGTGCCTACAATAATTATATTTTTTTCATCTAAAAAATATGAATAGAAGCTTATGTTTAACAATTTTAGAGGTGAGCATTGGGTGTTTCAAACCCGAATTAAACCAAATACCGAAATTCTAAATTCCAAACTTCTAACTTTTGCCTTTCAAATACGGAACCGAATTTCAAAAATTTTCAATTAGATTGATTATGAGCCCAAAGCCAATTTAAAAATGAAATCCAAGCCCATAACTTTCGAAAGCCCTTAAAAAATCATACGTTGTGGTTCATGAGATATAACCTATCCCCGTAAATATCTTCCCAACAGCATACCAAGCACAACCCACAAACCTATTTACACCAAAAACCAAATTACTCGACCAACATTCAAAGCAAGGGCATAGAAGAACTGAACCCGAAGAGAAGCAATCACGCGGAGGGAGAGGACATAGCGGCGACTTACGGAGAAGAGGCGTTGCAGCTCAGCGGAGTTGGGGGAAGAATGATCCATCTCGAGAAACTCTTGCAAGGACGACGTCAAAAGGTAGTAGCTAACCAGAAGAAAACCTAAGACGGGAATTAAGGGAAGGGGGAGATAAACTGAACCGGAGGTAAGCAAGAAAAGGAGGAGATTTGGCGATTTCTTGGGTCTCAAGCGCGAGAGAAGTGAAGCGTGCTGGGCAAGAAGCTGAGGATGTTTTAAGGGAGGCAAAATGTTTACATAGAGAATTTTGGACCTTCGCAAAGGCCTGACAAAACTGTCACGTCAAAGTCTTGCCTGAGATAAAATCGAGAAGTCCAGGAAGCTTATTCGAGAACAACCAAATGGAGGAGGAGCTTAATCGAGATATTACAGGATCCCACGACAGCATGATCTGCGAGTAGTTTTTCTCTGGCACCACCACACGTCCTTGAGCAATTTCTCCTGGTAACACTACACATCTTTGGAGAGGTTTCTACTACATGAATGTAAGAAGTCTTATCCTAGGTTTAGGAGACAAGAAGGTTTCGAGGTGGAGTCGAAATTGGACAGCCAAGTTGAAGTAAACAGTCTGATGACATGAGGTTGAGATCAGTCAGTTGAGGTGGAGCGGCCTGGAAAACCCTATGAATGGACTCTTGACGATTTCTCATCGGTGGATGGACTCTTGATGATTTCTCATCGGTTTGCCGATTTCTTACTGGGCACCCTGAATCATCAAGCTCACACCTAAAATATATTTTAGATATTTTTTAAAATATATGTATCAATAACAAGCTGTGAGCGAATAAAAAGAAAAAGAACGATAGAATAACAAGATTGAACGGGAATGGAAAATGAAAGAAAGTCGTTACACTCATTTTTCAGATCTCTCATATTTATAGGAATGAGAGTTACATATGATCAAACAAACAACTTTAAAACGAATATCGTCATGTTACGTGAACAGGGAGGGCTCTTGACACATGAATCATTCCGTTGAATTTTGATGATGCTTAAAAAAATATTTTACATATATTTTTAAATACATTCCTCAATGTATCCTTGAAAGGGTGCTAATAACGAGTTGTGCAGTGTCCTCTCTGGTTCGAATCCCACCGTACAAATTCCGATTGGTCTCTTGGGTGATAGCTAATAAAATCAAAGAGTCATCCACCGATTGGGAGCATGTTCCAAATATAATATAACTCCCAAAAAGCAAGTCCACCATGAATCCGCTGATATAAAAAAGAGCTGTGATGCGAAGATAACATAATAGCAAGATCGAATGGGGAAGAGAAAAGGGAAGTGACACATAAACAACAATCTCGGCAATTTTCGGGACTCAAACAAATTATTACCAAAATCTTCCAAAATAAATCATTAAGAAAATGGGAAAAAAATGTTCCCGCGCAAACATTCCTCTCCTCCATCATCAGTCATTTCCTGGCCATCAATTTCAACACGTAGGATGAGTCGTAGGTGGGAATGCCAATATTCATCTTCCCCCTTCCTGCATCTCTCCATCAATAGCGAACATCCCAAAATAGAGAGATGTTCCACGGAGTCGGGGAGTCCGTCCTCTGGCTACCAATTCTGCCTTCCCATCTTTCAATCTCCCTTCAAGTCTCGAACGACTTCTTTACCTACATTAAAGTTGGAAAGTAATTTCGAGATTTAGTCAGATCACCGATATGTGACGGCATCTTCGATGAAAGATTTGTGCTCGTTATGTCGAGGTAGAGAAGACTGGTAAGCCTGTGGATGGTCTCAGGCAACTCCTTGAGCAACGTTCTCGAAGTATTAGAGATTGCAACTTGACCGAGTCACAAATTGACTCTGGTAGCACTTCGATTGTGGTGTGAGAAAGGTTGATGAACGTAAGAGCTTCAACTTTCCAATTTGGTCGGGCAGCTTTCTGACTCGAAAGCAACTTAAAGGAGATGCCCGTAAAACCTGCTACAATAAAATGCGTACGCAAGAGATGCAGGATGCAAACTCCGGATCTCGATTCCTCTCATGTCCCAGTTTCTGATCTGAAGATCCCGTGCGAAGCGGAGTGTGTTTCTTCTAAATGCATGAAGGTCACACCGGTAAGTATCAAAATGTCCCCCAAAAAAGGAAACTTGAATGATTTTTCTTTTTGCTGGATGATTTTAACTTCTTTGTTGGCTCTTGTATTGCAGATGCTGAGAAAACCCCGGGTTGCGTTAACTCGTACGTGACTGATTGCAATATAATTTGCCGGAAGAACTAGCGAATTGTTGGGACTTTGTGTTGCATCGGTGTTTCGAAATAAGACGTCCGCCCGTTGAGGCCCCCCTTATTGCATTAACGTCTCTATCGATGATATTTCTCGAAGACCAATTAAGTATAATATTTTCTTTATATTGGTAAAAGGGAAAATGAAGAGACACATTAACATTTCTTCGATTAAAATAATTGAAAAAAGATCAATGGCAATTGAGCCAAAACAAAGCTAAGCAAGACGAATGATAGGTGATTTATGATTCACTAGTAATTTAATGCACGAAAACATTATATAATATCGTGATTATTTTGAAAATTTGTGAATGTCATTATGACTCCGAGTAGTAACTGCGGAGACTCTTTGCCCATCCGAGACTTTTCATCTACCAAAGGCCTTTCATATACCGAGACCCATCATCTACCGAGACGTTTCATTTGGTTATAGTATAAATAGAGGGCTTTGTAAGAAGTATTTTGTACCATCGATCGAAATCGATAAGGAAATCATTTCTACTTCTTACATTCTTTCTCTTGTGTATTATCTTAACCTTCTTCCTTATTGTTTCGTTGTTTTTTACAATATGTTATCAGCACAAAGCTCTAACCAGAAAGCAAGGAAAGAAAAGAAAACGACGATCGTTTACAGGATTATTCACGGATTGAAAGGGCGTTAAATCAACGATTCTGTGGAGTTTGTAAATGGTAATTCCTACACGCTATTTCAATATTTTAATTAAATTTATCAAAAAATTTTATTCGTACCAAATCTCAATCCCCCGAAGCGGATCCACGATTCGCAGAAGCATTTCCACGATTCTCAGAAGAGAATCTTCGTTTTTCTCAATCCCTAGAAGGGCAAGACACTGTGTGCAATTATTCAGCAAAATGGAATTCCGTAAGCGAATCCTCCATCAATGAAAAATGTATTTGTCTCGTAGACAACGCATCAACGCATACTATTTTGAAAGGAAGAAATTCTTTACCGTCTTAGTATTGAAACGAAACAAGTGTGAATCCGATATCTAGAAGTACGAAAAAATCATCTCAGGTAAGAAATGTACATTAGAAAAACTACCCGCATTTTCTCTAGATTATATTTCACAGATATAAGTGTTTGCAAAGTACATGTTACAAACCACAAGTTGTTAATCGAAAATAATTTATTACATTGCATGATCGATTGGGGCATCCTGGAGCAATAATGATGCGACAGCATAATTAATCGTTCGTGTGCGCTTATCATTGAAAGACCAGAAAGAGTTTTCTCCCAATGAATTTTTTCACGTGCGGTTTGTTCTCAAAAGAAGTTAATGATAAGGCCATCACCATCGAAAATCAGGACTGAAGCCTTAAAATTTCTTGAAAGAATACAAGGTGACATATGTGGACATATTCATCCACCATGTGGACCATTCAAATATTTAATGGTATTAATTGACGCATTTAGCAAGATGGTCACATATGTGTTTTTTTTCAACTCGTAATCAAGCATTTGCAAGATTGCTTACTCAAATTACCAAATTACCAAATTACTCATTTCTCGGATTATCCAATAAAATGTATTCGTCTTGATAATGCCGGTGAATTTACATCCCAAGCATATGTTGTATGCCAATTGGGATAAATGTTGAACATCCACATGTTCATACACAAAATGGCCTTACAGAGTCATTGATAAAACGTCTTTAATTAATTGCAACACTGTTACTTATGAGAACCAAAACTCTCGATACAAGCTTGGGGATATGCTATTTTGCATGCGGCAGTTGTTAATTCGTATCAGAACCTACAATTTATAATGAGGTCTCCCATTTGAAAATAGTTTATGGTCAGGAACCCAATATATCTCATCTAAGAATTATTTTAGGTGTGCGGTATACGTGCTTATTGCTCTACCAAAATGCACAAAGATGCAACCCCAAAGGAGATTGGGGATATATGTTGGATATGAATCACCGTCTACTATTAAATATCTTGAGCCATTGACGGGTGATTTATTTACGGAACGTTTGACGATTTGTCATTTTGTTAAAAAGGGAATATTAAGCAGTTGGAAAAGGAAATAATCTGGTGTGAGCTATCATTGGCTCACTTTGATCCTTGCACAAAACAATCAGAACTCGAAGTTCAAAAAACTATTCACTTGCAAAACTTAGCAAAACAATTGTCAGATGTTCTTACCGACCCTAAGAAAGTGACAAAGACTTGTATTCCAGCTGTAAATGCTTCAATAAGAATTGATGTCCTCGAAGGACAACCTAGTATTGCTAATGAGCCTAAAAATGAAAGTGAAACATGGTAAACCAGTCGATTCAAAAGATAAAAATCATCAAAAAAGAAAATAAGTGTAGGCTAAAACTGAGGGAACAAATACTCCAGAAGAGCGTCCAATCATTGCAAAAATGATTCCGGATGAATCACAGGTACTGGAAAAAGATGGAATCGAGGTACAATTGACGTCCATGAAAATTTTGCATATGTTTTAGCATTTGATATTGAACAGGAGGATTTTTGAACCAAAGTCTGTTAAAGAATGCAAACAACGAAATGATTGGCCAAAATGGAAATATGCGATTCAGACATAGTTAAAATCGCTCGCAAAGCATAAAATTTTTTTTTTGACCCGTTGTCCACACACCTGAAGATGTAAAAACAATCGGTTTATAAATGGTTTATTTGTAAGAAAAAGAAATCAGAAAAATGAGATTGTCAAGTAAAAGGCACGACTTGTTGCCCGGGGATTCTCGCAGAGACCTGGTATTGATTATGAGGAGACATATTTTCCCGTGGTAGATACAACAACATTTAAATATCTGATAAGTTTATCAATTCTTGAGAAATTGGAGATTTGATTGATCAATGTCGTTACAACTTATATGGCTCTCTTGAGAACGACATATACATAAAACTCCTTGGAAAGGATTCAAAAATGCGCAGAAGCATGTAATTCAGCATCGGTCGAGACCTTTACTCGATCAAATTGTGCAAATCTTTATATGGATTGAAGCAATCGTGATGCCTTCGTAGTTCAAAATAGATAGTTCCTTTGAGGGAGGTGAGGACGATGCATGTCTTGGGGCAAATAATTCACATTTGGACAACTGTCAAGCAGAAAACTGGACAGGTTGCAGGACAGATCAGGGAAGCTCGTGATGCTTGGCAGTTCGTAATAAATAGTTTTCTTGTGGGAGGTGAGGCGATGCATGTCCTTGAGGCAATGACTTCACTTTTGGACAGCTGTAAAGCTCAAAAAGGGACAGGTTGCAGGGAGTGTAGGGAATATGTTTCATCTCTAATTCTGGGCAATTTCGGAGTATAAGGTCGGAGAGTGGCGGACAGGAGTTGCAAGCTGTCCGCTAAAGTCTTGAGGCTTCTGCAATTCCCAAATTGTCAATTCCATGCAGAAACCGAGAGACGAGACTACCTTCAGGGAGCTACATCTCTTATCGACGTGAGTCCCTCGAGATCCCATAGGATAAGCTCCTCGAGAGAATCCAGAAGTTCAAACAGGAGACTGCGCAAACTCTTACAACCTAGCAAGCCCAAGTTGTTCTCAATGAAATAGGCAGCCCCTCACTTGGGAAGGACAGATGAGAGACTTTCGCAACCACTAATACTCATCTCTTTCAATGATGTAAGTCCAGAATAAAATGATCCGGCAGGTCTTCACTATATCTCCACGACACCACTTATTTGTAGTATCTTCAGCCTTGGAGGCAGTTGTTCCTCGCCATCCCCGTCCATGAATGACTTAAATTGAGGACAATACTCAAATCCTCATCTCGTCCAGCGAAACCCAAGAGGTCTTGAATCTCCGATCAAAGTGAACAAGCTGGGGAACTCCTGCATTGGCACTCAACAGAGAACTCCTCGAGCAGAATCGTTCCATGTCGTAGGTAACATTCCCTGAGGTCAGAGAGCCACGTGGCTGTAGCAAGTGTCGCCGTTCATCTGCTTTTCCTCAGCAGAATCCAGCACGGCATCTGAATGGTACGAAGAAAGTACACAACAGAATCCATCTGTTTTATGATTGAACTAAATGCAGCAGAGCACCATGTGATTTAGAACCCAAAACATTTATTTAGAAGAAGAGTAAAATTTATTTCAGATATCTGCTGGCTTCTGTTTTTATTCTTCTATGCTTCCACAGCCACGCGGTGGAGGACGGACCGTCTCTACGTCAGCCCCGGCCCTCGAACCCAAACAGCACCCCCCCACACTCCAGCCCTTCCTCCAGTCCGTCCCCCTCTTTCCCTCCATTCGACCGCCTCCTCATCTCGTTCCATTTATGAACAGCCACGTCACGACGCTCGAACATGTTTTCCCATACTTCGCTCAGCACGTGCCCTCATTGCCAGTAGCTTCTCTGGGATTACTTGTGCCCCAGCTTCTGCTCCAGTATTGGTTCAGTGGATTGCAACCCCACCAGGGTGGGCTATCCAGAACAGGGAGTTCCAGTCCGAATATCCCCAGTGGCTGGAACGCCTCGACCCAGGCACGTTTCTCTATGTTCTTCCCGAGATGAGCCCAGGCACGTCCTTGAGTGAGGTGTAAGGTAAGCCTCCACCTCCCTCAGGTGTCCCGTTTGATGGCCCCGTCACTCTCAGGTGAAGGATGGTCTTGTTCCGGCGAGACCAGCATCGAACATTGGGTATCTCAATCCCTGGGTAGGTATCGGCCTATTCCCCACAATGACGGCTGCCGCTCCGTCTCCGAATCAGGGCGTTGCCCACGTGGTTGTCTAGTTGAGTGTCATTGGGCCACGAAAGGTGAATGCAGTGATCTCAGAGCAGACAAAAACGCAGAGGACACCGGATCCCCTGTTGTTCTCGGCGAGGTACCTTGGCGAGGCGAAGGGACGGTGCCCCCTGCGAAGCAGCCTTGCCATGTACATCATGAAGCGCGCTGTCACGGAGGGCGGGAAGGGAAGGGGAATGGTGGACGGAGGAGACCGAGGAGCTTGGTGAGTTTGGTAGTCCGCACCGGGCATGTCGACGGCCACTGGTTGTGCCACGAAGATGAGGTGGGTTGATCTTGGACTTGGTGCTGTCCCCACTCCTTGATGGCTTGTGACAGCCAGCCTCCATCCCGAGCTTAGGGATCTCGAACGACAACCATGTACCTGCCTCACGTCAATGGAAGCGTGCCATCGTACTCACAGATGTTGGGGTTTCTCCCTTGAGGATCTCCTCCGTCAAGTACATGTACCTCTTCATTGCGATCATTCGACTTCTCTGCCTGTCTCCTCCAACCATATCAGATCACATCACACACCTCATTTAATAGAAGAAAACAAAACGATCATGGACTCGTGCAGCTCATTAAGTCAGGTACAAAGAGGACATAACACACATCATGCGCTTCATTTTCTTCTTGAGGTCAGCTCTTGTGCTCACTGTTGGTGACACGGAAAGTAGTAGTCGGGGTAAGTGGCCTGGTCGACACAGTTGGGAGGATTGGGCGGATGCCGATGGCCATGATGGTGGCCGGACCCTGAGCCCTCTGAGCCCTTCAAACCTCTTCCACGGTCACCATCCTCTCCTCTCTCTCACTTGTATACCTCCAAAATTCCCCTTATCACAAAAGCCAAAGATGAACTATGTGTTGGTGTTTGTTGGGGGTTGCGAGTTTATAATACATCCGCGGACCGCGAGTAAGACAAGGTGGTTATTGAATCTAATACACTTGGGCAGATGAAGGGGAGGAGTACATGTTTGGTGTGACATCTGAGTCAATAGTCAATCCAATGCAGAAAGATCTTCTTCCATTTACTTCTACCCCACTATGACTAACATAACAATAGAATTGGAATGTCAGTTCCCAGCTGTATGCGCGTCGATTCGAATAAACAAAAATAATCTCAGGGTTGTCCCAAACATGTATTGTTAAGATTTGAAGAAATATCAAATAATAAGGCATCCTATGCGGGATTCATTGTTGGCATAAGTTGACCTTATTTAATTTCAATCACATGCTCCCCGCCCAATCTAACTTTTGCCCATAATTAAAATATTTCTTCCCGATGCTTCATTCGATCGTGGGTAGTCAGTCTACATTGCTTTTGAACCTCCCGCGGGCAACTGGCAAGGCCACAGTGACCACAGTTTGCATATATCTTGTTTCCGGTACTTGAACGATGCATCTCATGAAGAGTCCGGCCTGGCACAATGCTAACTCCGAGGTGGACAGGTCTCGTTCACGAGAAGCATCATCGTGATGACCGTGGCGATGATTTCTTTATGTGTCCATGAATCGTATGCTCACTCTCATCGGCAAGTCGACGATTTTGATGCTTATTAACATGTAAAAAATAATAATACGCAAAATGTTGAGTTTTAGAAGTTTCGACTTTGTTGGTAAAGAAGTTAAACTTATATTTCATAAATTTTTTTCCACCTATTTTTTGGACATAACAACATTTATTTCTTGCTCATTAACAAAAAATCTTGACATCCCAAGCTGTACATTGAGATTCCAAAATTTTGCTGCCAATAAATATCAACAAAATCTATGTTGGGATTAGCTAACTTTTAAATGTATTATAATTAAAAATATTTTCTGTAGCTGAAGTAAACAAAAAATACTGAATAGAGCAATTAACATAAAAAAAATATAATATTGTAGGGGAATTCGCTAACTTTTCTGCCATTAAGAAAAAAAATTAGCGATTTAAATTATTTAGATGTTCTATCAAAAAAACCGGTTTATTAATGAAATAATTAATTTAGGCTTGTCGAGATTCGACAACAATAAAAATATTACTTTGATACTTGCATAAAAAAAATAAGAAGCCATTTTTCATGTCGTTTTAAATCTATTACATCATTTTTTTATGGAAAATTGTATCATATATAAACTAATCATGCGACCCTTTCTGACACACGACATCTCACAAAGAAAGCCACAATACAAACAAATTTGCGAAATCGGCCGAATTCGTGTCTTATTGAAGCTTACACTTTGTTTTCGCCGGACGATTTTAATGTCTTTCTTTGGCTCTTGTTTCGCTAGATGTTGAGAAGACCCCATAATTGGCGTCAACTCCCTACGTTACTAAATGCGATATAATTCACCAGAAGAAAACTAGTGAATTGTTAGTGCAATATTTTATGTTTGCAAAAAATAAACGTCGCCCGAGACTGAGTAATATCATCAATGTTTTCGTTTTAATAACCACCTCCCCTCTTCGTTGATCCCCCTACTTGCATCAACGTTATTGGTATAAGAATGCACTAAGAAGGGGGATTTTTTTTATATCAGTGGGATCGTGGTGGGTCTTACATTTTTGCAAGGCCCTCTCACAAAAGCTCGGGGAGGGACTCTTTACAAACCTGCACAGCCTCAGACCCTTGACCCCAACTACATCCCCTTTGGGCCGACTTGTAGGCCTGCTCCCCTGTTGGTCCAATTTCAGATGAGGCCCCAAAGGCCCCGCAGGTTTTTGGCAGCTCCTGGGAATTTTATTAGCCATCACCCAGGAGGACCAGCCTTAAATTGTTCAAGTGGAGTGTGCGTGATGGGGTTCCGAAACCAGGGATCATGAACAAGGTTCACGAACACCCACCACCCACCTTACGCTACTTGGGTGTCCTTGCAAGGATCAAGAAGGGGGATTGAATTTAGTGCCTTAAGAGTTTTGACACTTTTTCGATCACGGACAGCGTGGTTCTGTCTGATTTTAGAGACTGGATCCGATGGACAGATTTCCAGTTCTGAGATTGGTTATCTTATGTGTTGTGGGACACAAAGATTTATAGTGGTTCGACAGACAATGCCTACGTCCACTCCTCCCCAGGGGTCTCCCCAATTAGGGGGGCGTTAATTCACTATGTTTAGGAACAAGAGACTTTACAGATGCACACTGTTGTAAAAAACAATGTGACTAACAAGTTATACGTACACAAGTAACTATACTCAACCCGCACGCAAACGTGTCTGACAGTCTGGCTCCTCACTGAGCCGGTGGCTTGAGCTACCATCTGCCCTCTAGAGACTTAACGGCCTTACCACCTACCAACGTGGCTTAGCGGCTACCACCTGCCCTTGCACACCACTGGACAAAACAGTATTAGCAACTAACAACACCAACTAGTCTGCAGCTACATAAGACACTCTCTCACGGACAGTGATCGGCTTGGTCCAATGCACGACGGACGCTCTTCAGCTTTTGCAACGGTGAAGGCTCAAAGGATTTCCTTGGTAAGCTTTTTGGGGTAGAAGGACCAGTTGAAACTGTGGCCTTCACTCTTGCATTTAAGCTTGTCTGTAGAAAGAAGTTTCCCAATCAATCACCAATAGCTAGTTAATCCACTTGCCATTTTCTTCATGATACGATTCTATGGGAAAACCTTTCAAGAATACAAAACATTAGCCTTTAATAATATCAGGTAATAATATACCAGAATAATCACCCAATAAGAGATAAAATGTCATTCTGCTCAGAAGCTGATTATCCTACGACAGCAGATTCAATACTTTTCCTATATACGATTCTGGCATTAGGATTGGATTTGTTTCCATAACATGAAACCATTCCCATCGTAAAATATTCTCACCATTCTAAGGGAGATTTCCACCTGATAAGGTCATTGCCATATTTCCATAATTATATGATCACGTTAGTTTTAAGGGAAATAAATCATCTTTTTCAAAATAACTCATGGTCCAATAAGGATGTATGAGATAAATATCTCACGTGCTTGCGTATTGAATAATCTCCATTAACGAAATTGTCACTCGTAGAACTACCATTTCTTTAAACTGTAGTAAATACTCCAGCAAGGAGAGTTATAGGCAACTGTGACACATATGCTCATATTTGTGACAGAGATAGTGGACTTGATAGTAGATCTTATCCTCATAACACCATTTTTTGATGGCTAGATCATTTCCTCCGTTGAAGTACTCTACATAACTCTTTTATGTATTGCACAGATAACAGAAAGCAGCTTCCACACTCGAAGACCTGTTCTTCTGTACACTTGCATAGCACATTAGCAATACATAATATTTGCCATCATCAAAATCAGATTATATTAACAATCTCCCCCTTTTGATGATGTCAAAACCTTGGTCATCTGGAGAATAATAATTAAAGAGTTTAACAATCTTACAAATTTCCTTATTGTGAGTTGGTTGACACAGAAGCTTCTGTAGTAACTCTCCCTAAATCTAAGCGGATTAATTTTGATCGAAATTATTGCTAGCTCAGATCAGTGATTAGTTCAGAGATGAACTTTTGCTTTAAGATTAGTTAATGTTCATTAACCTAATCATAAAGAGCATTTGTATGATTTAATCAAATCAGTGCTCATGATTGCAATAACATGTAATAATTATCATAGCTCTCCATGAACAGGTGAGTAGTTCTATGATGAACTTTTTAATCATAGCTCAGAACGTTACACAGAAAAGTGATATTTTGACCAGAATATGAGCAGAGAATGTTCTATAAGTCTCCCTGAGTTTAAACAGTCCGCCCAAACCCAAGTTGATCTCAACTAGAAGCATCGTTCTGGCAAAGGATTTCTCAAAGCAGAAAAATAATTCCGCTGAGATCTGCAACGTACCGAGGAAATCTCCTCAACGTCTTCATGACCAGCAAATAAACAGAAACACAAGACAAAAAGAAAATGCAAAACCCTAAATCTCACAGAAGACTACTTCTCCCCCTTTTTGCATCATCAAAAGTAATGCATGTCATAAAATCGAAGGCAAGTCATCAAAAACTAAGTTTCAAACACAGAATAGAAACAAGGAGGAAATGTAAAAAAAAGGCAAAAATAAGACGAATAATAGGTGATTTATGAGTAATGCACGAAAACATTATTATATTATCGTAATTATTATGATTATTTGTGATTGACATTATGTCTCTGAATAGTAACTGTTGAGACTAATCGCCCGCCCGAGACTTTTCATCTACCAAAGACCTTTCATTTACCGAGACGTTTCATTTGGTTATACTTAAATAGAGGGCATTGTAAGAAGTATTTTGTACCTTCGATCAAAATCAATACAGAAACCCTTTCCTCTTTTCTACGTTCTTTCTCTTGTGCATTCTCTCAACCTTCTTCGTTCTTGTTTCGTTATTTTTACAATACGTTATCAGTACGAAGCTCTACCGGAAAGCGAGGAAAGAAAAACAAACGATCGTCTATAGGATTCTTCACGGATTGAAAGGGCGCTAAATCAACGATTATGTGGAATTTGTAAACGGTAATTCTACACGCTATTTCAACATTTTTATTACATTTTATCAAAAAAGTGCGTTCATACCTAATCTCGATCCTTCGAAACAGATCCACGATTCGCAGAAGCAGATCCATGTTTCTCAGAGGAGAATCCTCGTTTTTCTCGATTCCCAAAAGGGCAAGACACTATTCACAATTATTCAGCAAAATGGAACTCCCAGAAGCAAATCGTCCATCAATGAAAAATGTATTTGTCTCATAGACAACGCATTAATGCATACTATTTTGAAAAGTAAGAAACTCTTTACCGTCTTGGTAATGAACAAACTAGTGTGAATACAATATCTGAAAGTAAGAAAAAATCATTAAGGGCTCCGAAAGAGCAAATTATTATTGCCCAAAGGAATAAATATTTGTATCGATAATGCATTATATTCCTCTAAGTCTTAAAGAAATTTATTGAGTTTTAAAGATATCCGCAAAAATGGATAGAATATTAAGACTTCAAATGAAAATGAAAAAGAATATTTATGTATTATAGATCTCATCTCGGGTAAGAAATGTATATTGGAAAAACTACTCGCATTTTTCTCTGGACTATTTCTCACAAATATAAGTGTTGGCGATGTACATGTTGTTACGAAGCAGAAGTTTGTCAATCAAAATAATTTTATTACATGGCATGATCGATTAGAGCATATGAAGCTATAATGATGTGTAGAATAATTAATCAATCGTGTAGACATTCATTGAAAAAACCAGAATATTTTTCTCCCCAATGAATTTTCATGTGCCGCTTGTTACCAAGGAAAGTTAATAATAAGGCCATCACCATCAAAAATCAGGGTTGAAGCCTTAAAATTGCTTGAAGGAATACAAGGTGACATATGTGGGCATATTCATCCACCATGTGGACTATTCAGATATTTTATGGTATTAATTGACGCATTAACAAGGTGGTTCACATGTGTGTTTATTTTTAACTCTTAATCAAGCATTTGCAAGATTGCTTGCTCAAATTATCAAATTACGAGCTCATTTCTTGAATTATCTAATAAAATGTATTGGTCTTGATAATGCCGGTGAATTTAAGCTTTAATATTGCATGATGACTTCTGGCACTGCTCGTTGACTGCTTCTGTAGTGGCTGTCCGCTTAGAAGTCTCCGACTTATCCACTGCTTGGAGGTATCGGATGAAGGATTGAGTAACATGGCTACAAAACTCACACTGCTGGAGACTTTCGAAACTTATTACGGCTGCTTGTCGGAGAAAGCTCTGGTTGATATTGGGCTGAAGAACTGCCCTCATCTGACTACGTTGAAATTTATTAAAGGGCATTCTAGTCATACAATCCTCACAAGGATGCGGACAAGGAGGCTTTTGCTATTGCGAAACACATGCCAAGGTTGCAGCATCTCACCTTCATTGGTAATAAGCTTACGAACCAGGGCTTGAAGGCTATTCTCGATGGTTGTCCTAATCTCGAGTCGCTTGATCTACGTCAATTCCTATTAATGTTTACCTCAGAGGTGATATTGCGAAACAGTGTGGGTGGATACACAATTTGAGGCATCCGTTGGATCCATTTGATGGTTATGGATCTGATGCTTTGGTTGAGGACAACTATTATGCTTACTCGGATGACTATATGGGTTCCGATGACTCGTCTTACTACTCTTACTACTCCCCTCCCCCGCCACCACCACGCTACTGGACCCGTGGTCCGAAGCCCAACTGCTCGAGTTCCCTCATGCAATCCTCACTGAAATTCTCATAAAGCTCGGCGCCATCGAAATGATCGTGTCTGCTCAGAAGGTGTGCACCCTTTGGCATGATGTCTGCACGGATCCTTCCACATGGACACGCATTGACATCCGGAGCAGCCGTTACCTCCCCAATATGCCGTACGACCTTACCAAAATTTGCCACCATGCTATTGATCTTAGTCGTGGGGGTTGTGTGGATATCAGCTTGGAGTCGTTAGGCCACAACGACCTCTTGAATCATATCATAGAAAGGTGCTAAAATTGTGCTATTCTCATTGAGTTTGATATTCTCTTCGATTATGCCTTAACGGCTAGTTTCTTAGTTGGCCGATATACTTTGTTGCAGCTCAGACGCCTCCGGGTGATGAATTGTTGGTCCATATCTGATGAAGGAATGGCTGAAGCAGCTCGAAGAATGCCTTTTCTTGAGACCTTTGAGTATTGCTTTGGTAATTTCGATAAAAACACTCTTATGTCCGTAGGGATGAACTGCCCATGCCTCACGACTTTATATATGGAAAAGGAGGCAAGGGATAGTGCATCAGGAATGCTGATTGTGGGGCAGTTTGCCATTGCTAAGTACATGCCCGGATTGCACCGTCTCTCCCTCTTTGGCAACGGGCTCCCGAACAAGGGCTTAGGGGCTATACTCGGTGGTTGTCCTCAACTCGAGTCGCTCGACCTACGTGATTGCTATATCATTGTTCTCAAGAGCAGTGACCTGGAAAAGAAATGCGAGTGGCTCAAGGATATGAGGTGCCTGGAGGTTGCCACGGCCAGTGGGTCCAATGGCTATGACCCTTCTTTTGATCCCTTGGATAAGGTACTCACAAATATGTAGAAATTGTTGTCGGGGGTGCTTTTCATCTAAAAGCTAGCAATTATGTGAAGGGTTTACTACACCTAAAAGCTAGTCA